>JAOWBW010001151.1:0-33686 GCA_026119855.1 Campanula takesimana | reverse complement strand
GTTCTGATCGTCAATAGAATAAGTCATCGGACGCCAATAATTCGATCGTCACCCGTAGACGGAAAACCGAGTAAATTCGAGAATTATAGAAGAGGAGATACGGATGTCAATATTTTGCACACGAGCCTCAATTCTGTAGTGAGTACGTCCATTATTGTCTATTTCCACTAGAACAGCGGTGGAAAAGAATTCATCGACGAGGAGCGGAGAATAGAATGTCTGATCCATTGTGAATAAAGGATTCAAACCAGCAACTCGCAATGTTTCAATGAATCTCTCTTCCAAAATCTTCACCAGGATAGCTCTAATAGATCAAGAGTTTCTTCGAGTTTGAATTTGCAAGGTCCTGAAAAAAAAAACATTGATGATTTTAGAAGTGACAGAGGCGCATAGAAACATAAGATGATCAAAGTAAATAGGCGCGTAAAGAATTGAGAAGCGCATAATAGAATCAGGCGCACAAAAAACAGTAGTATTCAAGGCGCATGATTGGATTAGGCGCATGAAATTTTAAAGGCGCATAGGGTTACAAGGCTCATATTATGGTTCTATATAAATACTAAGGAAAAATTAAAACAACGAAATTTGACTAAGTACAAAGTTAGGCGCATAAGGTTTTAGGCGCAGAATGATTTAGGCGCATATACAAGTAGAGGCGCAAGAAAGCATTCAGGCGCATAAAAGAAATTAGGCGCATAATGATGTATATAGGCGCATATCGTGTGAAAATTTTTGACTTAGCAAAAACACGCAAGAGCACACAAACACATGCAAACATACATATGCAAGCAATGAGAATCAAAAAGTGCAAATTTTCGAAAACAAGTTAAAAAATTTTAGAAACCAAAACATGCAAGAACGACGAAGAACACGAAGAACGACCCTTTAATGCTCGAAGAACACAAGAACACGAAAATCATGAAACTTCACCAAAACAAACAAATAATAAATATCAAAATGACCGCATGACAACAAGGAATCTAAAAATGTAAACAAAAACATGAACAAATCAACAATGAATGCACAATGATCAAAAAAATAACCGAAAATTTGAAAAGTTTTAAAAAAAATTAAATTTCAGATTCGCAATGATGAAAGCATTGATCGAAAATGTTGGATACAAAAGATTCGAAATCATAAAATGAACACAACCGAAAACGATATAGAAAACGGATCACCGAAACAAGAAAATCAAAGAAAAACGAATCCGGTTTTTCAAAAAAAATGCATGAACTCAGAACATAAAAAAAAAACGCGAAAATTAAAGGGGTTTGAAGTTCAAGAGATCATACCATTTTGTCTTTTGGAGAAGTCGATGCTTTCTTAGGACCCATTAACAGTATATAAGAACAAAAGAGAAGAATATATAGAGAAGAAAGAGAGAATGTTCGACTGAGAGAAGGAAAGAAAGAAATGAGAGAGCAGATAGAGAGAGACGCGGAAGAGAGATAGAGTTGGTAGGAGGGAGTGTAGGTAGGGGATGATGAATATATATAGGTTAGGTTTAAAATTTTGCACTGATATGGAAATAATAGGGTCAAAAATTTAAAAAGATGGGAAGTTGAAAGGATGGGCATTTATGAGGGGTTTTATGATTTGAAGAGCATTAAATGCTGAATGACACAAAGTACGATTGATGTGACATCTTTGTTTTTGAAAAACTGCTCCACTTTCCCTTTAAGTGTATGAGCAATTTTGACTAATTTTTGCACAAACACCAAAAACATTTATTTTGGTGTAAGTTTGGGGTGCAAGAAATATATCCCAGAAGATAAAAATTTTTGAAAAACGTAAAACGAGGAAAAAAAATTAATTGCACAAGTACCCTTGAACAATTAATGGAATGTCAAAAGACAAAGATTCCTACAATAAATAAGAACAATCATACCTGGTACTTGTGAAAATTAATGCGATCAATCATTGATATTTAATTTTGAGCATTGAATGAGCTACAATAGTAAATGCGCGCATGAAGGGGCGCATTACTCATCAAGGGCGTGCAGAATGATATAGATAGAATTACGTAATAGGTGCCCAGAGATGTTTGAGCGCGCATAAGCATTTGAAGCGCATTAGATGCTAGGCGCGCATGAGATGCTAGGCGCACAGGATAGTGAGGCGCGCACAGTGAATCTTATGGCGCATGAAGTTTCCTTGAAACTTTGAAATGATTTAACATTTGAACCTAGTTTACTCATAACTCAACAAAACATAAAATCATTAGTATTGACAAAACTATATTGAATTTAGTTGAGTTCAAGGATACCATTTCACCTCTAAAAAACGTGAACCGTTTCGTGTCAAGTGCTTTTGTTAAAATGTCGGCGATTTGATAGTCGGTTCCCACGTGTTCCAAATGAATATTTTCCTTCTCCACGTGGTCTTTGAGGAAGTGATATTTGATGTCGAGCTGTGCTTGGTCTTGAGTGCATGAGAGGATTTTCAGAAACCGCAATTGTTGATGTATTGTCGCAGTAGATGGGACAATTTTCTTCGATGATATCATAGTCCACCAATTGCTGCTTCATCCAAAGTATTTGACAACAACAACTTCCCGCAGCGATATATTCGTCTTCGGTTGTTGAGACAGATACAAAAGCTTTTTTCTTACTTGCCCATGACACAAGTCAATATCCGAGGAAATGACAAGTGCCACTAGTGCTTTTCCTATCAATGGTGCATGCTGCGTAATCCGCATCTGAATAACCACAAGTTTAAAGTTTGAATCTTTGGTGTACCAAAGTCCAAGGTTAACAGTACCGGAGAGATATCTTATAATACGTTTCACAGCAATTAAGTGTGCTTCTCTAGGGTCGGATTGATAACGAGTACAAATACAAACACTAAACATAATATCGGGCCTACTAGCAGTAAGATAAAGGAGTGAGCCAATCATACCTCGATAGAGCGTTTGATCAACACGTTTACCTTTTAAATCATTGTCGAGTTTGTTGCCGGTGGCCATTGGAGTATCGTATGATTTGGCATTTTCAAGTCCAAACTTCTTGATTAAGTCCTTTGTGTATTTGGCTTGATTGATAAAAATGCCTTCACTCATTTGCTTGATTTGAAGCCCGAGGAAGAATGTGAGTTCTCCCAGCATGCTCATTTCAAACTTGCTCTTCATTAGTTTTTGAAAGCGCTTGCACAACAATTCATTAGTAGAACCAAATATAATATCATCAACATAAATTTGAACAAGTAATTTATGACCATTATGTTTGGCAATGAAAAGAGTTGTATCGATTTTACCGCGAGTGAAGCCTTTTCGATCGATGAGAGAAACTTGGATAGTGTATCATACCATGATCTTGGTGCTTGCTTGAGTCCATACAAAGCTTTCTGGAGTTTGTACACATGATTTGGAAATTGAGAATCTTCAAATCCAGGTGGTTGAGCTACGTAGACTTGTTCTTGGAGTTCACCATTTAGAAACGTGCTCTTCACATCCAGTTGATATAACTTGAAGTTCTTGAGCGGCGTAAGCTAGAAATAATCTGATAGCTTCAAGTCTTGCTACGGGCACAAAAGTTTCATCGTAGTCAATTCCTTTTCTTGCCTATAAGCCTTGTGTAACCAACCTTGCCTTGTTTCTTGTGATGGTTCCATTCTCATCCATCTTGTTCCTGAACACCCATTTCGTACCAATCACTCCATGATCATTTGGTCTTGGAACTAGAGTCCAAACCTTACATCGTCAAATTGATTGAGTTCTTCTTGCATTGCAACAACACAATTAGGATCTTGGAGCGCTTCATCAGCCTTCTTCGGTTCAATTTGATAGATAAAGCAGTGTAAGCATCAAAGTTTGTATCTCTCCTTGTATGAACACCAACTTGTAGATCACCGATGATATTAGCAATTGGGTGACCTCTAACTTCACGAATTTCAGGAGGTAAGTTATGTTGAGTCGTAGTAACTTGAAGGTCTTCAATTGGTACATCTTCACCAGATTCAAAGTCATTAAAATTTGGGGGTTGAACTGGCTCAAAATCGAAATTTGGGTTCACACCAGATGCAGCAGTAGAAATAGGTGCGTGAGAGGAATCATGAGGCCCATCATTGGAATGAGGCACAATAGAGTATTCACCAGGGTATTATAAATTGAATTAGGCGCATTGATGTAGATGGATTTCCTTGTGTTGATAGATTCGGATCTTGAGTGGGCGCAACATGAATAGGAGCACTTGTATCATTTAGCTCAACAGAATCATCAGCACCATTTGGGGCCAAATATGTCTCAAGGAGAGAATGTTCATCAAACGTAACATGTACAGATTCAACTATCACTAAAGTAGATCTATTAAAAACGCGAAAAGCTTTAGAGTGTTTGGCATACCCAACAAAAATACCTTCGTCGGCTTTGGCATCGAATTTACCTCTATGTTCGTTTCCGTTGTAGAGGATATAAACATTTGCAACCAAAGATCTTGAAGAATGCAATGTTGGGAGTTCTACCACGCCAAAGTTCATACGGAGTCTTGTTGTAAAGTGTTGTTGATGAAGGAACGATTTTGAGTAAAACATACAGTGTTGATAGCTTCTTCCCAAAAGTACTTAGGCAATTTAGCTTCAGCTATCATCGTCTTTCCTGCTTCAATCAACGTCCTATTCTTTCTTTCAACAACGCCATTTTGTTGAGGGACTCGGCGGTTGAAAAGTTGTGATCTATCCCATGATCTTCACAATATCGAGCAACACCATTGTTTTGAATTCTGTTCCATTGTCGGATCGAACACTAACGATGTCATCTTCTTTTTGGGTTTGGAGCAGTCGAAATAAGGTAGTGAGAATATCATAACAATCATATTTTGTAATCATCATCTCCACCCATGTATATCTTGAATAATCATCCACCACAACTAGAGTATACTTGTTTCTTCTAATACTTGTGGTGGTAACTGGTCCAAATAGATCAATGTGAAGCAATTGCAAACATCTAGTAGTTGAAGGATTTGACTTGCTTGAAAATGACTGCTTCGGTTGTTTGCCAAGTTGACAAGCGGCGCAATTTTTGTCATGGTGATCAGCAACCTTGGGAAGTCCTATGACAAGATTATTCCTGCTGAGTTTAGATAGATACTTGAAGTTCAAGTGACTTAAGCGCTTGTGCCACAGCCAACTACTTTTCGCTCACACTTTTGCTACAAAACAAAGATTAGTACTAGAGTTCATACTATGGAAATCATAATATAAATATTTGTCTTACGATATCCCGTGAGTAAGATAGCTCCAGTTTTGCCATTCTTGATAAGACATTGCGTTGAAGTAAAATGGCATTCTAATCCTTTGTCGCAGAATTAAGATATGGATAATAAGTTGTGCTTGAGCCCTTCGACGAGTGAGACTCTTTCAATGCACACTTTGTCTTTCTTGAGCTTTCCATATGCTACAACTTGACCTTTGTTATTATCACCAAATGTTACGGAGGGACCTCTTTCTCATGGACATCTTCTAATAAGGATTCACCTCCAGTCATGTGTCGTGAACACCCACTATCGAGAATCCATTCATACGTTCTAGATTTAGATCCAGCCATGAAAGCAAAGAACATGAAATATAAACATTTAAGCATGGTCCCCTTTATTCCTTTTCGGGTCCAAAAAGTTAGCAACTTTTGACAACCCACTCTTGCTTGACCTTAGGGTTTTTAAGTCCTTTGGCATTGGGAGTGAATCGCAAAAGGCATTCCACGGCCTTGTGCCAAAACAATCACAAATTGAACAATGTTGAAAGCCACCAATCACGTGAGTTTTCACAAACTCTTTACATTTCTTAGGGATGGCATTCTTCTTTGGGTCAGATGAACTAGCCTTAACAAAATCTTTCTTTTGAAATTTGGAGTGCTTTTTCTTGGAGGGCGCATAGGGCTAGGAGGCGCACGGCGATGAGGCGCGTGGCTCTTAGGCGCATAATGAGCACTCGGAGAAGGAGCGCGCCTATTTTTAAGAAGATTTTGCTAGGAGATGGTGCATCTGTAGCTATATCTTTCCTTTAGCATTCCCAAATTTCTTCGTTGGGTAGACATAATGGAATGTTTGTCTCTTGACTTTTTCCTGTCCTTTACCCATTGAAATAGAATGTTTTTCCTTAGGAATTTCAAAAGTTGGTTGATGAGTAAATTCACTATCTCTTTCAGCACAAACATCACATTTAAAGTTGTCACTAGTTGATTAGAATCCCAAACCACTTTTATCACCACTGGTTCTTAGGGACTCACAAATGTTATCCATAGTGACACGAGAGTTGGACCACTCATTTGTAATCTTTTCAAGATTAGTAATTTGAATGACCAATTCATCGTTTTGAACTTTAAGAAGTGAGTTTGTTCTGTCAGAAAAGTGTTTTTATCAGTAAGAGGAGTCATGCTCTTTATCTTCTCCTTAAGGAGGGTGAGTTCAGATAAAGAACATTTTTCTCGGTCTTAAGCTGGGAAATTTCATCACATGATAGTGCTAAAGCTTCCTTCATTTCCCAAATCTTAATTACCTTTCGGCTTCTAAGAATAGATTTTCTTGTTTGGCAATGTCCTCATCATGATTAATTGTAGGAATTGGTTCAACTTGAGGTCTGATGTAGTTGCCTTTTCTGAGCTTGCTTCTTGCACTCAGATCACATCTTGAAAATAACAATCCACCATCGCTTTGAGCTGGAGTGAGAAATCCCTGTTCTACGAGCTCGCTGATGGTTGGTCCTTTCTTCTTTTTAACTTCTGAATAACTAGCAAATTTCTTGATAGGTTTGTTCAAGATCTTCATATCTGGAACATCTTTTGAGAAGTCATCCGAGTCAAAATCAACAACATCAACATCATCATTTGCCACCATACAAACGAGTCCACTATCAGAATCTTCATCGCTCTTATCGGAGTCTGTTTCAATCCAAGTGTTGTGCTCATTTGCTGGTGATTCCTCTTCAGCAACCATTCCCTTGTGACGATTGAACTTGGGAGTGAATTTGGGAGTATGGCTGCTCTTCTTCTGCATATATTCAAACTTGGGAATTGGGCAGCTCGATGCAGAGTGTCCGGGTTTCCTGCAATTAAAAAAAACAAGATCTTCTTTTCTTTTGAATCATTGCTCCTAGTAAACCTTTGAGGAGCTCTGCTGGTAGATCCTTGGAATTGATTGTTTGAGCCGGGCTTTGAGAATTTTCTGAACTTCTGGAATTTCTTCACAAATAAAGTGAAGTCTTCATCATCCATGTCTAATAGCTCAGAAGTAGAAATTTTTGGATCTGAACTTTTCTCATCTTGTACCGGCGCAGGAGCAGGCGCAGGTACAGGCGCAGCTTCTCTGTGCGCCACCATAGGCATAGATTTTGACTTTCCTTCAGTTTCGCTGATCGTTGGAGTTTGAGCTCATAAACCTTGAGATTTGCATAAAGGTTCCTTAAGTTCAAATGTCTAAAGTTCCGGCGTCTTCAAGAGCGCTAGATTTATGAAGATATTTGGACCAAAAGCTTGGAGAAAATTACATTCAAATCTTTGTTCGAAAACTTCATGCCAAGTGAAATACATAGATTAATGATTTCACAATAGCGTTCATAAGTTTGTCTTAAGGTTTCACGGGGAGTTAGGAGAAATTATTGAATCTCTTTTGCACTTCATATTTCTTGTTCTCCTTGCAAACGGTGTCTCCTTCTATATGCTCTTCAATAGCATCCCATAGCTCATTTGCATTTACAGTAGCACAATGCATGACTTGTGTTCATAGCCATGCTTAGAGTGATGAGAAGAATATTTCTTGCTTTTCCATCATTCGTAACTCTCTTTGTTCATCCTCATTCCATTCTTCCTTTGGTTTAGAATGGAGGGTTGAGCAGCGTTGGTGCGTGGATTAGGATTCGCTTTCATAGGGATGTAAGGTCCATAAACCACGGTGTCATGAAGCCTTTCATCAATTGAGGTAAGATGAGTCAAGATGCTGAATTTCCACACGTCGAAATGATCTTCATCAAAAACTGGAACATGTGTGTAGTTAGCACTTGCCGAAGGTCTGAGTTTGCCATATTGAATCGGCACCCAAGCTGTTAAGCTTGAAATACAAAAAACGTTTTATAAAGGTGTTCGCTCTGATACCACTTGTTGGTCCCAAAGGGCAACAAGGGTATGGAAAATAGCTAGAGGGGGGGGTGGGTGAATAGCTGTTTTAAAATTCTTTTCGTACCCTTGAAAAATTCAATTGCCAGTGCGCACTTTATCAAATAAGCGTTTTGATATGCGCCTAATTGAGTGAGTGAAATGCACAGTGGAAGTTAGTAAGAACTAGGCGCAAAATGATAAAAGGGGGGCGCACACACACCTAAGTATTTTGGCTCAAAGTGGGTGAAATAAGGAACTAAGGAAAATGAGTTAACAACACAACACAATTCAGTTCAATCAATCTACAATGAGTAAACAAGCAAATAGTGAGTGAAGATAATAACTTGAAAGTAAATGACAAGATAATAACACAAGCTATTTGGAGAGGTTCGATCAATGAAAGATCTACGTCCTCTACCAAGATGGTTAGTCTTGGATTTCTAATGGAGATCTTATATAATGAGTGAGTGTTACAAATTACAACTTTTGAGCTTCTACACTAACTCAAGATCTAATATTCTATGAATGAACAAATCCAAAACAATAACCGGTGTATCTCTAAAAGAAGGATCTAAGTGATCAAACTTAAAGAGGTGCGTGTGTGATTTTAGTATCAAGGCTCTTTAGATCTATATGATTTAGAGCACAATAAAACTAAAGTGTTATAGCTTGAAGATCTGGGCTAAGGATGAAGGTATGAAGATGTTCTTGAGGAATTCTGGAAAAACAAAGGCAATCTTTCAAATCTTCAACAAATGCTTTGAGAGAGAAATTCTTGAAATTCTTAGCAAAACTCAGCAACTTCAAAATGTTGAAGTTATGGGGTATTTATAGTGAACTTCCAAAAACTAGCCATTGGAGATCCTTGTGGATAAGATGTGCTGTCGCTCGTTGTTTGGAGCATACATATATTATGGCCATTTTGACACTCAACATACATGTTACCGTTGTGGACACGTGTCAACAGATTAGGCACATATGCATCTTTTAACCACCGTTGGATCATTGGCGTAATTTGAATTCTCTTCAAGTCTTTGAATCTTCAATAAATCACTGAGTATTGAATAAACACTTTGAGGCGCTTTGAGCTAACAGGCGCACAGTATGTGTGCGCTAAACCAAGGGGCGCAGAGGCGCGTAACATAGCTAGGAAGAAATCCTTATGCGCGCGCTCTGAAAGGCGCATGGCGCATAGGCGCAAGGGCGCATGGCTCAGACTGAAAATGTGATTTTCTTGAGAATCTTCATCTTCTTGCCCTATTTCTAAGCCTATTCTATAACAATGGACAACCTAAAAAATGAAGTATAAATACTTCTTACATGTGGGTCTAAAGTCCATGAAATAGAACTTAGGTGATGGATCAATCAAATCTAATAAATCCTATTACACTAAAACTGAGATATATGTGGGCATACCCAACATCCTCATCAGCCCCTGGACCATTTTTGCCACAACAACGAACCTGTTGAGCTACTTCATTTAGGTATGTTATTGTAGACACCCCGCCTTGGACCGCTCACCCCGATTGCACATTTGATCTTGTGTTTCTCCCCGTTTTAAGTGTTTCTCGTTAGTTTATGTCACTTTCGTTAAGTTCCTGACTGACTTCGTTAAGTCCAGGGACTAAACTGAATGACAGGGCTGACTTTCTAGTCCATTCTGTCAAAATTGCCTTCTCTGAGTCGCGCGCCTCCGACAGGAGGAACCAGGCGCGCGCGCCTCCCGTCCCCAAAGTAGGAAGCGCGCGCCTCTGGGCGTCAGTTACAGATTTCTGGCCAGGATTCTCTCCCTTTCTCAATTTACAGGATTTTGCCCGGGAAGGATTTCTTGGTGACTGAGTTTTGGCACCAAAAACACCCCTCTTTCACCTATAAAAACCTCCCTTTACCTCCATTTTCAAGGACCAAAATTGAACTTACAAAAACTAGACCAAAATCACTTTCTAAAGGTTCTCCAAGGATCTCATCAAGCAATATTTGAAGTTCTTCAAATTGTAGGTAAAAGTCCATCTTTTCCTTTCTTTTCTACTTCATCTCCTCTCTCTCTTTTTACTCTAATCAAATGTACAATCACCCAAATCATTTTGGGACATGACTCTAATGATCACCTCATCTCATTGAGGTTGGTTAAGGAGTTATCTCCTACATTCCAAACTCTATTTTAAACCCCCCCCTTTTTATGACTTAAAGAAGAAGAAGAAGAACGTTATTATTCATGTAGATTTTGATCAAGCAAGACCAACTTTAGTTGGGCGAGATGGGTGTTTCGGTACTTCCCATCTCGTAATCTAACCCCCGAACCTCAAAACAAAGAATCTCTGTTTTTGTAATCAAACTTAGGCTATAATCAATAGGTTTTTCTTATGTTCCTCAAAACATAGGTGGCGACTCTAAACAATCTAAAACAAGTTAGACATCCTAGGATAATTCATCGCTCTAGCCTAAAGCCGTGGTTTCCCGGGGTATCTACAGTGGCGACTCCACTGGGGACATTTGAGGGTTAAGCTTGCATTCTGATCGAAATCTACATCTTTTCTGGGCATTCTGGTTCCTGATGGGGGAGGCGCGCGCTTCTGGCCTCTTCAGCCTAAGGCGCGCGCATCCCGCATCAAAGACCAGAATCGCCCACTTCTTCATGTTCTTCATCTTCTTCTTCTGCTATTCTACACTAATCATTTCTGCAGGGGTTACAATATGAACATAGGACCAGGGCAATCCCCTGAGTCCAAAATCTGACATTCTGGCAGGTGTGCCCAGAAGCGCGCGCCTCCTAATAGCATTGCGCCATGCGTGCGCGTCCCACATCAAGACTCAGAGGCGCACGCTTCTGGGTTGGTTCCCAGAACAGAAACAGGTTTCAGTGACTGAGCAGAACAGTGGGGTGTGGGCACAGTTGCCTGCATCAGAACAGAATTGAACCCTCGGACTGTTTTAATTTTGTGTTTTATTTACCGGTCACACGGGTGATTCGGGAGTTGTAATTTATGTGCTTATGTGTTTTGTTTGTTTTCTTTCTTTTCAAAAAAAATAAAAAAAAAAATAAAAAAAAAAAATTTGTCACTTGTTAGACCTCACTTGTTAGAAAGTTTCAAGCTCCACTCGACCTTGACTCTTTCGAAGCGGTAAACCTCAGCCCGTGGCGTAGTTCAAGACTACATGCCGGGGGTGACCTTTGAGCCTCATATTCAAGCCGAGCACAAGCCACACAATTCTAGTTAGGGTCTAACACTCCGTGACTCAAGTCGGTTTCCATGTACCGAGATTTCTCTAAACTAATGTCTTCAAATCATACATGCCAACTTGTTGAAATGGACGCAGTAAAAAATCCGTCCCCAAAAGTGGTTATTTTGGACGAAAATAAAAATCCGTCCCCGCATGTATGCTTTACTACATTAATTTAGTTTAATCCCGATACATGTAGGATTCACAAGCGCGATGGAATCCGATGAGTATATGGGACCGCGAGATGGTCTATATACTAGTGTGACGATTCCATTATTTTCTTAGAAACCCCAAAAGGGATCCATTCCCTCCGACTTATAAAAAAAAAAAAGAGTCTTTTCTTATGTGGTTCGAGTCGTGTGCCCAACTGTGTGTTCTAAGCCTCTTCATGGACCGCAAGTGTTACTCAAGACTGACAAGGGCCTCTTCTGCAATATAGGTTCAATTGGTACTTACAGAGTCTACCGGGATTTGGCAAATCGGTTAGTCCGTGAAGAGATCACTCCAACAGCTACTACATCAACCATGACAGGCAGCAGCAACACCATGTCTCTCGAACAGCTTTCAACCATGGTCCAACTCCTCCAAGAGCAAGTCTGCACCCTTAATAAGGAGGCACAAAGCAAAGACGACATTTAGCAATCCCACCTCGACAGCTAAAGGGAGGCCCACGAGGCCGAGATGGAGCTAATGAAAGAAAAGCTCACTAACCTTGCCAAGGGGAAGAACAAGAACAATGATGACGAATCCGAATGGACCGAGGGTTTGTTCAAAAGTCCGTATGTCAACACCCGCACCAAGAAAATGGGAGAACCAAGTTCCGAGAACAATGAGCCCAAAATGGTGGATTCTATCATGGCCTACATCGACCAAAAATTCAATGGGCTCAACATGGGGAAAGGCTCCGACACAAGCCTTTATCAATCATCCATCCTCATGAGTACTATGGCCGCTCTTCCTGATAAGTTCAAGATGCCCGACATAAGCAAATTCAAGGGCAAATCTTGTCCCATGGCTCACATTGAGACTTATATTTGGGCAATGGTTCCGAAGAAGGTCTCCCCCAAGGTGATGGCTCAATGCTTTCCTCTCACTCTCGAGGGGGCGGCAAAAGATTGATATGCTACTCTCCCGCTCACTGTCCGTCTCAATTGGGACTCCGCCATGCTTGCCTTCAAGAACCAATACCAAGGAAACACCACTCACCGGCCCACAAGGAAAGAGCTCGAGAATACCACTCAAAGAGACAACGAGTCCTTCATTGACTTCACAAGGAGATGGAATGACAAACTCTCTGAAATTGTTGAGAGGCCGAACACAAAAGAGCAAATGGACATCTTTCTCAAGTGTCTCAAGATTGATCTCCGCACCCACCTAAGTGGGGCTTGCTACTCCGACTTCTCCCAAATGTATGAGGCGGGGGTACGCATGGATGACTTGCTCAAGGAGATTAAGAAGACCACTCCTACTTACCGCTACAAGGACGCTTCCAACTCTACAAAAGAGGCCTCAGTCAACGCCGTCACTATCGACAAGGGGAATTTCAAAAAGGTTCCTCCACCCCAAGGGAAGATGTCCCGAAATGACCGCGTCTATACGCCTCTCCAAGGCATGACTCAAACCGAAATGTTTGAAGTCCTCAAAGCAAAGGGTCAAGTCACACCCGTGCAAGGGTACCAACCCAAGACGATCCACCCCAATCATGCTCACCACAAATATTGTGGCTACCACCAATATAGTGGCCACACCACCGAGGATTGCTTCGTTCTCCGCAATGTCATTCAAGATCTCATAGATAAGAAAGAATTTTTAGTGGCTAATGGCGAACATGTCAATGTAATAGAGATAGGAGAACTCGAGGGGACCACCCATTCAATCCCAATTGTGAATGGGGGCCCCAATGTTATGAATAAACTTGACAATTCTTGTTATGTAGTGACTTACGATGAGGTAATGAGGGAAGCACTAGAGAATAGGAAAAAGAAGCAAGATGGGAACGTCAACATGCTAACTCGATCCGGTCAAGTCATAGCAAGCAACCCTTCCACTTCCGCACCGAGCTCCTCTTCTCAAAGGCCGCAAGCTCGCGACACTCCCGAAGACCCTCTACTTATCCAACTCAAGAAAACTCAAGCCAACATCTCTATTTGGGACCTCATCGCATCCTCAAAGAAACACCGAGATCTTGTCATCCGCAATCTTGATGATACATCAGTTTCTCCCGATACTACTCCCGAGGACCTCACGGCAATGATCGGTTACATTCATTTTGGCAACGTCATCACCTTTGTCGATATGGACCTTCCACCATTTGGTTCCGATCACAACGAGGCTATTTACCTCAAAGTACGAGCAAGGGGGAGGCCCATCTCAAGAGTCTTAGTGGACGGTGGTTCCGCACTCAATCTCATGCCTGGCAGAATCATGGGCATACTGGGGCTTAAAGATTCCGATTTGAAGCCTTCTACTCAAGTAATCCGAGGTTATGACAGCACCGCCCGTACAGTTATGGGCATGATCGAAATAGACATCGAGTTTGGGAGTATGGTCATGTCCGTTCCATTCTAAGTGCTTGATATCCCGGCATCGTTCAACTTACTTTTGGGTCGACCATGGATTCACAATGCTAATGCCGTCCCATCAACTCTCCACCAATGTGTCAAGATCCGAAATGGTGATGAAATAGTGACCGTATTGGCTGTAAACGTTACTATCCACAGAAAAGGTGAGCCCGTCCACCAAGTTCAGCATGGTTTACCAGACTCCACTCTTTCCGGCGTCTCAATCAACGCCATTGACAAAGAAGGGGAAACGGATCATGGACCCCCAGCAATCACAAAGTCCTCCGCATGATGAGAAATATGGACTACTTCCCTGGTTTAGGCCTAGGGAGATATCAACAAGGAATCCTACATCCCGTGCAAGTCCCATTTGTCAAGAACACATGCGGTTTGGGGTACGAGCCTTCCAAAGAAGACTTGAAACAAGAGCAAGCGATCAAGAATGAAAAGGCCCGAGCTCGTAAAGAAGACCGTCGTTATGAGGTCCCTAATCTAAGGCCTTACCGCAAGACGTTGAATGGTTATTTTGTCCGCCAAGGGGAAGACGTTCCATACATGATCTTTCCCGAGCCGTGGGTAAACAATAAGGGTGTCAAAAAGCCCGGTCTCGAAATCTTCTCCGATCGTAAGATCCAGAAATCCGAAAGGGAACAAACTCCCATGTCGCCCCGTGAATGGTGGGGAAGGAAGGTGACTATAGAGTCCGAGACAGAAATCATCGTGGGGGAAGAACTAACAGATTTAGCCTCCATGTTCGAAGAGCTTGCCATGATGAATGAATGCCAAGTCAACGCCATCCATGACACCGTCATCATGAACGAGACTATCAGTGAGATCCCGCCAAGCTCCGAGCCGATCAACAATTGGTATTCAACGAAAGGACCCGTGGTATCCGAAGAATTCTTAGTCCAAGAAATGGGTTGCATACCCCGCACAGCAACAAAGGAAGAGCGGCTCACACTTACTTTCGAGTCCGAGAATGTCTCTGATACCCTCACCCAAGAGGATTTGGAGGCCATAGACGAGCGTGTGTTTCCTTTCTTTGCTAATGAAAAATTTGATATTTCTGAGTACCCTGAGATTGCAAACATCATAAATGATGAATTAACAAATAATGAACTTAACGAACAAGTTAATAACGATTCAAATTATGATGAAATAGACCACGAAAACACAACATACTTAAATGAACTTGCTCAACATGTAACGCCCATCCTTATTATCGTTAAATATTTGACTTATTTGTTAAATTCTTGACATGCTTGTTAAATTCTTGACTAGTATATTTATATTCTATTTTATTTGAGTTAATTATTTAATTACTTTAGAAAATTAAGGTGGTTAAATGTTAAAGTTGAAAGTTTAGGGGCCTTTTTGTCAAAGTTAGAACTTGAGGGGCCTAGCTGCAATTCTTGGATAATTGAAGTATATCTTGTTGTTTGCCTGTGAAAGGCAATTCATTCTTCATCATTCTAGTACTCTCTCTGTTTCATAAAGAAGGTTTAGGATTCTTCCTATTCTCGACTCCTCGAGCTTAATTATCCCTCTGTTCGTGATTCCGGTCCCGGATAAATATTCGTGGCGTTGAATAGAGCGTTCCAGACCGATCAGAAATTAATTTGGGTCAACTTGATTTTTGACTAGGTAAGTTATTTACTCCCCCTTACTTGTAATAACATGCATATATGTTATTCCCGCTACTTGTTCTTGTTAAAATTGTGTTTTGGGCAATTTTTGTGATACTTGTAAAATTGGGACGAAGGGAGTATTTCTATACTAGTATAGTACAGAGAACCTAAATCTAATGGATTTTCAAATTGTTAAATTATACTCCTATTCGTGAGACGGTAAAATAGTAACTGGATTTAAATATTATTAGAAAAATTGTACCATTATTTGTGGTACGGGGAAATGAATGGAAGTATCTCTAAATGGGTATATTAGTATAATATAAAATTGTACTTATACTTTTGGGGACGGTGAAATATTAAATTGGAATAAAAAGAAATTGTCCTATTATTTATGGGACGGTAAAAGAAATGAATTGAGCCTGAAATAATGTTTTGGGTATTGCCTAAGAGTTAATAAAAGTTACTCCTACGCTTGGGACGGGAAATTTCTTAACCTGGGAAAGAAATAAAAATTTCGCATTTTGGTACCTTGTGCGACCGCACAAAAATCCTTGGGCGACCGCCCATCTTTCTGAAAGGTTTTTCAAAGGAATTGACCTGCTTGTGTGCGACCGCACAGTCCATTTTAGGCGACCGCACAGTTACCTGAAAAACAAAATGTTGTTTAAAGTTTGTATAAGTTGGAAGTAACTCTAGTTAAGGTATATAACCTTAGTATAAGATGTCCTAGCAAGTGTTGTGACACCTTAGGGGCATCAGAACTTGGTTTTAAACGTGTATACTCATTGAATTAAAATGAGAACTTAGTCTTGTACATGGACACTTATAGAACTCAAATGAGAACTTAAGTATAAGAGTAACAACTCTTTTATATGTCTTGAAAGTGCTATGAACAAGCACTTATGTGTTATGCTTGTCTTGGAACAATGTTTGTGCACCTTGAGAGCACCAAATTAGTGTCTTGAGCTCGAATATCCTATGTAGGGGATTATGAACTTGTAGGTATGAGTGGTATAGCTCATTTACTTAATTTGAACTCGAAGTATTCTTGGTCTAGGTTTAGGGTACTACCCTAGATGGCCTAGATGAGTGTTGTAGAACACTCTAGTACTGAAAAATAGTCCCTTTGTGAACAAATGAAATGTGGACTTGAATCATAATTAAATGATAATTTGAGTATAAGAGTAGTAACTCTTTTATGTGTCTTGAAGTTAATGTTTGTGTACCTTAGGGGCACCAACTAATGTCTTGAGCTTGAATGTTTTAAGATGAGACAGTAACTTGAAGTATAAGACAATAAAATCTTGTACATGACTTGAACATCCAAATAATTGGATTAAGACTTGAATATAAGATTATAAAATCTTGTACGTGCCTTGACCCCAATATAGGTGTATGGTAATAAACTTGAAAGAGTCTTGATGTGTATATGCAAATCTTGCATACATTTACTTGATAGAATGTGGCTTCTTGATTGATTGGTACATGGTATGAATAACCAAAGAATTGGGTTATGGAACTAGATAGAGAATGATTAACTCTACTACATACTTGAACTTGATACGTGTATATTGGAAGTGCTATAAATAAGCACTAAAGTGTAAATGATTTAGTTTTTAATCGTGTATATACTCAATGAAGTATATAAAATATAAAGAAGATATCTTGTCTTGAAATGGATTCCTAAAGAAAATAAGGACTAGTGTAATATGAAGATAATTCATATAATCGTGAATACTACGATTTAAATTAATAAGAATGATTATAGAACACAACATGTGTTAGAAAATGTATTCGATTATTAATGATACATATACGTGAAGTATGACTGTTTCTAGGTACAATGTGACCTATTCTACTACGTGTTTAGAGTATAATGTATTGAGCTCTATTTGATAGTAAGGGTATCGTGATAGACACTTTAATGTGTTAAACGTGATATGAATATGTACGTGCAAACTTGGCATGTGACTAAGTGATATACCCTACAACGTGATTGAGGTCTGTTATTAATAGACCCTAACTTGGATTGATCGTGTTACATGGACACTTACGTGCCATAGTTGAACTTGATTGGTATTCGCAATAATTGCGTACGTGTACTTATATTCTCGTGAGCACATGATACATTACTACATGGTGCATATTCTCGTGAGCACATGATACATGATTACATGGTGCATAAAGACTGGTCCACTATTATGGGACTTAGTTCTATTCTCGTAGTTCAAGTAAACATCTACTTGTGCATTCTTGGTGAGTCCAGCTGGTTCTCCTTGCTTGTTCGAAAATATATAGGTTCACGCTTGTCGCGAGAGCTGGGGTTTAAGTGACTATCGGGTCCCTATGTATTTCCGCCTGACCCCTTACTACCGCCCATAGTAAGGGCATAGCTTCCTTGGTTGGAGCAATAAGCCTGACCTAAGTGAATGCTAACTCCTATCCTGTTCACCACGTGGATCTTGTTCTTATGGATGACACTGGTTACCAGGTCTTCTTATATACTGCATAGCAGTCTCTTGTTCCTGTTCTTGGTTGTCCTCAGCTAGAAAAGCATCGACAACAAATGGTATTCTTGGGAGGAATAAGGAAGGATTCAGGTACAAATGTGTGATAGGCCTATCTGCATCTTGGTGAGTTGGTCTAGCCTCTCACTCTACTTGACTACTTGTTACCTGAACCTTTCTTGAGCTTGATTACTTGTTGAGTTGGTTTAGCCTCTCCTATACTTGTTACTTGATGATACTTGATATATGATTACTTGAGTATCTACTTGTATTACATGATAACATGACATATAGTTGCATGTTAATAGCTTACTGAGATTTATCTCACCCTTTATTTGTTTAATTGTTTCCCCCCCCCAGGAAAGCAGGGGATAATACGCAGTGAGGCTCGACTTAGCTGGGAACTTACTCAGCAGGATATTCTTGTTCGAAGTTAGTGTCCTTTTATATTTTGGTAAGGACGATCTTGTATGAGTTAATAAACTCTGGGCTTGTATTGGGGTAGTATTTGTTGTCCCTAGACAGTTCTTGATGCCAGCTTATTTGCTAGGCATGTCTTCCGCTGTATGTAACCTTGTTTGGTTTTAATTTTCTTGGTCTAGAACTCGTGTGAGCTATCTTAGCTCCCTACTCTTGAGTATATATATCATGTCAGTTTTGTTTTTAATAGGTATTGTTCTTGTTTCCCGTTAGTTTCTTGTTTCTTGTTAGGTACGCGCACTAGGTTCGAGGTTCTATTAGGGAATCCCGGGACTTGGGGCGTGTCAGGGTGGTATCAGAGCTATGGTTTAGCTCTAAGCCTGGATAGGATCTATGGCCTAGGTTGGGTTAGTCTTGGGCGTGCTACCGACGTCGAGTGCTTCGTTTCTTGTTGTCATACCAGGCATAGGACTGGTGTTGATAGGATTGATCCAATTGGATTAGATGGTTTGAGAATCGAGAGCGCGAGTCTTTAAAGACTTAGGCGTATCTATCTTGTCTTGTGGACATTGTTTCGTGCTATATATGCATGCTTGTCCTTATCTCGTGAATTGCGTGGAAGTGTATTCTCTAATAAGAGACTACGTGCTTGATATTGTTATGAATAAGAGCTTGATAGAAGTGTGGGTGATAACACCCTATACGTTCTATGTTAATTTGGTCGTGTCACCGGTATGGGACATTGATGTGATACGTGTCATGACTTGACTTTCTATGTGTTATGCCATTCTTGTTTACCACAATAGATGGTAATTATTTCTATGCTAGTATGCTTGACTATATATGTGAGCATGATAGATTTATGCATATCATTCATATTTTGCATTGAAAGTCTAGAAAGGGTTCTTGAGATTGTACTGGGTATTTAACCTATGTGATTGATAGTGGAATTTCTATACCAAACCAGATGGATGTATCCATTCTTGATGAGAAACTTGGGTTATCTTGAGTTGTTACAGTGCAAATACAGTGTTGACACCTGGATTAATGTTCTTGACCTCGATTGAGTTAAACGAGTTGAAGATTCAACTTGAGAATTTCTTGATAGAGGATATATCTACCTTGTAGTGGATGTCTGACGTGAGTATCTGTGTTGACCTATAAGTGGAAACAACCAAGGTACGTGTGTTCTTGAGATTTCGTGGTCTTGTTAGAGATTCATGAATGAATTTCGAAGGCAGCTCCATTGTTAACTATTTAACACCGAGAGCTACATCTTTTGATGGATTGTCTTGATGGATTGATATACGTAAAGTCAGTTCTGAATATTGAAACGATGGATAACCACGACTTCAGTATCTGAGATTGCCTAGTGGATTTGACTAGTATTACAGTGATCTGGAGGATATGACCAGTTTTATTATTTCTAGTGGATATGTCAAGTTTCACCGATATAGTGGATTGACTAATCGAGTCTACTTGACTTTATGTGTTTTGATGTTATAATTGATACATCTAAATTGCATAGAATAATTGTGAGTATCTGTGCATAGTCGTGATGTTCTTGAGTTCTACTTGTTGATTATATATGTTATAATCTTTATCTAGTAAAAAAATTCGAGGACGAATTTTCTTTAAGGTGGGGAGGATGTAACGCCCATCCTTATTATCGTTAAATATTTGACTTATTTGTTAAATTCTTGACATGCTTGTTAAATTCTTGACTAGCATATTTATATGCTATTTTATTTGAGTTAATTATTTAATTACTTTAGAAAATTAAGGTGGTTAAATGTTAAAGTTGAAAGTTTAGGGGCCTTTTTGTCAAAGTTAGAACTTGAGGGGCCTAGCTGAAATTCTTGGATAGTTGAAGTATATCTTGTTGTTTGCCTGTGATAGGCAATTCATTCTTCATCATTCTCGTACTCTCTCTGTTTCATAAAGAAGGTTTAGGATTCTTCCTATTCTCGACTCCTCGAGCTTAATTATCCCTCTGTTCGTGATTCCGGTCCCGGATAAATATTCGTGGTGTTGAATAGAGCGTTCCAGACCGATCAGAAATTAATTTGGGTCAACTTGATTTTTGACTAGGTAAGTTATTGACTCCCTCTTACTTGTAATAACATGCATATATGTTATTCCCGCTACTTGTTCTTGTTAAAATTGTGTTTTGGGCAATTTTTGTGATACTTGTAAAATTGGGACGAAGGGAGTATTTCTATACTAGTATAGTACAGAGAACCTAAATCTAATGGGTTTGCAAATTGTTAAATTATACTACTATTCGTGAGACGGTAAAATAGTAACTGGATTTAAATATTATTAGAAAAATTATACCATTATTTGTGGTACGGGGAAATGAATGGAAGTATCTCTAAATGGGTATATTAGTATAATATAAAATTGTACTTATACTTTTGGGGACGGTGAAATATTAAATTGGAATAAAAAGAAATTGTCCTATTATTTATGGGACGGTAAAAGAAATGAATTGAGCCTGAAATAATGTTTTGGGTATTGCCTAAGTGTTAATAAAAGTTACTCCTACGCTTGCGACGGGAAATTTCTTAACCTGGGAAAGAAATAAAAATTTCGCATTTTGGTACCTTGTGCGACCGCACAAAAATCCTTGGGCAACCGCCCATCTTTCTGAAAGGTTTTTCAAAGGAATTGACCTGCTTGTGTGCGACCGCACAGTCCATTTTAGGCGACCGCACAGTTACCTGAAAAACAAAATGTTGTTTAAAGTTTGTATAAGTTGGAAGTAACTCTAGTTAAGGTATATAACCTTAGTATAAGATGTCCTAGCAAGTGTTGTGACACCTTAGGGGCATCAGAACTTGGTTTTAAACGTGTATACTCATTGAATTAAAATGAGAACTTAGTCTTGTACATGGACACTTATAGAACTCAAATGAGAACTTAAGTATAAGAGTAACAACTCTTTTATATGTCTTGAAAGTGCTATGAACAAGCACTTATGTGTTATGCTTGTCTTGGAACAATGTTTGTGCACCTTGAGAGCACCAAATTAGTGTCTTGAGCTCGAATATCCTATGTAGGGGATTATGAACTTGTAGGTATGAGTGGTATAGCTCATTTACTTAATTTGAAATCGAAGTATTCTTGGTCTAGGTTTAGGGTACTACCCTAGTTGGCCTAGATGAGTGTTGTAGAACACTCTAGTACTGAAAAATAGTCCCTTTGTGAACAAATGAAATGTGGACTTGAATCATAATTAAATGATAATTTGAGTATAAGAGTAGTAACTCTTTTATGTGTCTTGAAGTTAATGTTTGTGTACCTTAGGGGCACCAACTAATGTCTTGAGCTTGAATGTTTTAAGATGAGACAGTAACTTGAAGTATAAGACAATAAAATCTTGTACATGACTTGAACATCCAAATAATTGGATTAAGACTTGAATATAAGATTATAAAATCTTGTACGTGCCTTGACCCCAATATAGGTGTATGGTAATAAACTTGAAAGAGTCTTGATGTGTATATGCAAATCTTGCATACATTTACTTGATAGAATGTGGCTTCTTGATTGATTGGTACATGGTATGAATAACCAAAGAATTGGGTTATGGAACTAGATAGAGAATGATTAACTCTACTACATACTTGAACTTGATACGTGTATATTGGAAGTGCTATAAATAAGCACTAAAGTGTAAATGATTTAGTTTTTAATCGTGTATATACTCAATGAAGTATATAAAATATAAAGAAGATATCTTGTCTTGAAATGGATTCCTAAAGAAAATAAGGACTAGTGTAATATGAAGATAATTCATATAATCGTGAATACTACGATTTAAATTAATAAGAATGATTATAGAACACAATATGTGTTAGAAAATGTATTCGATTATTAACGATACATTTACGTGAAGTATGACTGTGTCTAGGTACAATGTGACCTATTCTACTACGTGTTTAGAGTATAATGTATTGAGCTCTATTAGATAGTAAGGGTATCGTGATAGACACTTTAATGTGTTAAACGTGATATGAATATGTACGTGCAAACTTGGCATGTGACTAAGTGATATACCCTACTACGTGATTGAGGTCTGTTATTAATAGACCCTAACTTGGATTGATCGTGTTACATGGACACTTACGTGCCATAGTTGAACTTGATTGGTATTCGCAATAATTGCGTACGTGTACTTATATTCTCGTGAGCACATGATACATTACTACATGGTGCATATTCTCGTGAGCACATGATACATTACTACATGGTGCATATTCTCGTGAGCACATGATACATGATTACATGGTGCATAAAGACTGGTCCACTATTATGGCACTTAGTTCTATTCTCGTAGTTCAAGTAAACATCTACTTGTGCATTCTTGGTGAGACCAGCTGGTTCTCCTTGCTTGTTCGAAAATATATAGGTTCACGCTTGTCGCGAGAGCTGGGGTTTAAGTGACAATCGGGTCCCTATGTATTTCCGCCTGACCCCTTACTACCGGCCATAGTAAGGGCATAGCTTCCTTGGTTGGAGCAATAAGCCTGACCTAAGTGAATGCTAACTCCTGTCCTGTTCACCACGTGGATCTTGTTCTTGTGGATGACACTGATTACCAGGTCTTCTTATATACTGCATAGCAGTCTCTTGTTCCTGTTCTTGGTTGTCCTCAGCTAGAAAAGCATCGACAACAAATGGTATTCTTGGGAGGAATAAGGAAGGATTCAGGTACAAATGCGTGATAGGCCTATGTGCATCTTGGTGAGTTGGTCTAGCCTCTCACTCAACTTGACTACTTGTTACCTGAACCTTTCTTGAGCTTGATTACTTGTTGAGTTGGTTTAGCCTCTCCTATACTTGTTACTTGATGATACTTGATATATGATTACTTGAGTATCTACTTGTATTGCATGATAACATGACATATAGTTGCATGTTAATAGCTTACTGAGATTTATCTCACCCTTTATTTGTTTAATTGTTTCCCCCCCAGGAAAGCAGGGGATAGTACGCAGTAAGGCTCGACTTAGCTGGGAACTTACTCAGCAGGATATTCTTGTTCGAAGTTAGTGTCCTTTTATATTTTGGTAAGGACGATCTTGTATGAGTTAATAAACTCTGGGCTTGTATTGGGGTAGTATTTGTTGTCCCTAGACAGTTCTTGTTGCCAGCTTATTTGCTAGGCATGTCTTCCGCTGTATGTAACCTTGTTTGGTTTTAATTTTCTTGGTCTAGAACTCGTGTGAGCTATCTTAGCTCCCTACTCTTGAGTATATATATCATGTCAGTTTTGTTTTAACAGGTATTGTTCCTGTTTCCCGTTAGTTTCTTGTTTCTTGTTAGTTACGCGCACCAGGTTCGAGGTTCTATTAGGGAATCCCGGGACTTGGGGCGTGTCACAACAAGTCCGTAGTCGTGGTGAGAATGGTCCAATGGCTGACGAAGAATTGAATGTTGTTAATCTGGGTACCGACGAAGAGCCAAGGGAAACTAAGATCGGAAGCTTCTTCAAGGGGGACGATAGAGACAGATTGACTGCACTACTACGGGAGTTCGTGGATGTGTTCGCATGGTCATACAAAGACATGCCGGGTTTGGACAGAAAGGTAGCGGAGCACAGGATTCCGATCAGAGAAGATGCAAAGCCAGTAAAGCAGAAGCTCAGAAAGATCAAGCCAGAATGGTCTCTGCAAGTCAAAGAAGAGATTGAGAAGCTCCTCAGTGTGGGTTTCATCAAGGTTATCGAGTATCCGACATGGTTAGCCAACATCGTGATAGTCAGAAAGGCAAACGGCAAGGTTCGAGTTTGCGTGGACTTCCGGGATTTGAACAAAGCTTCCCCAAAGGATGATTTTCCACTCCCCAACATCGACATGCTGGTCGACTCCACTGCTGCCTACGAGGTTCGCTCATTCGTGGATGGGTTCGCTGGGTACAATCAGATTCTCATGGCCGAAGAAGATCAACACAAGACAGCTTTCACAACACCGTGGGGTACCTTTTGCTACACAGTCATGCCATTTGGGTTAAGAAATGCTGGGGCTTCCTACCAAAGAGCCGTGACGGACTTGTTCCACGATATGATTCACAAAGAAATCGAGGTCTATGTGGACGACATGATCATTCACTCCAAAGGGACCGATGGTCAGCATTTAATCGACCTCCGCAAGTTCTTCGAAAGGCTTTGTCAACACAAGATGAGGCTCAACCCTGCAAAATGCACATTCGGGGTTATCCGAGGCAAAGTCCTTGGTTATATGGTCACTGAAAGGGGAATTGAAGTAGACCCCTCCAAAATCAAGGCAATCATTGACATGCCTCCTCCAAAGACGCAGAAAGAGATTAAAGGTTTCATGGGTAGACTGCAATACATCAGTCGGTTTGTGCACCAACTCACTTCCATATGCGAGCCAATCTTCAAGCTACTCAAGAAGAATGTGGCTCTAGAATGGACCGACGCATGCCAAGAAGCCTTCGACCAAGTGAAGCATTACTTGACATGCCCTCCTGTTCTAGTTCCGCCGCACAAGGAAAAGCCTCTTTTGCTCTATCTCACTGTCAATGATGAGGCCCTAGGGGCTATGTTAGCACAAGAGCAACGAGAGTCCACAAAGGAGAATGCCATCTATTTTGTCAGTCGCCGATTCCAAGGAGGCGAAAAGAACTACTCTGTCCTAGAGAAGTCATGTGCAGCATTGGTTTGGGTCACTCAAAAGCTCAAGCACTACATGGAAACTTTTCCGATCAAGCTAGTAGCAAAAGTGGACCCGCTCCGCTACATCTTCGAGAAGCCTTTCATGTCAACAAGAATAGCCAAATGGTACTTCATGCTCGCCGGCTACGATATCACTTACGTCACACTAAAATCCGTCAGGGGGAAAGTGTTCAGTGACCAGCTTGCCGAATTCCCGTGTGACGAAGTGAAGGGGGAAGACGTACAGTTCCCCGACGAGCATTTAATTTATACTGCAACAGAGGAAAATAAGTGGCAACTTTTTTTCGATGGCGCCACCAATAAACACGGCTTTGGTATAGGAATATTGCTTGTTGATCCAAAAGACATCTACACTCCCATTGCCATCCGTCTGGAATTCGAAGCTACCAACAACATTGCCGAGTACGAAGCATGCATAGCAGGGCTCGAAGCAGCTCTCGAAAGAAACGTCACGGAACTAGAAGTATTCGGCGACTCCTTACTCCTTATCAATCAGCAATCGGGTAAATGGCGAACCCAAGACCCGACTCTCCAACAGTATGGTCAGCACCTTGAAGAACTGGTTGAACAATTCCAAGAGATCACTTTTAACTACCTGCCAAGGGATAAAAATCACTTCACCGATGCATTGGCCACCATAGCTTCATTAGTCGAAATGCCCAAAGGGAAAATGGTGAAGCCTTTCAAAATTGCCCGAAGGAACAGTCCGGCATATTGCATAAGTATCGAGACCAACGAGGTTCAAACAAACTCTCCGTGGTATTCGGATATCATGAATTTCCTCAAAGATGTCACTTATCCCGAGAATAGCAATAAGAAGTCTCAAGCAGCTCTGCAAAGGCTAGCCTCTCGGTACGTACTGATTGGGGACCGAGTCTATAAAAGGCACCACGACGGAATCAATATCTTATGCGCCAATGAGGCCGAAGCTCAAGAGATAATGTGTGAAGTGCATGAAGGAGAGTGTGGACCCCACATGAATGGGTTTATGATAGTCAAGAAGATACTCCGCATTGGTTACTATTGGAGCACTATGGAACGAGACTGTATCGAGAAAGTCAAAAGGTGTGCTAAGTGCCAATTCCACACTAAGCTACAACATGCTCCACCCTCGCAACTTTACAACATGGTCACACCTTGGCCTTTCTCTTGTTGGGGGATAGACATCATCGGTAAAGTTCATCCTGCCGGGAGCAATGGGCAGTCGTTCATCCTAGTGGCAGTCGACTACTTCACAAAGTGGGTCGAAGCACAAGCTTATCGGACCCTCAACGCAAAGAAAGTGGCCGAATTTGTTAAGATTAATATCATGTGCCGATACGGTGTGCCTCATGAAATCATTTCCGACAACGGCTCTCACTTTGAGAAGGAAATGTATGCACTTTTGGTAGAATACAAGATCACCAAGCACAAGTCATTTCCTTACCGTCCCCAAGCAAATGGCACGGTTGAAGCAGCGAATAAAACCATCGAGACCATCGTCAAGAAAATGGCCTCAACAGGAAGGGATTGGCCCGAGAAGCTACCTTTAGCATTGTGGGGCTACCGCACATCAATACGGTCAGCGACAGGAGAAACCCCGTATGCATTAGTCTATGGTCCTGAAGCCGTACTCCCAATCGAACTTGAAGTCCCATCTCTACGGGTCCTCCTCGAGAATCAAGTCAACGAGGTCGACTGGATGCAAAGTCGATATGAACAGCTAGCCTTGCTCGACGAGAAAAGGTTAAGAGCACTCGAACGCACGAGGGCATATCAGCAAAGGATGGCAAGAGCTTTCAACAAAAAGGTGAAGCCTCGAAACATCAATGTGGGAGATTTGGTCTTAAGACAACATCCTCCTAATGCCATGAATCCCCTGGGGAAATGGGGACCCCGATGGATCGGTCCGTACGTGGTCAAAAAGATACTAAGCGGTGGTGCAGTCCGGCTCGTGGATTTAGATGGTGACCAGCTGCCAAAGGAGGTCAACCTCGACAAGCTCAAGAGGTTCTACGGTTAATAAACAAAGACCATTAAAAAAAAATAAAAAAAAATCGCTCGCTAGGTTGAAAACCCGCAAGGGCGGCCTAGGCAAAAATTAGAGCACGTGCAAAACAGAAGCCCGCTAGATTGAAAAACCCGAAAGGGCGGTCTAGGCAAAAAACATGGTGCACACACAAAAAAAAAATGGTCTTTGTTTAATTGAACTACGGAGACCTGAGCCTCCCAACTGGGGGAACGTAGGCAACCTTCGGGTGCGGTCTAAAACATATCAAAAATACCCAATTCACTTCAAATAACAAAATGCAATTTTTATTCATTCAATGAATTATTCAAACCATTACAACGGATTTATTGAGCAACAAAATACATCAAAACATTAATCCTAAAACAAAGTGGTCTAATTCAATTGCAATCTCTTAGGGTACTAAGAAAATCCAATTTTCTCTTAGCTTTCAAAGGACCACCCGATCGTCTCTCAATCCTTTTCTTCTTGGGTAACGAAGGAGCACTAATACGCACCGAAACCTTCTGTGTTGCAACACGTCTCCTAGCATAAAATTCATCCAAAGGAGTACCGAAAGGGTCAGCGAGAATGTTACTCGAATCAGCAGCAGCCTCCCTATATCTCAAAGTGCTGCTAGGCTCAAAACCCTTTCCCAACAACTCGGCACGAAGCACATCAACCCAAGTGATGCCACGGTAAAGTGTGCCAAATAAATAATCCAAGTTGCTCTCGGGAAGGAAGACACTCCCCCGAGCAGAGGAGCAAAAGCCCAACGGTTGCGGTCATCTCCCCAAGCCGACTAAAGCTCACTCGAGAAGTCAGGACCCATGTAAGCAACTGGACGAAGCATTCCGTCCCTCGGAAAAGGAATTGTCTGTTGGCGACCGAACTTCCGCAGAACCCGCTCTGGCTGGTAAAATGAAGAATCTCTCAAACCGGGTACAA
This sequence comes from Campanula takesimana, assembly GCA_026119855.1. Classification (NCBI taxonomy): domain Eukaryota; kingdom Viridiplantae; phylum Streptophyta; class Magnoliopsida; order Asterales; family Campanulaceae; genus Campanula; species Campanula takesimana. Next base: position 5,624 of record JAOWBW010001151.1, on the reverse strand, counting down.
CCACGTGCTGAAAACCAAGAGTCTATTCCACAAAAGGACGAAGACCCCAAGAAGGAGGACACCACTCAATATCAACAGTCACCCGAGAGGCAAAAAATTTCTTCCAACCATTTTCAGATAAATCCCGAGTCAACAGCTTCCTCCTATGAACACTAAAGGGAGACAAATCGCCATCTGGGGAATAAATCTTGAAGTGTTCCCGGAGCCATATGGTCAAGAGCAAGGGCTTGCCCGACACATCTTGCCCGTCCTATGTAACTCATCAAGGCCGTGCAACGTCTCCCCTACGATAAGAGGGATTATACTAAATTGTTGCTGTCGCGACCCCGGACCCCGCGGGCCCGAGACCGCGATCTGGACATCGACTCTAAAACCAAAACTGAAAAATACCGAAGTTAAAAATTCCATTTGATACCAAAAGGTAATGATCCAAAGTTTTACAAAACCAAGTTTGATAAAAACCAAATACAACTATCATAGACTTCCACAAGTTTATGCCAACAAAATACAAACATACAATTCTTAGTGGCGTCATTGTTTGATACAACAATCCCAAAATGGTTACACATTTACATAATGTAAACCAACCTATATCAACCTTCCCCAAAAGAATATATCCACACTCGACGTCCTCTTTCTCGTGATCAGCGAGACTAATCCTTAGCACCTGGGGGGGGGTTAAGGAAAAACAAAGATAAAAGAAAGGGGGTGAGATAAATCTCAATAAGTTACTAATGCAACTACATAACATGCTATGATGCAAGAAGCAATAGCAATAATAACTATCACATAGCACATAGCATTTATCACATAACAGATAGCAGCGGAAATAAACACATAACAAAGGATATAGCCAAGTTTTCCAACCGGTACATCCAAATAAAGGATCGCTGCGCAGCTTCAATAATCAACAAATCATCATCTTCATAATAGCATGAAGCCGAAGAGAAAACCCCCGGTACCGGAACCAATAACCATAAAAGTGTCACAAAGGACAAGGACCATGACACAAAGTCATGCCCGATAGCTAGATACATTCCCAAAGGAAGCTAATTTATCCTTTCCAAGGCCAATCTGGAGAAGGGGTATAGTAAGGGCAAAACAATGGTCAACATTATAATGGACTTGGCTTTGCCATTATAATCCTTCCCATCGCCCGATGCAACAAATATGCCAGCTGGGCTTCCAAATAAAAGCTAAGTAATAATAATTTAGCATGAATAAACAACTTAAGGTTCCAAAGTAGGGAACCATACCAAGTAGTCACCAAGAAAGTGAAATGTACCAATCACGCACAATTAAAGTGTTCCAACAATCACAATTAACACTTAATTAATTTCCAACACAAACTTAATCACAAATGACCCAATTCTATCACTAGAGTGTACTACAATGATCACTAAGGTCAACTAGAAGGACACCCAAGATTTGGATCAAAACGCATTCTTCAATCACACAAACAAACAAAATGAAAACCTTCAGAGGACTGTGCGGCCGCCCAAAAATGGTATGTGCGGTCGCCCAAAATGGCCATCAAACAAGAAAAAAAGCTTTCAGATAGTTGTGCGGTCGCCCAGACATTTTTGGGCGGTCGCCCAATATTCTGAATTGCTAGAAATCGGGAAGAACAAGATGGGTTCTTCCATTTTCATACCAAAATACATTTCAACAAAAATCCAACCCTCTAACTAGCATACTAATGTACCAAGACAACTTATAAGTCCAAAAACTCATACAACAACATTTAAAAACCAAAATCAAGAATCAAAATCCCACATTCAAGATTTCACCATTTTTAACCAAAACTCAAATAAATTCCAAACAAATTCAAACCTAACCAAACTTCAAATATAACACATCAAGCATTATCTAAACATGATATGAACATTTTAGCATCAAAATAGGGGAAAGTAACTTACTTGATAAATCTCAAAGTTGACGGAATTCAATTCTTTTTGGTTCTACGCGATCCTATCGACGATCTAAACAGGTTCATGTTTTAAGAAATGAGAGATTATGAGAGGAAGATGAAGAAAAAGAAGAGAGAAGGAAGAGAAGAAACTTACCATATACAAGGGAGAGAGAGAGAGAGAGTTTCCAGGGAGAGAGAGATGGAGGTGGAGTGTGAGGGTGAAAGAGTAGGGTGAGGGAGGTGAGTAGGGAGAAGATGAAGATGGAAAAGTTACACCTAGTCCCCTTCCCCCACTAACTAGCACAATTACTTACACTCCCGACTAACAATTAAGACTCAACACTTCCACACTAGCCCAAATAACTCGAATAAAATGCTAGGCATAATTATTATAACACATAAAATGCACACATAATTATTTAAATAAATAATAATTTAAATAAAATAATTAAGCAAATAATTAAATAATAATCATTTATTACTAATAAAATAGAGCCTAGATTTCGGGTCGTGACAGTTGCTCCTTGGCTTGCAAAATAATCTCAGCTAAAGGCGCATCCGCAGTCCCGAAGGGTGCAACAAACAGTACTTCACTAAAGAGACAAGCGGCCATGGCATTCCTCTTGAAAGATTGAACCACCGGATCCTCCGAGTGTAAACTGAAGAACATCGGCAACTCAGTATGTCAATCACAGTACCGTGCAACATCTTCCTCACGTCCTCAACAGGGAGATTCAGTAACTCAACCCAAGAGTCAATAGCACCACGGTGATATTTAGGGACGGCAATCCGACCGGCCAAAGGCATGTCGAGGATGGCCCCGAAATCATCAACAGTCGGCACCATTTCATTAGCTGAAAAGTTGAAGGTATGGCTATCGTAATCCCAGAAAGCCGCGACAGCTCTTAACAAATCCCAATCTGGCTTCAACGTCCGCAAAAGTGAAAAGAATTCGGAACCCGAAGTCTTTAATGAAGGCCTTCTTGGGATGGGTCTTGAAAGAATACACGAAAGTGCCCAAGTCCTTTTCATAACCACTAACAACCTTGGCATCAAGAACAAAAGAATTGGAAGCCATGGAAAATGTTGATCACAAACAAAGTTGAGCAATAATATGATGTTCAAAAATGGCAGAAAGGAGCTGTGAGAATCAAGTGGTCGAACAGAAGATGATATTATAGCTGTTGGGGTTTCTTTTGGCCAGCAAATGTCAAGCCCGGAATTTCGCCTCCCAGACGCGCGCGCCACCGCCAGCGGTCTTAAGTGCTGCGCGTCCCAAGCCCACAGAGGAAAGTGCGCGCCTCCCAAGTCTAGATCGCTTCAGAAAAGGACCTTGTCAGAGATCTCCAGCCTAAATCAAGACACACTCCCGGTCCTCGGACACCCAGTTGGGCACATCTTCTTCTGGTCCGCCCTTAAGGCATGTCAAAAATCGAAAGTAGGATAGAAACTCCCACTAAAAAAAAAAATAGGCTGTCCTCCTCCGGATTCCGAACTCCCTAAATTCTGTCACGGTGCCATACCCCCCTCAAGAGTCAATCTCAACATTTCATCCCCAGCAGGAATATTTTTCTGGTCGCGGTCAACTGTACCCGCACCCCACAATTCAAAAGAAGTCAAGTGTGACTCCAAGTGGCACGAGACTTCAAAGCAATATTTCATCAACGAATTTCACTAACGGATTCGTCCTCAAAGTTCACTAACGGCCTCTCCAAAGGTTCACTAACGGCCTCATTTCAAAAGGTTCACTAACGGCCTCTTCAAAGGTTCACTAACGGCCTCTCCAAAGGTCACTAACGGCCTCTTCAAAGGTTCACTAACGGCCTCACCAGCGGATTTCACTAACGGATTCGTCCTCAAAGGTTCACTAACGGCCTCATCAACGGATTTCACTAACGGATTCGTCAACAAAGGTTCACTAACGGCCTCGAAGTTCACTAACGGCCTCATCAACGGATTTCACTAACGATTCGTCAACAAGGTTCACTAACGCCTCGAAGGTTTACTAACGGCCTCATCAACAGATTTCACTAACGGATTTCGTCAACAAAGGTTCACTAACGGCCTCCTCAAAGGTTCACTAACGGCCTCATCAACGATTTACTAACGGATTCGTCAACAAAGGTCACTAACAGCCTCTCCAAAGGTTCACTAACGGCCTCATCAATGGATTTTACTAACGGATTTGTCCTCAAAAGGTTCACTAACGGCCTCCCCAAGGTTCACTAACGGCCTCATCACGGATTTCACTAACGGATTCGTCCTCAAGGTTCACTAACGGCCTCGTTCAAAAGTTCACTAACGGCCTCATTCAAGATATTCAGCCGGCATGTTCACCTAACGAATCATTCCACCCCTCTATCAACAAAAGCCGCTCACAACAGGAGCGCACCACTCTCTCTCGCCAATTTCAAATTCTTACTTTCATCGAGTCTTTGCTTTTTTTTTGGTGATGTCCCTCGGCGGGTGTTTTTTACTTTCGTCGACGCATTTGCTTTGTAATCCACGTCGCCGATGGGCTCTGTAGACACCCTGCCTTGGACCGCTCACCCCGATTGCACATTTGATCTTGTGTTTCTCCCCGTTTTTAGTGTTTCTCGTTAGTTTCTTGTCACTTCCGTTAAGTTCGACTGACTTCGTTAAGTCCAGGACTAACTGAATGACATGTCTGACTTTCTAGTCCATTCTGTCAAATTGCCTTCTCTGAGTCGCGCGCCTCCGACAGGAGGACCAGGCGCGCGCGCCTCCCGCCCCCAAAGCAGAAGCGGCGCGCTCTAGGCGTCAGTTTAAAGATTTCTGGCTAGGATTCTCTCCCTGCTCAATTTACAGGATTTTGCCCGGGAAGGATTTCTTGGTGACTGAGTTTTGGCACCAAAAAGACCCCTCTTTCACCTATAAAAACCTCCCTTTACCTCCATTTTCAAGGACCGAAAATTGAACTTACAAAAACTATACCAAATCACTTTCTAAAGGTTCTCCAAGGATCTCATCAAGCAATATTTGAAGTTCTTCAAATTGTAGGTAAAAGTCCATCTTTTCCTTTCTTTTCTACTTCATCTCCTCTCTCTCTTTTACTCTAATCAAATGTGCAATCACCCAAATCATTTGGGACATGACTCTAATGATCACCTCATCTCATTGAGGTTGGTTAAGGAGTTATCTCCTACATTCCAAACTCTATTTTAAACCACCCTTTTTATGACTTAAAGAAGAAGAAGAAGAACGTTATTATTCATGTAGATTTTGATCAAGCAAGACCAACTTAGTTGGGCGAGATGGGTATTTCGGTACTTCCCATCTCGTAATCTAACCCCCGAACCTCAAAACAAAGAATCTCTGTTTTCGTAATCAAACTTAGGCTATAATCAATAGTTTTTTCTTATGTTCCTCAAAACATAGGTGGCGACTCTAAACAATCTAAAACTGTTAGACATCCTAGGATAATTCACCGCTCTAGCCTAAAGCCTTGGTTTCCTGGGGTATCTACAGTTATGTTTTCGTGGTCTATTTCATCATAATTTGAATTGTTTATTAACTTGTTCATTAAGTCGTTATTAGTTAATTCATCATTTATGATGTTTGCAATCTCGGGGTACTCAGATATATCGAATTTTTCATTAGCAAAGAAAGGAAACACACGCTCGGCTATTTGGCCTCCATATCCTCTTGGGTGAGGCATTAGAAACACTCTCAGGCTCGAAAGTAAGTGTGA
>JAOWBW010001150.1:0-420928 GCA_026119855.1 Campanula takesimana | reverse complement strand
GGTAGTCTCAAGATGCAAGAGGTAGGATCAATAGCTAATCACCATCGATGAGTTTATGGATATTATAGACATCATTGACTGCGTTGGAGATTACTTTCGGTGACGAGGTTCATGCGTGTTTATGCTAGCATCCTTACCAGGAATTTGGAGCGGAACGGTTACAGCGTTAAATGCTTCAGCGGGTAAGAACAATTGAAGTATGATGATGTTAAGGACTTCCTCCTGGGCGAGGAAAATCGCATAAATAAGTTGGGGACACTGTCTACTTCGGGATCGGTCTTGGCTACAACTAGCAGGGGAAGGCCGGGTTCTAGCAATAAAAGGAGAACATGGTCAAGGGAAAGTGTAATCGGGGGTGGGGATCAGTCTATGGAGAACAAAGAAAGACCAAGGGTTGCTAGAAGATCGGTAGTAGAGTGCTATCATTGTAAGGAGTTAGGACACTACAAGAGGGATTGTCCCATGCGAGGGGATAAATCGGCGAATGTGATAATCGAAGGTGACAATGTACTGATTCTGAGTGATAGTAGTGCACTAGAATCATGGGTGCTGGATTCGGGGGCATCATTCCACTCATGCGGGCATGCATGAGCGATGGAAAATTACACTTCCGGTGATTTCGGAAAGGTCTATCTGGCGGATGGCGAGCCTTTGGAAATCAAAGGGAAGGGGATGTCAGAATAGGAGCATCAGACGGGAACGTCTTACATCTACACGGGGTCAGTCACATTCCGAGTTTGAAAAAGAACCTGATTTCAGTTGGCAGCTGGGTGAAGAAGGTTACACGGTAACTTTTAGCTGCAGAAACTGGGTTATTACCAAGGAGGATTGTGAGATCGCTCGGGGTAATAGGGGAGGAAGATTGTATTTGACAAACACAAAGGATTGTATCGCGTGGCGTCAGCCAAGGGTGATACGGATTGTGGCACTGTCGATTGGGTCACATGGGTGAGAAGGGGTATCCCCGGTAACTTCTCGGGGTGGTGTGTCATATTACATGACCTTCATTGATGATTCGACAAGGAAGGTCCGGATTACTTCTTAAAAGGGAAATATGAATCTTTCGGGATGTATAAGAAGTGGAAGGCCTTGGTGGAGAATCGGATTGGACTCAAGGCTAAATGCTTGAGGTCTGACATGGTGGGGAGTATGAGCTCTAGGAGTTTAAGGAATACGGTGATGCGAGTGAGATTCGCATGGATATTCTAGACTCGGGTGGGAGTGGGACGGTTCATGATGACCAGGTAAAGGGTCACTGAAGATGAACCAATACTCCAGGACCGGATACTCTGCTACGCGGATCTAACGGTGAGTGTATATTGGAGGCAAAGGCTCCAGGTTTCTCAAGCAAGGTGAAGTTGAAGCTGGGCATAGCTTCAACGGGGCTTGGAGAATAGGGGAGAAGGAAGGCACTACCATGATCGAGGTGAGCACTAGGACGACACCAAGGATGATTTGAAGACGGATACGGGGTTTGTATACGCGGTTGATCTCTAGGTGGGAGGTTGTTGGAGTAGAGATCTTAAGGAAACGAGGAGAAGAAAATTTGGCGGAGCAGGAGCGAGCGGGCGCTTGGCCTACACCAAGCGGGCGCTTGATGTAGGCAGTAGGTTCTCGTCTCCAGCATATTTATTTCAGGTGTGCGCTCGGATGGCACCAGGCGGGCGCTTGGTGCCGCGGCACTGAATTCGGGAAAGTCCAGAATTTCGGGAATTCTCTTCCGTTTAGGTTTAGGTCTTATTCTAGGTTTGCTATATAAACAATGTTCCACCCCATAACTCATTGTAACTCCATATTTACATATTATAGTGCAAGATCCTGGCTTGGTAGTGCCCCCAGACGTAGTCAAACATATTGACGAACTGGGTAAACAATTTCTTGTGTTCGTTTTGTCTTTTGCTTTGGGTTTCTTATTTCTTGTGCTTGTTTGTGGTGCCGGGTTTTCTTGCGATTTGCTTGGGTGTTGGGTGTTGGAGGGTCAATTCCACAACATACAAAACACTGAAGAACTACTTGCCTATATATTTGAAATCGGATCATCTTGAGATCATTAGGTATTCCGATATTGGTTAAATTATATGGTGCACAAGTTTATTGAGGGACTGCAAATTGTCAACTAGTGTCGAAAGACCACTTAAGATTTATTGTGACAATCGGGGAGGGCAATCTCTAACAACAAGAGTTCATCAAAGTCTAGGCATATAGACATTAAGTTTCTTGTTGTAAAGGAAAATGAACAAATAGAAATACAACTTATAGAAACAAACTCCATGTTAGCGGATCTGTTTACTAAGGCGTTATCACCTTTAGTGTTTCACGAGCATGTTGCTCATATGTGTGTAACAACTTTTGATACTTTTAATATAGTGGGAGTTTATGTTGTTATTTCATTAATTGTTTTTTTATTTAAAGTTTTGATCTCATTTTGTTAAATTGGACTAGTTGGAAGAATATGTATATATTCATTATGTTCCATACTACACATCTACACTTTGATCTATGTCATTTAGTTGGATTTATATACGTGATTACTGTGGGTTTAGTTGCGAATCAATTACAACGACTGCCCATTTAGTCCTTATACTTGTATGACTAATGGACGAGATTGTTATGGATGATAACAAGGTGCGCAATAAGGGTTGTCCTTTTTTATTATACTTATGATTTTAAGAAAAGACATAGTTATGCAACCCAAGTGGGAGATTGTTAGAACATGGATTGCATAACAAGTCATTAATGTTCCATTCATGAAATCATGATTATAATGTTAGTATAAAGTGTAGTGGATTAAACAATGTGTAGAATCATGGATGTAATATTACCTATTTTTTATGGGCAAAGTGGTAATTTCACATCAATTAATATGAAAGGGTGTAGTCCCTAAATGAAGTGCCTATTTGTTTCCTATATAAAAAGTTCTCCATCAGCCCTAGAAACTACTTCATACATTCATTACTCTCTCAATAATCTCTTCATAAAGTGTTAAAGAAGACAAGAGTAAAGGCACTATCATTTAAAAGTATTACTTTCCCTACTTCTTCTTCTTCTTCTTATTCTCTAAGCAAAATTGAAGATGGATTCGACAGGTAACGCTTCGCCTTCTTCTCCTTTCTTAAACTTATTCCAGAATTGAGTATGACATTCATGGGTTAAGATTGTTCTAACAGGGACGTCCCGCATTGTAACGCCCATCTATATTCTTGTTAAATATTTAACGTGCTTGTTAAATTATTGGCTAGCATATTTATATGCTATTTTATTTTAGTTAATTTATTTAACTACTTTAGAAAGTTAAGGTGGTTAAATGTCAAAGTTGAAAGTTTAGGGGCCTTTGTGTCAAAGTTAGAACTTGAGGGGCCTAGTTGCAATTCTTTGAAAGTTTAAAGTATATCTTTTGTTGTTTGCCTGAGAAAGGCAAACCATTCTCAAACATTCTCGTACTCCTTCTGTTCCAAAAGCTAAGTTAGGAATTCTTCCTATTCTCGACTCCTCGAGCTTAATTATCTCTCTATTCGTGATTCCGGTCCCGGATTAATATTCGTGGCGTTGAATAGAGCGTTCCAGGACGATCAGAAATTTATTTGGGTCAACTTGAATTTTGACTAGGTAAGTTATTGACTCCCCCTTACTTGTAATAACATGCATATATGTTATTCCCGCTACTTGTTCTTGTTAGAATTGTGTTTTGAGCAATTTTGTGATACTTGTAATTTTGGGACGAAGGGAGTATAAACATACTGCGTATGAATGAAAGAAACTTAAAATGTTTAAACTTGGTTAACCTCCTGGTTGTGTTAAAGGTTAGTAGGAAAATATACTCCTATTCGTGAGACGTAAAATAGTAACTTGATTTAAATATTATTAGAAAAATTATACCATTATTTGTGGTACGGGGAAATGAATGGAAGTATCTCTAAATGGGTATATTAGTATAATATAAAATTGTACTTATACTTTTGGGGACGGTGAAATATTAAATTGGAATAAAAGGAAATTGTTCTATTATTTATGGTACGGTAAAAGAAATGAATTGAGCCTGAAATAATGTTTTGGGTATTGCCTAAGAGTTAATAAAGGTATACTCCTACGCTTGGGACGGAGAATTGTTAAGTTTGAACTCAGGGGGAAAACTACCAAATTGTACCGAGCACGGTCATGCGCCTTTATTTGGCACGGTCGTGCCAAATATCACCTTTGGGCAAATTTCCTCGACAGTGTTAGCACGGTCGTGCGCCTTTTATGGGCACGGTCGTGCCGAAAATGAGTTTTGTGTGAAAACCTCTCGACCTTGATAGCACGGTCGTGCCACTTTTGCACGCACGGTCGTGCCAAGTGGAAATTCTAATTTTCCTTCTTGATTGTTTCCTCCATAACTTTCTATAGGAGAGTCGAAATCAAGATCCGAAAGAAGCTGAATAAGCTAGACATATAGAGCTATTCAAAGCACACTTTAATTACCTAATGAGATTTTGGGTGTTTGTCTAAGGCACCTAAATAGGTGTTGAGACATGGAATTGATTAAGTATAAGAATAAGAACTTGTAAGTATGAGTTGTATAGCTCATTTACTTAATTTGAACCCGAAGTATTCTTGGTCTAGGTTTAGGGTACTACCCTAGATGGCCTAGATAAGTGTTGTAGAACACTCTAGTACTGAAAATAGTCCCTTTGTGAACAAATGAAATGTGGACTTGAATCATAATTAAATGATAACTTGAGTATAAGAGTAGTAACTCTTTTATGTGTCTTGAAGTTAATATTTGTGTACCTTAGGGGAACCAACTAATGTCTTGAGCTTGAATGTCCTAAGAAAAGGATTTGGAAAATAGTACGTGAAAGATGTATAATTCATCTACCTAGCTTGAACTCGAAGTATAAGATGTTTAACTCTTGTACATGTTTAACATCCAAAGAAATGGATTGAGAACTTGGATATAAGATGATAAAATCTTGTATATGTCCTGAATGTATTGAATGTCTTGAATGTCTTGAATGTCCTGAATGTCCTGAATGTCTTGAATGTCTTAAGATGAGACAGTAACTTGAAGTATAAGACAATAAAATCTCGTACATGACTTGAACATCCAAATAATTGGATTAAGACTTGAATATAAGATTATAAAATCTTGTACGTGCCTTGAAACCAATATAGGTCTATGGTAATAAACTTGAAAGAGTCTTGATATGTATATGCAAAATATATTTACTTGATAGAATGTGGCTTCTTGATTGATTGGTACATGGTATGAATAACCAAAGAATTGGGTTATGGAACTAGATAAAGAATGATTAACTCTACTACATACTTGAACTTGATACGTGTATATTGGAAGTGCTATAAATAAGCACTAAAGTGTAAATGATTTAGTTTTTAATCGTGTATATACTCAATGAAGTATATAAAATATAAAGAAGATATCTTGTCTGGAAATGAGTTCCTAAAGAAAATAAGGACTAGTGTAATATGAAGATCATTCATATAATCGTGAATACTACGATTTAAATTAATAAGAAATGGTTATGGAACACAATATGTGTTAGGAAATGTATTCGATTATTAACGATACATATACGTGAAGTATGACTGTGTCTAGGTATAATGTGACCTATTCTACTACGTGTTTAGAGTCTAAGGTATTGGGTTCTACTTGATAGTAAGGGTATCGTGATAGACACTTTAATGTGTTAAACGTGACATGAATATGTACGTGCAAACTTGGCATGTGACAAAGTGATATACCTACTAATTGACTGAAGTCTGTTATAAATGGACTCTTACTTGGATTGATCGTGTTACATGGACACCTTATGTGCCATCGTTATCTTGGTTGGTATTCGCAATAATTGAGTACGTGTACTTATATTCTCGTGAGCACATGATACATGACTACATGGTGCATATTCTCGTGAGCACATGATACATAATTACATGGTCCATATTCTCGTGAGCACATGATACATGATTACATGGTGCATAAAGACTGGTCCACTATTAAGGGACTTAGTTCTGTTCTCGTAGTTCAAGTAAACATCTACTTGTGCATTATTGTGTGAGTCTAGCTGGTTCTCCTTGCTTGTTCGAAAATATATAGGTTCACGCTTGTCGCGAGAGCTGGGGCTTAAGTGACAATCGGGTCCCTATGTATTTCCGCTTGACCCCTTACTACCGGCCATAGTAAGGGCATAGCTTCCTTGGTTGGAGCAATAAGCCTGACCTAAGTGAATGCTAACTCTTGTCTTGAACACCTCGTGGATCTTGTTCTTGTGGATGACACTGGTTACCAGGTCTTCTTATATACTGCACAGCAGTTCTTGTTCTTGTTCTTGGTTGTCCTCAGCTAGAAAAGCATCGATAACAAATGGTATTCTTGGGAGAAATAAAGAAGGATTCAGGTACAATGCGTGATAGGCCTATGTGCATCTTGTGAGCTGGTCTAGCCTCTCGCACTACTTGTTACCTAATCATATCTTGAGCTTGATTACTTGTTGAGTTGGCTTAGCCTCTCCTATACTTGTTACTAGATGATACTGGATATATGATTACTTGAGTATCTACTTGTATTGCATGATAACATGACATATAGTTGCATGTTAATAGCTTACTAAGATTTATCTCACCCTTTATTTCTTAATTGTTTCCCCCCCCCCAAGGAAGCAGGGGATAGTACGCAGTGAGGCTCGACTTAGCTGGGACTTACTCAGCAGGATATTCTTGTTCGAAGTTAGTGTCCTTTTATATTTTGGTAAGGACGATCTTGTATGAGTTGATGAAACTCTGGGCTTGTATTGGGGTAGTATGTTTGTTGTCCCTAGACAGTTCTTGATGCCAGCTTATTGCTAGGCATGTCTTTCCGCTGTATGTAACCTTGTTTGGTTTTAATTTTCTTGGTCTAGAACTCGTGTGAGCTATCTAGCTCCCTACTCTTGAGTATACATATCATGTCAGTTTTGTTTTTAACAGGTATTGTTCCTGTTTCCCGTTAGTTTCTTGTTTCTTGTTAGTTACGCGCACCAGGTTCGCGGTTCTATTAGGGGATCCCGGGACTTGGGGCGTGTCAGTGTGGTATCAGAGCTATGGTTTAAATCTTAGCCTGGATAGGGTCTATGGCCTAGGTTGGGTTAGTCTGTGGTCTGTTTTCACGACCGAGTGCTTCGTTACTTGTTGTTATACAGGCATAGGACTGGTGTTGATAGTGTTAATCCAATTGGATTAGATGGTTTGAGAATCGAGAGCGCGAGTCTTTAAAGACTTAGGCGTATCTATCTTGTCTTGTGGACATGGTTTTTCGTGCTATATATGCATGCTTGTCCTTATCTCGTGAATTACGTGGAAGTGTATTCTCTAGTAAGAGACTACATGCTTGATATTGTTATTAGTAAGAGCTTGATAGAAGTGGGGTGATAACACCCTATACGTTCTATGTTTTTTGGTCGTGTCACCGGTATGGGACATTGATGTGATACGTGTCATGACTTGACTTTTCTATGTGTTGGTCATTTTTGTTTACCACACTAGATGGTAAATTTACTATGCTAGATGCTTGATTATATATGTGAGCATGATAGATTTATGCATAAGCTTTATGTTTCTGCATTGAAAGTCTAGAAAGGGTTCTTGAGATTGTACTGGGTATTTAACCTATGTGATTGACAGTGGAGTTTCTAACCAAACCAGATGGATGTATCCATTCTTGATGAGAACTTGGATATCTGAGTTATGACAGTGCGAATACAGTGCTGACATCTGGATTAATGTTCTTGACCTCGATTGAGTTAAACGAGTTAAATATTCAACTTGAGAATTTCTTGATAGAGGATATATCTACCTGGTAGTGGATGTCTGAAGTGAGTATCTTTGTTGACCTATAAGTGGAAACAACCAAGGTACCGTGTTTTCTTGAGATTTTTTTTTTATCTTGTTAGAGATTCATTAATGAATTTCGAAGGCAGCTCTATCGTTAACTATTTGACACCGAAAGCTACACCTTTTCGATGGATTTTCTCGATGGATTGATAAAAGTGAAGTCAATTTTTAAATATTGAAATGATGGATGACCACGACTTCAGTATTTGAGATTGCTTAGTGGATTTGACTAGTATTACAGTGATCTGGAGGATATGACCAGTTCTATTATTTTTAGTGGATATGTCAAGTTTCACAATATAGTGGATTGACTAATCGAGTCTGCTTGACTTTATGTGTTTCGATGTTATAATTGATACATCTAAATTGCATAGAATATTTGTGAGTATCTGTGCATAGTCGTGATGTTCTTGAGTCTACTTGTTGATTATATATGTTATAATCTTGATCTAGTAAAAAATTCGAGGACGAATTTTCTTTAAGGTGGGGAGGATGTAACGCCCATCTATATTCTTGTTAAATATTTAACGTGCTTGTTAAATTATTGGCTAGCATATTTATATGCTATTTTATTTGAGTTAATTTTTTAACTACTTTAGAAAGTTAAGGTGTTAAATGTCAAAGTTGAAGTTTAGGGGCCTTTGTGTCAAAGTTAAAACTTGAGGGGCCTAGTTGCAATTCTTTGAAAGTTTAAGTATATCTTTTGTTGTTTGCCTGAGAAAGGCAAACCATTCTCAAACATTCTCGTACTCCTTCTGTTCCAAAAGCTAAGTTAGGAATTCTTCCTATTCTCGACTCCTCGAGCTTAATTATCTCTCTGTTCGTGATTCGGTCACGGATAAATATTCGTGGCGTTGAATAGAGCGTTCCAGGTCGATCAGAAATTTATTTGGGTCAACTTGAATTTTGACTAGGTAAGTTATTGACTCCCCCTTACTTGTAATAACATGCATATATGTTATTCCCGCTACTTGTTCTTGTTAAAATTGTGTTTTGAGCAATTTTTGTGATACTTGTAATTTGGGGCGAAGGAGTATAAACATACTGCGTATGAATGAAAGAACTTAAAAAGTGTTTTAAACTTGGTTAACCTCCTGGGTGTGTAAAGGTTAGTAGGAAAATATACTCTTATTCGTGAGACGGTAAAATAGTAACTTGATTTAAATATTATTAGAAAAATTGTACCATTATTTGTGGTACGGGAAATGAATGGAAGTATCTCTAAATGGGTGTATTAGTATAATATAAAATTGTACTTATACTTTTGGGGACGGTGAATATTAAATTGGAATAAAAAGAAATTGTCCTATTATTTATGGGACGGTAAAAAAAATGAATTGAGCCTGAAATAATGTTTTGGGTATTGCCTAAGAGTTAATAAAGGTATACTCCTACGCTTGGGACGGAGAATTGTTAAGTTTGAACTCAGGGGAAACCTACCAATTGTACGAGCACGGTCGTGCGCCTTTATTTGGCACGGTCGTGCCAAATATCACCTTTGGGCAAATTCCTCGACAGTGTTAGCACGGTCGTGCGCCTTTTATGGGCACGGTCGTGCCGAAAATGAGTTTTGTGTGAAAACCTCTCGACCTTGATAGCACGGTCGTGCCACTTTTGCACGCACGGTCGTGCCAAGTGGAAATTCTAATTTTCCTTCTTGAATTGTTTCCTCCATAACTTTCTATAGGAGAGTCGAAATCAAGATCCGAAAGAAGCTGAATAAGCTAGACATAGAGCGCTATTCAAAGCACACTTTAATTACCTAATGAGATTTTGGGTGTTTGTCTAAGGCACCTAAATAGGTGTTGAGACATAGAATTGATTAAGTATAAGAATAAGAACTTGTAAGTATGAGTTGTATAGCTCATTTACTTAATTTGAACCCGAAGTATTCTTGGTCTAGGTTTAGGGTACTACCCTAGATGGCCTAGATAAGTGTTGTAGAACACTCTAGTACTGAAAATAGTCCCTTTGTGAACAAATGAAATGTGGACTTGAATCATAATTAAATGATAACTTGAGTATAAGAGTAGTAACTCTTTTATGTGTCTTGAAGTTAATATTTGTGTACCTTAGGGGCACCAACTAATGTCTTGAGCTTGAATGTCCTAAGAAAAGGATTTGAAAAATAGTACGTGAAAGATGTATATTCATCTACCTAGCTTGAACTCGAAGTATAAAATGTTTAACTCTTGTACATGTTTAACCATCCAAAGAAATGGATTGAGAACTTGGATATAAGATGATAAAATCTTGTATATGTCCTGAATGTATTGAATGTCTTGAATGTCTTGAATGTCCTGAATGTCCTGAATGTCTTGAATGTCTTAAGATGAGACAGTAACTTGAAGTATAAGACAATAAAATCTCGTACATGACTTGAACATCCAAATAATTGGATTAAGACTTGAATATAAGATTATAAATCTTGTACGTGCCTTGACACCAATATAGGTCTATGGTAATAAACTTGAAAGAGTCTTGATATGTATATGCAAATATTTACTTGATAGAATGTGGCTCTTGATTGATTGGTACATGGTATGAATAACCAAAGAATTGGTTATGGAACTAGATAGAGATGATTAACTCTACTACATACTTGAACTTGATACGTGTATATTGGAAGTGCTATAAATAAGCACTAAAGTGTAAATGATTTAGTTTTTAATCGTGTATATACTCAATGAAGTATATAAAATATAAAGAAGATATCTTGTCTGGAAATGAGTTCCTAAAGAAAATAAGGACTAGTGTAATATGAAGATCATTCATATAATCGTGAATACTACGATTTAAATTAATAAGAATGGTTATGGAACACAATATGTGTTAGGAAATGTATTCGATTATAACGATACATATACGTGAAGTATGACTGTGTCTAGGTACAATGTGATCTATTCTACTACGTGTTTAGAGTCTAAGGTATTGGGTTCTACTTGATAGTAAGGGTATCGTGATAGACACTTTATGTGTTAAACGTGACATGAATATGTACGTGCAAACTTGGCATGTGACAAAGTGATATACCCTACTAATTGACTGAAGTCTGTTATAAATGGACTCTTACTTGGATTGATCGTGTTACATGGACACCTTATGTGCCATCGTTATCTTGGTTGGTATTCGCAATAATTGAGTACGTGTACTTATATTCTCGTGAGCACATGATACATGACTACATGGTGCATATTCTCGTGAGCACATGATACATAATTACATGGTCCATATTCTCGTGAGCACATGATACATGATTACATGGTGCATAAAGACTGGTCCACTATTAAGGGACTTAGTTCTGTTCTCGTAGTTTCAAGTAAACATCTACTTGTGCATTATTGTGTGAGTCCAGCTGGTTCTCCTTGCTTGTTCGAAAATATATAGGTTCACGCTTGTCGCGAGAGCTGGGGCTTAAGTGACAATCGGGTCCCTATGTATTTCCGCTTGACCCCTTACTACCGGCCATAGTAGGGCATAGCTTCCTTGGTTGGAGCAATAAGCCTGACCTAAGTGAATGCTAACTCTTGTCTTGAACACCTCGTGGATCTTGTTCTTGTGGATGACACTGGTTACCAGGTCTTCTTATATACTGCCAGCAGTTCTTGTTCTTGTTCTTGGTTGTCCTCAGCTAGAAAAGCATCGACAACAAATGGTATTCTTGGGAGAAATAAAGAAGGATTCAGGTACAATGCGTGATAGGCCTATGTGCATCTTGTGAGCTGGTCTAGCCTCTCGCACTACTTGACTACTTGTTACCTGATCATATCTTGAGCTTGATTACTTGTTGAGTTGGCTTAGCCTCTCCTATACTTGTTACTAGATGATACTGGATATATGATTACTTGAGTATCTACTTGTATTGCATGATAACATGACATATAGTTGCATGTTAATAGCTTACTGAGATTTATCTCACCCTTTATTTGTTTAATTGTTCCCCCCCCCAGGAAAGCAGGGGATAGTACGCAGTGAGGCTCGACTTAGCTGGGAACTTACTCAGCAGATATTCTTGTTCGAAGTTAGTGTCCTTTTATATTTGGTAAGGACGATCTTGTATGAGTGATAAACTCTGGGCTTGTATTGGGGTAGTATTTGTTGTCCCTAGACAGTTCTTGATGCCAGCTTATTTGCTAGGCATGTCTTCCGCTGTATGTAACCTTGTTTGGTTTTAATTTTCTTGGTCTAGAACTCGTGTGGAGCTATCTTAGCTCCCTACTCTTGAGTATACATATCATGTCAGTTTTGTTTTTAACAGGTATTGTTCCTGTTTCCCGTTAGTTTCTTGTTTCTTGTTAGTTACGCGCACCAGGTTCGAGGTTCTATTAGGGGATCCCGGGACTTGGGGCGTGTCACGCATTTTCTTAACCCAGGCCCAATCCCTCCAGGCCCAAGTCCAACCAGTTCTGTTGATGGCCAGGGAAATATAGAGCATGAAAAGGCGAGGTACTGTTTCTGTTGATCTTCATAAGGAGTCCAAAACCATTGCTAAGATTGTCAAATAGTTGCTTACAAGCTTTCATTTGGAAAGAAATAAACAATCTGCTGTCCAGAGCTTTGTTGTAAAGAGTTGGTTTTGTATTTTTGTTATATAAAAGCTGTAACGAGCTGGATTTTATATTTTTGTTATAAACTTTGGAATATGTTGTTTTAAGTGGTGGCTTAATGCTCACTTCAACTTGCATAATCGTCTTTGTAATCGCGTCTACTCGTCCCGTATTGTCCCGCATTGTCCCGAGGCCCGAGGTGGATTTGGGACGGGACGAGGAATTCCAGGCCCGCGAAGAATTCAGGACGTCCCGTCCCGTCCCACGTAGTTGCGGGATATCATAATTTCATCCCATCACGTCTTGTTATCCCGAATTGACGGCTCTAGTAGGGAATAGTTAGTGGATAGTTATTGTGTTATGACACGTAGGGCCCACTAAATAAAAAAATATAAAAACTTTCCTTTTTGGATTTTGAAATTTAAGATGGAACACCCAAAAAGAAAATTTTTGAAGTTTAAAATGGGACGGAGGAGTACACAACAATAAGAGGTTTTTGAGCGTTTTTATTTTTATAAGGTTTTGGGCCGCCGGAGGTCCAATACTTATTGAACGTTCAGTGGGTCAAATTGGGCCCGATTTAGAAACCATAACTAAAACATGGACCTGTCCGTTAACATAGCGCCCCTACTCTGTATCTTCTTCTTCCACTTGCTTTCAGTTCTCCATAACCGCAGACGAAGGTGTGAGAGAGAGAGAGAGAGAGAGAGAGAGGGGGGGGGGGGGGGGGGGGCGAAAATGGCAACCATTGCCATGGAAATCGCTATTCGAAATCATCAATTTCTATCACGTAATCATTCAGAGAAGTTAGAAGTTTGACGGTTCGTTGCTCCTCCAACGGTGCCGCCAATGGTATACTTTTCATTCTCTTTCTTAATTTTCACATAAATTGATGTCAATTTGCATCTGGTTTTACCTCAAAATGGTTGTAAAATTTGATATTTCTAGGTTTAGGAGGCTTATTAAAGTGTAAATTTTCTAGGGATGAGTTCATGCTGAACCTATAATATGCTAATTGAATTCTAACCTGATTTAAAAAATTTATTGAGGTTCTATTTTTTTCAATTACTGGGAGTTCTGGCTCATGGTTTATATGGTTCGAAAGATTAATTAATTAAGAGCAAGTCTCTTGTGAGACTGTCTCATGTATGAGACGGGTCTCGATGAGGGAGGAAATGAGCTTGACCCACCTGGCCCATAGGGGTGCAAACCATTCACTCTAAACCCGTCTCATACGTGAGACCGTCCCACACAAGTTTTTGTCATTAATTAATTGTATCATGTGTCCTTAGAATTTCTATTTTTATGGGATATTCTATTGCTTTGTCAGTCAAATTATCAATTCTGCCCTTGCATGTTTACCAAATAACCAAAGAGAAGCTAATTACAGTACCTCCAAATTTTTGCTGGAATCTTTAAAAAAGGGTGCATATGGATTGATTTGTAATAATGTGGAATTATTAGCTCATGTTTGTAAAGAACATCTAAGCTGAGGAAAGATCTATGGATGTGCAGTAGATCCGTGGAAGGTTGCAGATGCTAGACTGGTGCTTGAAGATGGTTCAATCTGGAGGGCTAAGTCATTTGGTGCTAGAGGAACCCAAGTTGGTGAAGTCGTATTCAATACATCTTTAACGGGGTGAGATGATGTACCCTTATTTCAGTGATGACTATACTTTTTATGAACTTTATCAAAACTAAACTTCACTGTTTAGTAAAAAAAATTATATGAATATGATTGGTCATTGTTCTTTGATGAGAGCTTCTAAACTTCTCTTTGGACTTTGAAAGGCTTTCTCAACAGTTTTCTAGTCCATTGGCTTTTACTTGCAGAATTTAATCAATCCATATATTGGCAAATGGACTGAAGCTTTGCTAATTGGTGTTTGACATATCCTGCATAATTATATATCTTTCGTAATCGAGTATCTTATGTTGTAGGTACCAGGAAATTCTTACAGACCCTAGCTACGCTGGCCAGTTTGTATTGATGACAAACCCAATGATTGGGAATACTGGTGTTAACTTTGGTGGGTGAAAATTTCTTCTACTCCCTTCGTCCCAAACTTATGTTACTTATTTCCGTTTTGGGCGTCCCATACTTATGGTTACTTACCCAAAATGTTCAATTTTCTCTCTCTTCCCCACTCACAACAACTATCCACTATCTCATTTTCTCTCTCCTTCCCACTCGCAACCCTTAATTTTTTCTTAATCTCCGCGCATTCAATTTTAGTAACCATAAGTTTGGGACTGAGGGAGTATATGCTTTCTCTTTGGTGGAAATATCTCTATGATGCTTACATATCTTGCCATGCATATTTGTGATATCTGATAAAGGAATATTTCCTACAGATGATGAAGAATCAGTGCAATGCTTCCTTGGAGGCTTAGTGATTAGAAGTTTGAGCCTCAGGTATGCACTATCAGCATGTTTGAGATTAACATGAATCTTTGCCATTTTTTCTTTTGGTGGTCTTCCACGGATGTTTCTATAGTTTCTACCGACATTAAAAGGGAAAATATGTTATATTTGTCACTGAAACTTCATTTTTCCAGCACATCAAATTATAGATGTACCGAGTCACTTTCTGACTATTTGGCCAAGAGGGACATCATGGGAATATGTGAGTTATGTATTGCCTCTCTTTTTTTTCTTGACATTGCATCTGTATATATGAAAAGCTTATGACCTTTATATGCTTTGCCTGCTGTTTCTTAATGTAACAGATGACGTTGACACTCGAGCTATAACCCGTAGGTTAAGACAAGATGGAAGCCTGGTTGGTGTGTTAACTACAGAAGAATCCAAAACGGACGAGGAGCTCTTGGAAATGTCCCGTACATGGAGTATTGTTGGTAGGATTCACTTTATGTCCTATAGATGTGGGAGTACGTTGATAGAGTACATGTGACAACTCATGCTCACCCATTCTTGCAGGTGTGGACTTAATAAGTGATGTCTCATGTAAGGCTCCTTATGAATGGTTTGTTAAGACAGATACAGAGTGGGATTTTAACTCTAGAGGAAGGCATGGGGAGACTTTTCATGTTAGTATTGTGTACACATTATTTTATTTTAATGTGCAAGAAAAAGTTTTAGCAGCTCCATTCATGTCTTTTTCTTTGTTTGAATGAAGGTCGTTGCTTATGATTTTGGTATCAAGCACAATATACTAAGGCGCTTGGCATCCTATGGCTGTAAAATAACGGTTGTCCCTTCAACATGGCCAGCTTCGGAAGCTCTAAAGATGAATCCTGATGGAGTTCTATTCAGCAATGGCCCAGGTGATCCTTCTGCAGTTCCTTATGCTGTTGAAACAGTGAAGGAGCTCATTGGAAACGTTCCTGTTTTTGGAATTTGCATGGGACATCAGTTGCTTGGCCAGGCTTTGGGTGGTAAAACGTACAAGATGAAGTTTGGCCACCATGGTGGAAATCATCCAGTTCGTAACCTTCGAAATGGCAGTGTTGAGATTAGTGCTCAGGTATGTGGTTGAACAATTCTGAGTTTTATGGCTTCTTGTGATAATCATGAACTGGATCAGTTTTATGGGATTAAATTCCCTATCTTCACATTCTTGTCAGTAATTTGGTTACTTACATTCGTACCGTTACGAACATCCGCTCATCTGACTATCATATAACTGACAGGAATAATTCCCCAAACGTAATTATTCATGTCTACCTTTGTAGAGACATGGAGTAATTCCCGAATCGGAAATTAGGTTCTCAGCGGTTATGAGTACATCCCTCATGCTGGTTAAGATTGATGTCAAATTCCTAATTGAGATACTTAAGGACATGGAGTTGGTATGATCGAACCCTAATTGCGTAGGATTTGCACACAGGGTCCATTAATGTCTTACTAAAAAAAATGAGGAGTATTACTTAAACATGGTTTGGGATTGCTATCCTGTTTGGCCAACTTCAACAATATGCGTCTCTGCCATAGTTACCGGGAACTCCCAACCCCCCCCCTCCCTCGTCCCACGTCCCGGGAACACTCATCCCGGGTTCACAAGGGAACTCGACCCAAAGTACTTAAACAATCGTACCGGAAAATAAAAGGTCAGCAACTTAGAATCTTGTCTGCATTTACAATCTTTTATGGTTATCCACCTTTACATTATAGTCTTTTATCTCCCTAACAATATATCTATACGTAAGCGTGTGTGTGTGTGTGTGTGTGTATATGTTAATATATTCAACTTAGTGATATGTTTCCAATAAAGAGCGTACCACGTTCCCAATTGATCCTACCCTCAGCGTACCCTAAATTTACTAAGTCACGTTCCTCGTTCCCATACCCGTCCCGTGTCCCGAAACGTCCCACGTTCCTGGTAACTACTCTTTGCATTAAAAAGAAAGAATAGGGTCTATGTGGTTGTGAATGGAGATTTTTGACCAAGTCAAACATGACTTCAGAATACTATATTTTTGTGAAATCAAGAAAAAAGAATCTGGATTGATTCAGTTCCTCAAAGCACCTGCCATTGATTGTCTGGACACTTAGTTTGTCAACCCAGCGTCCGACAGAAGTACTCCCTCCGGTCCTAAATATAAGCGAAAATAACTAAAATCACACCTATTAAGAAAGTAGTTAAGTTAGTTAATTGTCTTGATTTTATAATAAAACATGTTAAAATTACTAATATATCCTCATACTAAATGTGTAATAAATGTGCACTTGTATTTGAAAATGAATAATTAAATAGGGGCAGTTTTGGTAAAAGAGTATTAAATAGTCTTGAAATCCCTTAGAATTGCTTATATTTAGGTCCAAAACCCACCCACTTTTGTTGCTTATAATTGAGTCCGGAGGGAGTAAGTGTTGAATGATTAATGCCCATACTAGTTATGATAAATGTACGTCCGTAATATATTTGATGAATGAAAGTGTTAAGGTTTTAATCGATTCATTGTAGTTTTGTTTAATCGTTCTGCAGTTTTTTCTTTTTTCCTTTCATTTATATTTTAGCTTTCAACTACTGATGTATTGTGTGGCAGAATCACAACTATGCTGTTGACCCTGCATCACTTCCTAATGGTGTGGAAGTGACTCATGTAAATCTTAATGATGGAAGTTGTGCTGGTCTTGCTTTTCCTCAACGAAAGCTCATGTCTCTCCAGTACCATCCTGAAGCATCTCCAGGGCCACATGACTCTGATGCTGGTAATATATTATCCTGATGTCTTTCTTTTGAGTAGGTTTTGGGGGAAACTAGTTTTTCCCTAAATTACAGAAAGTCCACTTTTCCCTACTTGCAAGCATTTAGTAAACATTTAGAAACAGTTCGAAAAACAGGACTTTTTATAATTTAAAGAAAGAGAAACTCTTAATAATGAGATATTTTTGGTTCTCATCACTAGTTCATGTCACTCAGTTGAGTCCATTGAATCTCTTCTTCTTCTTCTTTTTTTTTTTTTTTTTTTGTGGTATTTCCATATTGTGAAGCCAATCATGATATGAAGACTGTCTAGACGCAAAAACCCATAGTTAAGTACAGAATGTTTGTTAATCAATGTTAAATCTTTATTCCATCCGTCCCATAATAAATGTCGCAATTACCTTTTTGCTACGTCCCAAAATATATGTCACGTTTCTAAAAAGGAAAGAGACTTGGTGCAATTGTACAAACTAGTAAATCAATTTCCTTAAAAACGTTGACAAGTCACATGCGATATTTATTTTGGGACGGAGGGAGTATTTTATTTGCGATTTTGATAATTCTGTCATCTACAACTGAATACAGCTAGCTACCTTTGCTATTTCGTAAAATGAGTAACTCTGACTCCAGGGGCGGACCCATGTAGTGCCGACGGCACCCACTGAATTTAAAATATATATATATATATTTATATATATATATATATATATTTTTCTCTTTAGTTTATATTATAAATTTTGTTGCGCTTATTCAATAAGTAAATGCCTGCAGCTCGGTGGCAAGGTGTTTTAGATTTAGTGTTAACTACCGGGGATCAAAACCTGTCCACTACGGGGTTTTTTTCTTTCTAATTTTATAGTGTGATACTGAAGAGAACTTACAAAACTTATGTTTTGTAACTGTTCTTCATTTTTATTTTGAATTTGTCAGTTTGTGACTAATTAGTTAAAATTTGTGATTAAGTAAAGTAATTTTTTTTGGCACCCACTGGATGCAATTCCTGGGTCCGCCACTGTCTGACTTGCCTTACGAAATTGGTTGCAGTTTTTGGCGAGTTTATAGAGCTAATGAGACGAGAAAAGCTATCTGCTGTGGCACTTTGATCAACGCATAATCTATGCATTTGGTGCGCTTGATTGTGTTTGTGGTTAAGATGATGACGAGGAACAGAGATGGTAATTATTTGGCTGGAAACACCACTTCTATATTATTGTCAGATTCCCCTTTTCTCGTGATTTATTCTTACAGGAAAGTTGAAGAAGAATGTAATGTATCGCTGTTTATCTGACTAAGAATTGGCTTACTGTTATTAGTGTCAAAAGATTTTTTGAACATGGTACGTATTTTGTCGCGTTTAGAGTTGTAATTTACACGATTATATGCTTGTATTTTTTACTAAGGTGGTGCTAGATTTTGCATTGGTTTTGCTTGTGCATTTGGCTTCTAGTTACCATGAGAATTGGAAGGAGTACTCTTTACTAAGGCCTACAGAACAATTACTTTATTTCAAAGATATCCTCGTTTGACTGCCGCCAACGTTTGAGATACGGTCACATCTCCGACTTTGCAAGTTGGACGGCTGAGATGAATAGGGTGTTTGATGGGACCCAAGTATTGTCAAAAAATCTTGATTGCACCAACTAAAAAGGGAGAGGTGTGATTGATCTCGGATCTCGTACCGTTGGCTATAGAGGATCAGCATATCTCGCATCGCGCTGCAGTAGTTCCTCGTCCCATTAGTCGCTACCTCAGGGCAGCAAGACTTTTTTGAAGTGCAAGGAATGGAAGGCTGTGATTCTTCACTATATTATTGAGAAGATTGCACCAAAAGATAATGAAGGTAAACACACATATGTATGTCCATTGTGTGTGTGTGTGTATATATATATATATATATATAAACACACACATATGTATGTCCATTGTGTGTGTGTGTGTATATATATATATTAAATGGTCTTTTATGGTTTTAATATATTTTGTTTTACAGCTTAAAACAATAGTAAGTTACTCTTTTACTTTTTGGATGCCCTGTCACAAATGGTATTATCTCAAAATGAAAAATTTGATGATGCTTCATTATTTGCTTTATTTAAGATTCACTTGTCTACTCTCAATAACAATTTACTTACTATTCTCTACTACATTCTCTCTTCTACTTTAATATTATATTCTTATCTTACTAATTCTCGCTCGTTCAAAATTTTGGCACTTACTACCTCCATCCCAGAAAGAGCCGTCAATTTGGGATTGTCCCGTCGGGACGTTCCGTTCCGCTATATAAATGGGACGGGATGGGATAGTATATTTTAATCCCGTATAAAAGCGGGACTATTTAGAACATCCCGTTTGGGACGCGGGACGGGACCTCCCGCATTTTTTTAAATTTTAATGTTAATTATTTTAACCTCAAAGATATTTTAGCACTTAATTTTTAGTTTTTTCTTCCAACTATCCATTGTCTTTTTGTGTTGATTACGTTATTTTATGAGATTAAGAAGTTTTGATCTTGTTGGATTGTAAAAAATTAATCTTATGTTTTTAATTTAATGTTTTGGCATCATCTCAGTTAGATTTAGTTTTATAATATTAGAGTCTTCTTGTCTCGCATTTGTCCCGTATTGTCCCGCGTCCCGAGGTAGGATGGGACGGGACGAGGATTTTTCGTCCCGCGAAGAATTTGGGACGTCCCGTCCCGTAATATTATGGGATTTCAGAGTTTCGTCCCGTCTCGTCCTTTTTTCCCGAATTGACAGCTCTAATCCCAGAGTAAGTGTCCACCTTTCTTTTTAGCATGTCTAAGAGTAATTAGGGTCCATTTCCTAAAATGGCAAAAAAATCTTTACTGTTTCTCCCACTTATTCTCTCTCCTACTTTACTTTTATACTCACAACATCAATCAACTTACTATGTCCTAGCACACTTTCTCTCTCCTACTTCACTTTTCATCCCACAACACTTACATCACTTTCACTATCTTTTAATCTCCCTACAAATGAAAATGTGGACACTTGCTCTGGGACGAAGAAGGTATTTATAATGAAGGGAGTATTTATTATGATATGAGATGGATCAAGTATTTCTTTATTTTTTAAATGAGTTTTTATAAAACTGTGATGTGAATTGATGGGCTAGCCTCCAACAATTAATTATTATCAATACTCATCTCAAAAAATGACCACTCAATTGAGCCCAAATTTGCTTCCACAAATCCTCTTGTTATGGGTTTTTATCTATTAAATAAATAATAATAAAAAAAAAAAGCCCAAAATTTACCCACACAAAAACAAACCCAAGAAAGGTGGCAACTCAGTACATAATTCAAAAACCAAACACACTATGCATGCAAGCCATGTCACAATCCACGCGTCACCACCTCACCACACCTCCGTCATTATAAAACCACCGTCACCACCTCCCTCCTTCACCACACTCTCACTCTCTCTCATCAATTCTCACTAACAAAAATTTTCCGTCACAAAAAGATGGCTGACCGTACTGACCGAGGTGGTCAACAACCCCCACCCCACCAGCTCCAAGTCCACCGTTACGGCGACCAAGGCGGCATGAAATCCTCCTTCCTCCCTCGTCAAGCCCCATCCAAAGGCAAAATCCTAGCCCTAATCACCCTACTCCCCATCGGCGCCACCTTATTGGGCCTCGCCGGACTAACCCTTATCGGAACCCTAATCGGTCTCGCCGTCACAACCCCTATCTTCATTCTCTTCAGCCCGGTCCTCGTTCCGGCAGCTCTCACTATTGGGCTCGCCGTAACGGGCTTTCTCACGTCCGGTACGTTCGGGCTTACGGGTTTGACTTCGCTGTCGTTTTTGGTCAACAGTTTGAGGCAGGCTACCGGGTCGGTGCCGGAGCAGTTGGACCATGCTAAAAAGCGCATGCAGGATTTGGCCATGTATACGGGCCAGAAGACGAAGGAAGTGGGCCAGACTATTCAGACTAAGGCCCATGAGATGGGCCAGGAAGGCGGCGGTGGTGTTACGGCTGGTGGAGCTGCGGCGGCAAGTGGTGGCCGGGAAAAGGCTAGAACTTAGAGGTGGAATGTAATGTAATGGAGGATGAATAATGGGCTTGGGTGATTGTATGGGCTTTTGTTTTGGTGTCTGTTTGTGAGTTTGTTAATTTTGTTGTCGAGTTTTCGTTTGTCTGTTCGTTGATGTCATTGATGTAGTTGCTGTGTTTTCCCTGTCGAGATTTGGTGTAATAATGAATGTGGTTTGAGGAGAAATTTATTTTGAAGGATAACTTTTTCAATGAGCTAAGGTGTCTGTCTTCTTTGTTGTGATTCCATTTTCCTTGATTCGAAGTCTCACGTGAGAGTGAGATCCGACGAATCTCAACGAGAGAGGAAATGGGTTTGCCCCGTCCCATCAATGTGGCAAACTATTTATTCTCTCAATTCATGTGTTAGACACACTCACGCAAGTTTTTGTCTTGTTGTAATGGGTGCGCTTCCAGAAAATAAAGTCAATTATGGCAGTGATTTTATATATTTACAGCAATTTACTTTCTTCTTTTTTTTTGAGCAAATAGCAATTTACTTTTTTTTTTTTTTTTTTTTTTTTTGAGCAAATAGAAATTTACTTTTCTAACTTTTAACTTACTAGAAAAATGCTGCCAAGTATTTACTTAAAAAGCCTTTACCTACTAAGAGAAGTGATAATAATTATACAGGTTCACCGTCTTATTCTATGGTGTAACCCACACATTAGGAAAAACGCTTTTTCATAGCTATTGACAATATGGAGTAGGCATCAAAGGAAAAAACGTGACTCCCATTTTTTATTTGGTAAGCATTTTTTAGATTTCTCCGTCAAAAAGTACATTTTTTCTTATTAATTTGAGTTATTTTGAGTAATATTTTAAATTAATTTTAATTATTCTAATTGTTGATCGAAATTAATTGAAATTAATAATTCTCTCTCTATCCCGTGGATAGAAGGGCAGAGAGGCCTTTGGTCCAAATTTCATTTTAAAGGACGTAACTTTTTGTACAATTTCGTGGCAAAATTCATATATAATCATGTGATCCTCTTTACGAAGGTTTAGTTTTTGCAAGTATAAAGAGACCGGTGAAAAAAAAAATCTCAAAAAAAAAAACATTTAGGGACAGTTATGATTAAAATAGGCACTCATTTTGAGACAAAAATTTCTTGAAAATTGACACTCATTCAGGGATGGGACAGAGGGAGTAATTCTTTGCATATCAAAAATAATGTACTCAATTCCATCCCAATATCTCTTTTAATTATGACTAGTCGTCGTGCCCGTGCCGGTGGCACGGTAACAGTACATCTAGGTGACGGTACATACAAAATGAAAGTATGAAATATGTCTTCCTTAAAACCATTTTCCTATAGACACACGGAATTGAGTTTGCCATCAAACATACATCCCTCTGTTATTGCAACCTGAGTAAATCAGATTGTCCATTGCAAAACAAAAAGAGGAAGAACTTTGGAAACCGCCTAATATCAGCCGTAGGATCGGAGAAGTGGAGAAACAATCTAAGGATTGAGATTAAATTGAAAATAAATCTTTTAATGGCAGCCGTAGGATGAAGGAAGTTACAAAACAATCCTAGCCCTTCTTTGTCTCAAGTCAATTGGAAGTTATTTTTGAGTTGTATTATAATATAGAGATAGCTAACTTTATCAAACTTAACTAAAAAAGGTGCTGATGATGCCATTGTTCAAAATTTTCTTCTGCTAAAGAGCTACACATACATTCAACAAGAAGGGCAATGTAAGGTGCATTTTACATGTACTTGAGAAACAAAACAATTTTAGTACAATGAGCCAGGGAGCGGGTCAAATGCGGGTCGAACGGGGCTTGAGTTTTCATTGGGTATCCAAAATGTGAGAACTGAATCAGAAGCAGCAGCAAACATGGCCCTGCGTGGGGCCCACTTCAAGCATGTTGGAACTCCTATATAGCTGTCCAAGCTTGTCACCTGCCAATGGACATTGATCATCTCAGTGTATATAACTACAAGAGGAAGTTATACGAGGAATCTATAAGCGGAAGCTCATCTATCGGGATGAGCTTATTTACATAAAGGAATTGACTTTATCGCTATAATTCTGGGTATTTTCTTTTGGCTTTTGATCCATGTAAAATGTTAAAAACTAAAGTGATGAAAGCCGCTTACATTAAGAGTTTAAATCTACCTCTGTCTCAAAAAAATGAGTTGTGTCGTACAGTTTCACGTTTTTTAAGGATGTAGCTTTACTTTCTGGTGTCTTCATGAAATTGCACTGCAATTGTTCTCGTATTCTATTTGGGACGGACAAAAATGGTAAGTGGACTCTTTTTACAGGACAGAGGGAGTATAGTTTTATCTTTCAAGGTCAGTAAGTCACCCAAAGTTACCATGTGAAAAAAGATTACTCCATCCATCCCTAAATAACTGTCCGTTTTCCAACAAGTTCAGTACCTAATTAACATCAATTTTCTTGACTGAATCTACCACTTGCAATGACATAGGGTGCTCATTAAGGGTATTTTACGCATATATGCAACTAGAAATGCATAAAATCCAATCGTTTTAATTTTATTAAGAAACTAAAAGTAGTACTCCCTATGTCCCAAAATGAATGTCCCTTTTTTCAAAAAAAAATAAAAAATAAATAAATAAAAATTTAGGGATGAGTATTATGTGATTATATGTTACATTTGCTCTTTTCAGTTCAAGCCAACTCAATATGTCAGAAGAGCCACGTGGCGTGTTCAGTTCACCGCCCAATTGTAAAAGGGCAAACTGAAACATCCATTTACTATATAACCATAACGAAAGTGTAGCATCTATAAGTCAAACGGTGAAAGGATATGCTTTTGAAATGCATTGCCAGTAAGGCATTGCGTTTGTCAGCTTTCACAATAAAGAACAATGAATGGGTAAAAAGAAAGAAAAGGTACCTTATTTCGGGTAGCTATGCTCCAAGCATGCAAAGTACCATCTCCCGAACCTTTAAACATGGACAAAGAAGAACAAATTTCAATTAAACAGACTAGGAACGTGTACAGTTTTGAATGGTGTGAATAAAATATTTCAGGGTGATATGAAATGATGAAAGGTGAACTGAGAGGGAGAGACAATTGCACACATCTGTCTATAAGGGCATCTCCAATGGAGTTCAGTTATAAGTATCAAAATCAAATTTTGATACTTATGACACTATTCACAGGGTATCAAATTATCATCTCCAACGGTATGTATCAAATTAATAATTTACTTTTATTTTATTTTTCACATTTAATATTTCTAATAATTAAAATTAAATAGTACTAAATGATAATTGAATACTGACTATTTTTGAAAGAAAAAAAAAGGTAAAATAAATATTCATATTAAATAAATAAATAAAATATTTTCTTTTCCTTGGACAAATTAATAATTAAATTTTTGGGATTTATAAGAAGAGGGACCAATGCTACTATAAAAAATGAAACCACAAATCTTATTCACTCCTCTTTCTCTCTCACCATGTAATGAGCTTATCCATTTCACCAATCCATAATACTCCCTCTGTCCCAAACTGATATTCTCATTTGCCATTTTTCATTGTCCCAAAAAGTTCCTCCCATTTCTTCAATTTAGGCTTAAAAAACATGACTAGTGAAGCAAGTGTTCATATCCTTAAAAAGTTTGAATAGTCCAATGGGAAGATCATTTTGGGATGGAGGGAGTACCTTTTAGGCACGACAGTTTTAACTTTTAAGAGATGTAAAAGAGCCAAAAAACTAAAGACTGGCCCTTGTTCTATGGCCCCCAGCCCTTCATAAATCCTTTGGCAATTTCCACCATGAATAGTACTCCCTCCAAATGAATGTCCCTTTTCAAGAAATTTTTGTCCCAAAATGAATGTCATTTTTGTAAAAACCTCGTCCCCAAGTGTGTTTTTTTACCAATAGTTTTTCGCTAGTCATTTATAATTGGAAAAGTGAATGTTTAGAAAGTGGATAATAAGAATATTTATGCATATTTACATTTAATTGTATGAAAAGTAACATTCTCAGACTATCCCCTAAATGAAACTGGACATTCATTTAAGGACGGGGATTATGTGATATCTAGGAGACAATACGTGAAAAAGATTAGCATGCAAACAAAATGGCCTCAATAAAGCATTATCTGCCAAAACCTAGAAAATAAGATTCACTGAGCGGCATAAAAATAAGGATAACAATGCCGTCTTAAGGAAGTATTTCATACCGAAAGATAACTAACTTTTGATGTAATAAAAACTGAGTATCCCAGAAAAACAAAAAGGGAAATTATAACAGCTAGATAATTACACCTAATACAGAATAAGTTTTCGTGATTCTAAGAGCTTAGAACATTAGAGGCATAACTGTCATACCCCATTTCAGTATCAGACTAAGGGATGTGTGCAAGCATGAGTGTACCAAAATAGAGTGTCCGAACCAAGCTTCCCTAGTGCAGATGAGAAATGATGAATGACTGCCAGCAGGGACGGAGCCTTCAAGGCCCCCCCCCCCCCCCACCCCAAAAAAAAAACTTCGGCAAAATTCTAAATCATATCTGAAAGATTAAGAAAAGGTAAGATGGTGCAATGAAATAGACAAAATTTGAAGGAGTTGGAGTAAAAGGGTTAAAATCAAATTTGGCAATATGAAACAAGTTTTTTAACATCTACATAATTTTAGTACATATATTTTCGCCGTTCCAAAAAAAAAAAAACATTTTTTTAGTTTGTCTCAAGAAATTGTTTTGCTAATAAATATAGCACTATATGTATGTATTGTTATTATAATAAGAAACAAACAAGTTAACCACGTTTCATAAAAATATTAATTTTCAAATAGAACGATAGTTGTAAGAGGTAGGGAGTATTGCACTTTAGTTTTACTTTGACCCCACCCCTCTCACTTCAATTTGTGGCTATGTCCCTGATTGCCAGTTTGCCACATGGTAATCCATGTGCATTTTAATACGTACCAAATGCCCAAGACATTCAGAGGCCATAAGCTGATAATATATCGTTTGAAAATAGGAGTAATAAGAAAACAAACAAAAAACAACTGTGAAGAGGAAACATCAAATGCTATAACCAAATTTGCAACTAGAAGCACGTACACAAGAAACTTGTAAAGAAAATAATAGAATAAAACTGCTCCAAAACAAGAGACAGTATATCAACATAAACTAAGCCATTTCATTTATACCTGAAAGCACGTATTGGCCATCAGGGGTAAATGTTGCCTCAACTGTAGTGCTTGGAGCCGGATCTAAACTAAATCCACACCGCTGCCAGGAAAATTTGGTAGTTTAAAACCATAGTCCCCAAAAACAGGAGAAAATGAAAAGGAAAACAAAGAAGTTGTATAAAGATTCAAAGGAGGAACAGGGATAGAGTTGAGAAAATAGGTAATACTCCCTCCGTCCCATAATGATAGTCCCATTTCCCCATTTTGTTTGTCCCGGAAAGTTGGTCTCATTCCCAAAATTAAGGCTTCAAAATCACTGAATGTCCAAAACTTATAATGTAACCTTAAAATGTTTGAAAAGTCAAACGGGGCTATCATTTTGGGACGGAGGGAGTATCAAGTATACAGAAATATCTCCGGAAGGAAAAGAGTGCAAAGTATAACTGACCTTCTCTCCACAATATGCATCAAGAACATATATGTTGTTACTTGTGGTGGTCAAAAGCATTGATTTGCCATCATTGCTGAACTTAATATCCCAGACCTCAGCTGTATCTCCACCGACTAAGAAGGTGTCAAATGGGCCCTATATATTGAAAAACTGAATCATATACTGACCCCAAAAATGCATAATATTTTTGTTCTTTTTCTCTTTTTCAGTAAAAAGTAATAATATACAGGTTAGAACCTTATCAAATGATCGTGAATCAAACAGTTTGATAGCACCTCCTTCCATTGCTACGGCAAAGACGAGGCCCTGTTGATCATAAGCAACCGTTGGCCTACCTCGCAAACGTAAAATTCCCTGAAAAGTGAAAACTGCAAAGGTTAGCATATAGACAATCATATACTCCCTCCGTCCCAAACTAATGGTTACTTATTTCCGTTTTGGGCGTCCCATACTAATGGCTACTTGCCCAAAATGTTCAATTTTCTCTCTCCTACCCACTCACAACAAATACTTTTCCGTCATATTTTCTTAATCTCCACGCATTCAATTTTAGTATCCATTAGTTTGGGACGGAGGGAGTATTTCTTCCAGGACTGAAGCCTTGCCTTATAATAGCAATATCTGAAGCTGCCACAAAAATGGATCTCGATCTACTCTTCTTTTAGTTCAATAGCTAAATTCTTGCTGTTTTGTGTTTTTTCGCTACTAGCAAAAATATATCACTAAATTCATCTGCTCCTAAATTGACTAACGAACAGAATTCAGATAGCAAAAACTCACTGCTATCCATTATGACTTTTAAACATATGGAAAGTTTTTATTACTTCTTTATTTGTGGACCCTACATGTCATACTCGCAACAATTATCTACTAACTATTCCCTACCCCACTTTCTCTCCTACCAAACTATTTACACTCACAAAACATCACCTTTTTCTTCGCCTTTTTGTTAATTCTTGTACCCAGCCCATTTTTTGAAGCTTAAAATGGGACGGAGGGAGTATGGCATGCATATTTAAACTCTTACTACTTGCAATATTTTTATTGAACAACTATTCCCATCACATGAATTTCAATTTATGAGAAGCTGTAAAACTGACCTGGCAGGCATTAACTCGAAGATCCCATATTCTGACAGTGTGGTCAAGAGAACCAGACATGAAACTGTCATTAACTGGAGACATGCAGAGAGACACAACCCTACAGAAACAAGCACAGTATCTTACAATGCAATATGGAACATGAGAATCTCAAAATATCAAACATGAATTACAGAGAACGAAATAAACAGCATGGAATGCTCGTAAGAAATGGATGTGCTATAGAGATATTTAAAACACATTACTAAAATTAAATCAGCAACTTGAGTTCCATTTTATTAGAACTGTCAACCAAAATACTGGGAAGGAAAAAGGCATAAGGACAGAAGCACAAAACTTAGCTGTGATTGACGCTTATAACATACTCCCTATGTCCCGGAATAAATGTCCTACTTTCCATTTTTGTTTGTCCTAAAATAAATGTCGTCTTACTAAAAACAGGGTATGAAGTTTGGTGATTTTCCTATACTACCCATTCTAATAGATACAAGCATTGCAAAGTCATAGGAGGTGTCACTCTACCCATATAAATAGATTGAGGCAATCAAGGTGATATATCTTTATTTGTCTATATTTTATTGTCTTATTTCCCTTAATTTAAATAATGTAATTCATCTATTTAACCCGTTTTCGTTATCTTTTGGATGTAGGGACAGAAGAGATAGGTTGGAGTAAATAGAAGGCTAAAAGTGGAGTTTTTGGAGTATAAAGTGTGCAGATTTTTTTGGCCTAAGAAAAAGATGAATCAAGATGGAAAATAGAAGGCCAAAGACTACAAAAAAAACAATAAAGCCAACGATTTATTTCTTTTCTTCAATGAAGTGGAGGTTAGGAAAGCAAAAGGGCTAGTCATTTCCCTTTAAAAGACCCCAACACACATCCTCTCACTTCACCATTGTTCTCTATCTTGTTTTCTTTTTATGTAATTTGCACTCTATCCACAATTGTGGTGGAGTTTTCAATGAAGATTTTAAATTCAATAAAGCAAGGCTAGGATCTTTTTCCGATTTAAGGGTTTGTAAGTTCAATTTATGATATTTGTGAGACTCTATGCTTAATATATTCTTGTTTTAATTCAAGTAATTCATAAGTTCATTGGTTCTATTTTTTATGGAACATACTAATTAGTGGAATTGACAACTCGTTCTAATTAGTGTTTTCCTACCGCTCACGAGTTCATCCGGGGAGGCTTGAATGAGTGAAATTGAGAGCAATAAGCTTAAATTTGTTGTGGAAACAAGTTTGGCAATATGAACTTATGATACTAATTTTAGTAGTTGTAGGCTATCCCGACTATTAGAATTAGTTTCAACTATTTCCATGAGGACTTTATGCTACCATCGACCGATATGGAACCCTAGTGTGCCCAATTGGTTAGTGGTAAGATTGACCGAGTGCTAGGCTTGGCCAATTAAATTAGGGAAATTCAAATTTGTCTTGGCTATCCGGATAAATTTTAGTTGAATACTTGAATGAACAAGAAAATACTTGTTAGTCTGTGATCAATATCAAAATTGGATGTCACAACCCTTGAATTGGAAGTTTGCTTGTAGTTCATCTAGACCTCTATCATACTGTTAATTTCTTATTGTTCATTTCTTAGTTTTAGTTAGTCTTTTAATTGCTTCTCTTAGTTTAGAATTTTACTTGCTTAATTAGTTGTTCCTATTTAGTTAATTAGTTTAATCAAGTCAAAACCCCCACTTTCATTTTCTGTCATGGTTTTATTTTCCCTAAAGAAATTAATCCCGTTCCCTGTGGATACGATCCCTACTCATCACTATACTCATTTTTATAAGTAGGAGAAAATTATTTTTGCGGTTTAACGACCCACCACAAGGAAATATAACTAAAAGCTTAAAAATATTGACTTGTCAATTGTGACATTTATTCCGGGACATAGGAAGTAAAAGTTTTTTAATACGGGGATGATTTATGCCAAAGAGTGATCATATATGCATCGACTAACCACTCTTTCCATGAAAAATTGTGATAATATTTTTTGTGCTACTTTAAGTAAGATACAGGAACATGTATGAACCTTTTGAAAGCAACGCAACTGATGTAACTATAACTGACAAATCATCAGCAAAGGAGTACCCGGTTGCATATTACACATTCAAGCTGGATACACGAGGATGATACAAAAAAAAAATCCAAATATATTAATCAACCTTGTAAATTCATTCTACAGATTCACTTTAGCATATAAAGCTACTATGATCCTTCCCCAAGTAAAGGACCTCTTGTTTAACTACCATATTAACATCAACACGTAGAACAAGGCAAAAACGAGACTAACCTTTCTTTATGCCCTTGGAAGTAACGAAGACATCGGTTATCATACATAGATAAATACCGTAAAGATTCTGCAAAGAGGAGGGGAAAAAACAATTCTCATCACTTATAATTTATAACAATCAATCATTGGCTGGCTTACTTCTTATGTTCTGATTACGTACCTCCAGAGAGATCCAAATTATATCTTGATGAGCATATAACTGAACTAGGGTGGTGGGTGAAGCACACACGATCAGCCCCATGCTTCTTGTGATATGTAGTTTTCAGTAGCCTGAAAAAGGAAAAGAAAATTTGTGCAGGAGTTAGACAATAAGTTGTCAGATTTTCATAGGCAGTACCTCTTAGACTCAATCTACCAATCACAATCACAGAAACAACTGAATAAGTGACTCAGACCATTCTTTAAAACTTAAATTAGAGTTAAAAGGAGATACTCCCTCCGTCCCAAAATGATCTTCATACTTTTTTTCCTGTTATCATGAATGATCTTTGAACAATAATTAAATGTTGATATAAATATACTAATGGAAATCTAAAAAATTGTACTCCCTCCGTCCCGGAGTAAGAGTCCTACCCCCTCATTTGCACGCTTATTAATAAATATTGGAAGTGATGTAAATGTTGTGAGTGTAAAAGTAAAGTAAGAGAGAGAATGAGTGGGAGAGAATAGTGAATTGATTGGTGTTGTGAGTATAAAAGTAAAATAGGAGAGAGAATGAGTGGGGTGAATAGTAAAGATTCTTTGCCATTTTAGGAATAGGACTCTTACTCTGGGATGTACCAAAATGGAAAGTAGGACTCTTACTCTGGGACGGAGGGAGTAGTTGATAGACCATCAACAATACTATCAATAACAAATTTTAGATTTTCACTAGAATAAGTAAATCAACCTATAAGTATTGCTCAAAGATCATTCGTAAGAAAAGTATGAAGGTCATTTTGGGACGGAGGTAGTATATGATTAAGAAGAAAACATAATACTCAATATTTGAAAAGGATGGCCACATGACCAGACTCCCACTGTTGCCTGTGTTGGAAGGGTCTAATGTATGACTGCTTCACAGCCGGTACCTGTTATTAGAAAGACAAATGCTACATTTCCTAGTCTTGGTCAGATATATAATCTCACTCAAGATCATTTGTTCGTCATACAAATATCAATTTTACAACCTAATTTAAACTTAGGAAGAAACACAGATACAAAGATATAGCCATGCTATATTCGGGAAGTCCCCAGTATGATACTCCCTCTGTCCCTGAAAGTTAGTCCCTCTTTTTACGTTGTTACTAAGAATGAACTTTGAGCATTTAGTTAAGCTACTTTTAGTTATTTTAATGAGAATCTAAAACTTGGTATTGATAGTATTTATAAGGGTGTATCAATAACAAGTTGTAAATTTTCATTAGGATAATTAAAAGTAGCCTAAATTATTGCTCAAAGTTCATTCGTAATAACAACAGAAAAAGAGGGACTATCTTTCCGGGATAGAGGGAGTAATATTTAACACATTAAAAATTTGTTTCCTTTAAATAATTGTCTGACTGACGACCAATTATTAGCTGTATATACAGGCAATGAGAAACTTTCATTTTGTTGTTAATTTTTAAAAAAAAAAAAAAATTGGTAGCCTCTTGAACTGTAGTATGGAACTCATCCCTGGGCAAGAGTAAACCATCAATGGACCCAGGACGTAAATCAGATGATTTGTCTTCAATCCTTGCAAGGTTAAACCACAACCACCACATGAATCATTATCATCAAGGCACATTTATCAAGTAACTGGTTACATTTTCCCAAGATATCAACACAGCAGATTACCGATTTTGGGGGGGGGGTATAACAAAAATTATACTGTTAGATGATGATCCCATTTGTACAAGATAGTCATGAATGATACATCGGACATCATCTCAATATAGAGTACTCACTTGGCTTGTGCTATATCATATAGCCTGACAGAATCATCCTCACCAGCTGTAACCAATAAATCAGCAGTACGATGAAAATCAAGTGAAGTTATCTTTCCTTCCTGAAACAAGTTTAAGTGTAAGAATACTAGAATGGAAGCCAGGTTCAAATCACCATGCAAAATGGATTGGAGAAGTTGAAATACCATAAAGAAGAAAGTATATTAGTGGCCTTAAGTTTTTATATGTAAGTATGGTCGCAGTTAGAAACACAAAACTCACTAAACTTGCAATCCAACAAAATAATATGATAAACATAATCTCCATCACCAAATTTTCCCATCTAATTTCACCAGCATGCATCACACAATAAAGCTGAATTTGAGGGAAAAAAAACATACTCCCTCTGTCCCAAAGTGACAATCCCTCTTTCCATTTTTGCTTGTCCCACAAAGTTGAACATTAAAATCCACTTAAATTCCTAAACTACCCACAGCAAATAATACTCCTCACTTCACTTGCGTCATTCTTGTTTTTTAAGGAACCATGGTGCTAATGTGGCTGCTTAACACCACCCAGGATTATTATGGAAAGAAGAATAAATCACTCAATGGTTAAATAGTCAAAGGGGACTATCGATCTAGTATGGAGGGAGTATATGAATATTTTGGCTTCGAGAACATCCATTCGACCTGCAGTTTGTGTGATTCCCTTGTCCAATCACCCAGTGTCTGGCCTTGCTAGAGTGCCCATTTATTAAGATAACCTCAAGAAAAAAAAGAGACATTTTTCCACCACAAACTTACATCCAAAACAAGCTTAGCGCTTAAAACACACAACAGATTTTCTTACTATACTTGCAATCCAATTGATTTATGTCTTCCACTTCTTCCATAATTGCATTGATGCTTATTATTAGCTCGTAAATGTTTGGCAGAAAACATCGTTTTGAGAAATCAATCGCGCGAAATAACTGATTACTTTTTTTTCCCCCTAAATTGCTAAAACATGAGTCCAGTAAACAGTTTTGCCAATTTTTTAAAGCATAAATAACCTAAATTACATTATTTTTATGACAAATTTGATCAATCAACTGTACAATACATTCATATGAATAATAAAATCGTAATTAATTTGCATATATACAAGAAATGAGAATTTGCGGCTGAATTAAGAACAACTCACGAATTCAGAAAAGACAGCTCCAATTGACATGCTACGAACAATGTTGTGGTTAAGCTTTGTGAGCGTGGTCATCTTAGTTTGATTCTTCGGAACTGAGATTGTCATCTTAGTTTGATTCTTCAGAACTGAGATTGTCATTTAGATGAACGCTTAAATCAATCAAGCCGGATCTGATATAGGTAGGGTTTGGTGAGAAAGGTTTTGGGTTTCGGCAGATGGGAAGTGAAATAAGTAGATGGGGGTGTTTAATTTAAGTGGTCTAAGTGCACACTCCCCAAATTCTGAAAAATATTGGGCCTATGTGGTTAACACCCTGTTTATGTCGCTTGTAAAGAAGAGGATGCAATTAAATTGCAATCATCTGTCAAAGCATACGGAATCCCAAATTTAATTTGTTTTTCCTCCTAATCGAGTTGAGCTCAAGTTGTTAGACTCATTTAACATCAAAAATATTTATTTTAGTTTATTCAATGAGTGATTTATTTTGGTTAAACGCTGCTAATGCAGGAAATGAACTTGTCTCATAAGTTCACCCAATATAACTTGCTATTACTTGATTAAGAGACTCATAACGTGTGATAAATATGACGGTTTGCATGAGTAACTTTTCCTACCTAACTAGATGCAGGTTGAAAATTACAATCAATTCCCAATATCTCAATATTACTAATTAAATCATCACCGAACTAATAAACTGCACATATATCCTTGTACAATTTAATATTGATTTTAATACTTTAATATTGATTTCAAGCAAGATATTCGTCAAAAAATTTAATACTTTCGTTTTATACTCCCTCCGTCCCAAAATGATCTTCGCGTTTGACTATTCAAACTTTTTAAGGATATAAACACTTGCTTCGCAAGCCATGTTTTAGTTATGCACTTCTAAGCTAAGTTGTAGATATGTGAAGAACATTTTGGGACAATGAGAAATGGCAAATGAGAAGATCATTTTGGGACAGAGGGAGTACTTTAAGTATGGTCACAGTTAGGAAGACTAAGACTCACTAAACTCGCAATCCAACAAAATAATATGATAAGCATAATTTCCATCACTATCTTTTGCCATCTAACTTCACCATCATGCATGAATACAAAGTACACCTGAATTTAGGAGTGAACATATTTTAAAAATTTGGCGTCGAGAACATTCGTTCAACCAGCAGATTGTGCCATCCCTTGTGCAACCACCCAGTGTCTGGCCTTTGCCTAGAGTGCCACGTTTACTCCCACAACTTCGGGAGAAAAGAGACATTTTTTCCACCAAAAACTTACGTCCAACAACAAGCTTAGCGGTTAAAACACACGACAGATTTTCTTACTATGCTTGAAATCCAATTATGTCTTCCCTACTTCTATAATTGCATCAAATTTATGTGTTTATTCATATATGATTGGCAGATACCATTGTTTTGAGAAATCAATCACGTGACATAACCGACTACTTTTTTTCTTTAATATTGCTCAAATATCAGTCCAATTTTTTTCCCTTTTTAATTAATCAATCATAAACAAACCAAATTACAATATTTTTATAGCAAATTTGATCAATCAACTGCATTATACATATGAATGAACTAACATAACCGAGCTTAATTTGCTTATATACATGAAAAGAGAATTTGCGGCTGAACTGAAATAAGAACAACTCACGAATTCAGAAAAGACAGCTCCAATTGACATACTACGAACAATGTCGTCGTTAAGCTGTGTGAGCGTGGTCATCTTAATTTGATTCTTCGGAACTGAGATTGTGATTTGAATGAACGCTTGGAACGATCTTGAAAACTGGTCGATTTAGGTAGGGTTTAGCGCGAAAGGTTTTGGGTTTTGGCCGAAGGGAAGTGAAATTAGTACAAAGAGCAATTTACCTTCGAGTTTATTTTTGGGCGTTGTTATACACATCCGTAAACTTACGAGTACACCCATGACAGTGCTTTACAGTGTTATACCATCTAAAATTTCAAATATTTATTTATTTATTTTTAAAAGTGACATGCGTACTTTGTGTAATACTCCCTCCGTCCATTTGAAGCTTCATCTTTTACCCAAATGGGCGTCCGTTAAAAGCTTCATCCTTTCCTAAAATGGTAAAAAATTTAGGCTCCACTTGTCATACCAACTCACTTTTTCCTCTCACAAACTTAAATTATGAGGCCCACTTATCATACCCACTTAACTTTCCCCTCTCACATATTTAAATTGTAGGCCACACTTGTCATACCCACTAACATTTTCCCTCTCACAACCCTTCTTACACCTCATTTTTCTTAATTTGTGTGCCATCACCAAAATGGTGAAGTTTCAAATGGGACGGAAGGAGTATATCAATTTGACTCACGTACTTAATAAACAGCAAATGTGACATGCGTATTTATGACTGGCAAGATTTTTAGACTAATTTTTAACCCCAGTTAAATTTTTAACGGGATGGTCCATATAGGGGGTAACAATGAAAATATAAAACTTACAAGCCTAAATTTATAGTCAATAAAATAAGAAGGACTTGAATGTAAATTAAAATCCTCACTGAACGTCGCATTCTTCTTCCCAACGCGATAAATGAAACGGCATGAACCTTTCCCCCTCCCTCTCCCGTCTGGCGCCATCACTCTCCCCCACACCCGCCCAAGCGCCTCTCACCGATTAGTCGTCACGTGGTTGATGGTTCCTCTCCGGCCCCATTATTACCTTCTTCTCCAAACCCATCTCCCACTCCCTGCTCCTTTTCCGTTCGCCTTTCCCCCTCAAAACCACCGCCGGCCACTCTTTTTTTTTTGCTCGATCTAGTTATGAACTCAAATCCGCCGACCACCCTCACCATATTCTTCAAAAATCAAAGTCTCCCTCCATCCCGTTCTTTCTCTCCCACAGAGGCAGGCTAGTCTTTCGAAATTGTACCAATTTGTTTTTTTTTTTTTTTTTATTTCAGATCTAAAGAGATTCTTGTGTTTGATTTCATTGCGTGTGTGTGAGTTTGATTGTGTGCGTGTGTTATTTTGAATCCGGGTTTAACATCATATTTGGTTTCAAATCTGGTTTTTTTGCATCATGGTGTATGTTTTAGTTTGAATCTGAGTTTTTGAAGATTTGGGTGATGTATGGGTTTGATTGAGTGTTGAGGATTTTGAAGATAGAGGCTTATGATAGCATTGAAACGATTATTGGTGGTGTTGAGACTTGTATGGTGGAGGTTATGTTGGAATGCGACATGTGTAAAAGGAGATTGATGGTGATGGTGGTTGTTGGTTGTTGGTGGTGGTGGTCGGGTGGTGGTGACCTTGGGGAAGACGGTGGGGAATTGGCATAAGGAGATGAATTTGGATATTTATTTTATTTTATTTTATTTTATTTTATTTTATTTTATTTTATTTTATTTTATAGGCAAAGATGAATTTGGATCTTAAAATTTACATTTTCACCTCTTTAATTTGTTATATGATACAATTCAGCAGCAATTCAGCAAATGGTGAGCCCTACTAGGAGCTTACATGGACCGTCCCGTTAAAATTTGAACGAGGGTTAAAAACTAGTCTAA
Organism: Campanula takesimana; assembly: GCA_026119855.1. Taxonomy (NCBI): domain Eukaryota; kingdom Viridiplantae; phylum Streptophyta; class Magnoliopsida; order Asterales; family Campanulaceae; genus Campanula; species Campanula takesimana. Next base: position 383,672 of record JAOWBW010001150.1, on the reverse strand, counting down.
AAATCTTGTCAATCATAAGTACGCATGTCACATTTGATGTTTATTAAATACGCGAGACAAATTGATATATTGCACAAAGTACGCATGTCACTTTTGCAAAAAACTCATTTACCTTCTTCGAGGCTGAGTGCGGTTGCAATTGGGTGGGTCACCCGTTTTAACTGATGGAGGGTCTAAAATACTCGCAATGCTAGGCTTACAAAAAAACGTTTATAAAATGAAGAATACAACATGTGCTGGCGATATTTTATTGGTTGTATCGATAATAGACCCGCCACATCCTAATTAAAAATACCAAATAAATCATTACACTTAGGATTTTATGAGTAGTATTTTGTGCCCCTAAGATTATTCATACTCCATATCATCTCAAAATGCAAAAATAAAGTTATGCACGTGTATTAAAAAAAAATAAGTTAAAAAAGTGATGTGCTATGAGTATAAATAGTTAGGTCAAAGTGAAAAAATGAGGTAAATAATAGTAAGTTCTTAGAATTAGAGATGAGGTAAGAAGAAGCGAGAGGCCAAAGTGTTAGCATGGGCTAGACTGGGCCGGCAATTGACTGTATTGGAGGTTCCACCTTAAAACCAATTTGTGATGATGGGAGTAACTCCTTAAGTCTATATACTGGTCCATGTTTCTCTCTTTAGAAGATGTGTGATAATTATCTCTTACACGCCCCCTCACGTGTAGTCGGGCTTTGCCAAGGCTCACAACGTGGACTTGTTAATCGGGTGGCGCGGAGCAGAATCGTGGGCCGTTGGACCTGCACATATCCCATGTAGAAGCAACAGAAGTCAGGCCACCATAGATCGGTGGCTCTAATACCATCTTAGAATTAGAGATGAGGTAAGAAGAAGCGAGAGGCCTAAGCGTTAGCATGGGCTGGACTGGACCGACAATTGACTGTATTGGAAGTTTCACCTTAAAACCAATTGGTGATGAGGGGAGTAACTCTTCAAATCTATATACAGGTCAATGTTTCACTCTTTAGAAGATGTAGGATAATTATCTCTTACATAAGTGGCTTAGTTTATATAAGTATGACAAATGATTCTCATTGATTAAGAAAATCATTATAAATTTTCCATTTTAGGCTTTTACATTTTTAAGTGAAACACCCAAGATAACAAATTCTTCAATTTTTGTCCTAAGGGACTTGTCGGTTCAAGTTTGTTCAAGTTTGAATCGTTAGATGAATTTATTAAATATCGCGAGGCTTAATTTTTGCCACCAAACTATTTTTCGAGGACAAAATTTTGTATTTATGAAAATTTGAATTAATTTCGATTATTACTAGCATATCGATTGCACTCTTTCCAAATTTTGAAAAGTATTTGGGCCTGTGGGACGTACTACTTAACACCCTGTTATGTCTCTTGTAATGAAGGAGATGCCACAAAATTACAATTGTATATGAGAGCACGCGGAATCGCTTTTGTACCGATCATTAAATTATAATTGATTCGAGCCTATAATGCATAAATCTCAAACTTAATTTGTTTAATTTCCTAATCGAGTTGAGTTCGACTTGATAGACTCGTTTGATATCATTTAAAAAAAAAATTATTTTATTCTAGTAGCATGAAATGAACTTGTTGTTTCGTAAGATCACCCAATACATAAAATGATCTCGTTTCATAAGTTCACCCAATATAAATTTAGTATATTACTTGCTAAAAAAGTTTTATGATAAGTGATTAACATTGCACTTTGCATAAAAGATCCATAAATTCAAATTTAAAATCACGATTAGCTCACAATATTCAGAATATTACTAATCAATAATGATAAATTGTACATATATTTTTGTACAACATAACAATTATTTTAATAACACTATGTATTTAATCTGAGTTGTCAAGCAAGGTATTTATGAAAATGGTTTCTTGAAAACTTCATATTAAATTAAAGTATTTCTGTGATGGTGATAAAGTTTTGCTATATATTGATCTTTTATCCGGCTATATGTATAAGATTTATCTATTCGTTTTAGTTATATATGCGTGTGTGCGTGTGTCATTGAAGAGTACAACCTAATAGGTATACTATCCCAGCCAAGTTTATGCTATCGACTTTAAAATAGCCCAACATGGGTTCTTTATGACCCAACTTCAAATACAATCACATAGGTCTCTAAACCATGAGCATCATAATTAGGGATGACAGCGGGTCGGGTTCGGATCGGATAATGGCCGACCCGACCCCGATCCGAAACCCAAATACACGGTCTGAATCCGACCCGGCCCGAAAATTCAAGAAACCGTGGCCGACCCGATCCGACCCGAATCGTATCAAAAGTCTATTTTTTTTTTTTAAGCTCAAAATTAATTAAAATATATTTGTAAGCACAATGTTGAATGTTGTATGGAAAATAGTCTAAAATCATCCAAATCTCACTTACAAACACAAATTAGAAAAAATAAATTTAAGATAATATTAAAAATATTTAAAATTCACCATTTATTAAGGGTGCGGGTCGGATCGGGTCGGGATCGAATCGGATCATTATGGTTCGGGTCGGATCATCAGCATGATCCGAGTCAGATCCGAACCCGCTCGGGTTTTAAAAATTACAAACCAAACCCTATTTTTTCGGATTGGATCGCCTTCGGTACGGATCAGATTCGGTCAAATTGCCATCCCTAATCATAATAAGCCTCAACAATCTCCAAAGACACTTGATATGCATGTGAAACATACTTAAAAAACTACTTTATGTTACAAGTATATCACTTTTCGTATCAAATGGCCTGGTCTGTCAACGCTAAATCCACTTAGTCTTAGCTCTCATTGATCTAAGCAAAAGTCCAAATGGTCTTTAAGATCACATCCAATCACTCAAGTATGCAAATTTAATACCTACACGTGACATATTTCTCCATTATATACGGAATCCTTTCATTCATCACGCAATTGAACATATTCATAGATCAGTGGCGGAGACAAAAATTTTCGTCAACGGAGACAGGACAATTGAATAATTTAAACATTTATGAGGACTAAATTAGAATAAATTTAAGCGCGGGGACCAAGAGGTGTTCTTATATTTACCCATTCCCTCTCACGGCGGTACGGAAACACCTTCGATTTTTCTTCCCGCTGCAGGGGCTGACTATTCCCTGACCTTCTTCTCCGTGCTACAATGGATGCCTACGCTCCGTTGCTCGAGCGAACTCGACTTCCTCAACCGTCATTTCAAAAATTCGCCGTAATTTCGATTTTCGACAAACTCCGATCAGCTCCTTCATACATCGGTCTTGATTCCGACACCGGCAGAGACGCCATTACTCAATGTCTTATCTCCAACTCCCCCGCCGTCGTCGACCAATCAGTTCGAGAGCTTTGTAAACTTGTTAAGGACTCCAAATTGGATCTCTCTCGCGGCTTATTAGAGCTCCAATCAGCCCTTGAAGGTTGCGATTCACGGTTCGTCAACGTCTTCGTCAAAGCTGTAGGCTTTCTCGTTAGGTTAGGGTTCCAGAATGATGATTCTTCGTTTCGGTTTAGTTCGTCGGAGGCTCATCCTTTTGTTAAGGTGACAGTTTTTGCTAGTTAATTATCGTGATACAAGCAGTTCGCACTTGGGGATTTTGAATTTTGATTGTGGCGTTTGTTTGATTGGTTGACAGATGCTTTCGTGCCGAGCAGAGGTTCAATCGGAGCTTGTACATCAAGTTAATTTATTTGTTTTGCAGAATAAGCACTTAGGGATGGGGAAAGTTTGCGAGTTTTTAAGACCCTTTGTAAATTATTCAATCATAGGAATGCATTCTTCTGCTATGTTGTCCTCATTTGCAAGGAATCTACTATCGTCAATGGCATCAATGTGTTGTTCATTTCCAGGGGAAGCCATGCCTGTTATTAAGCTGTTGATGGGATGCTTTAACTATTTCACTTGCAACAATGCAGAGGTAAGTAGACAGGATTTGTGAATTTTTCCAATCAGTTTTGCCAGATAAAAGTACTTTAAGCAGGGATCAAACGTATGATGAGCTAATAAGTGTAATGTTATTGTTGTATTAATTATTTATTCATTGATAAATTTCTTTTGAGCATCTTTTCATGATTTTTTGGAAGATCCTCGCCTTTATATGTTTGATGTTGGGTTAGGTTCATGCATATGGGTTTATCTTATATAACTCTCTGTGCAGGATCTTACTCATACATCTTATCTGATGGAGTATGTTGTGGATGCATTTATTGTGGTTTTGAGGCACTTAGTTGAAATGGAAATGGTATGTTTATCAATTTCATTATTTGTTATAAGTAAAGGCAGTTCAGTCCCTGCATTTACACACCATTGATTGCAGCTGGTTAGCGAAGCCCACTTATGTGGACTGGAACTTTTAGAGGTCGTCTTTTCACTACACATAAATCTTGACAAGAGCTGTGGTGGGGGTGAGTCCATGTTTGAGATATCAAGGCGCTTATTGGTGGTTCAGAGAGAGCTTGGCCTGAGTTATATACCTGAATTGTCAGCAGTGATTCTATCACTGTTTGTCTGTCTAATTCAGTCACAGCTGGAACACGTCCAACTATCTATACTTAAACTGCTTATCTTCCTGTTGAAGTGGAAAAGTGACAATGGTATAGTGATTCTATTTCGTTTCTCAGTTTTCTATAATCTCATATCATAATCTGAACTTTTATTATTACTACCGTGTCTAGATTATGTTAGTTTTTCTTTCTGCACGTGGCAATCTTCCAGCTGTAGATGATAGAGATATTGGATAGTTAGTGGTTGCAACCTCCTTTAGAGTAATGCGATCTAAATGAAATTGTTGACAGTAGAGCATGAAAGCCAAAACATAGCCTTGACAGCTTCCAGGATAGAAATTAGACCATACAAAAGTGGAAACGAGACTAATCACAACTCATGAGTGGAGTAGGATAGGAGAGCTCTTATACTCAGTGATGAGGTGTTGTATACTTCCAATTACAAAAGAATCAACCTCTTTAATTATGTGGGGTTTCTTGTCTTAAAACCAGAACGTCCGCTCGGAGGACGAGCGTTCTAAAGATCACGCCTGAGGTGGGATCTTCCTCGGTTGTTGTTGCCTAATTAGACAGGCAAATTCGGTGCTGGGCATTAGATATTGTACGGCAGGAAATGTGATTTTTTTCTTTGATCTCAGAATGGCAATAAGACGATGTCAAAGAGTTGAAGGGACAGTCCCTTACTCCATTGAGTTCTTGCTTTGTGGGGCGTATGAGTATGAAATTCGGAGACATGGTCGGTTTTCTCTCTCAAGATAAAGGTTGTGGCACCAAACCTAATGCAATGATATCATTGGACCGCGCTCTAGCTGTAAAGCCACAACCAGGACGTAGGTATTCCGTATTCACTTGAATCCTGCAACTCATGGTCTACCCCTGACCTCCTTGAAGATATGCCTTTCTGACAACTTCTGTGGAAATGGCAATGACACCACATATAACCAAGTTTCTTAAAAGAACCATACATGTTACACCTCGTAGAGACAAAGGGCTGAGTGCGTATCAGTTGTTTTTCATATTATGGTTCTAAAGAGTTCAAATATTCCCGAGTACAACCTTTAGGAGAAAGTATGATTCAGAAATGTGTTCATGTTACTGTCAGGAAGTTACCTTATCTTGATACTCGCGAGGGTAAATATAAAGATGCAGTAGTTATCATCTATTTCATAAACACCAATTTTGCAACTGATCACCACAATAAGTCAGATTTCCATACTTAGAATAAAGGCGACACAAGGTCTAATTTTTCTTTTAAGAAGTCATAAGAAGTACTTGCTTCATGAGTTGCGTTATGCTCACATCTTCAATGAAATCGTGTTCCCAGGAATCTTCACTGTTGTTTGCTAATTTCATCAACATCAATTTTGCTAAATGAGTGTCCATTTTCTGTTTTTTCAAGGAAGTTGACATTTAAGATCTTATAGTATATAAGGTGACTTTACTAACTTCATGAGAGAGTATACTCTCATTTAAGGAAAAGTACTTTTTTGAAATGGACTCTCATTTATGGATGGAGGGAGTAACAAGTTCTCCCAACCGCAACCACCCGAAAAAAATTAGAAGTTTTTGAAAGCATGATTATCGGTTTCTTTTTCACAGTAAATGCTTAATCCTTTTAGACCTTGTTTTATCTGTTCACTATTAAAAGTACAGTTTTTCTAACGTGTTCGCTTAGGGCGTAGGATAACTATTAATTATGGCAGTAAATATAGGTAATTATAGCAGTTTTTAGTAACATGTTTAAATTTTCTATGTAGAACTGATATAATTATGCAGATGGCCTACATGCGCTGAATCAAGAGTGTTTATTTTGCACAATACCAAACTGTTTATTTTTAGTTGGATGCAAAATAATTATGTAGATGGCCTACAGCTCAATACCAAACTATGCAAAATTATAGCAGTTGTTTGATATTTTTGTTTTCCTTCCACAGAGTGTGCCGATGGCCTACATGCGCTGAATCAAGAGTGTTTATTTGTTTTTCCTGTCATCAATCTCGTTTCCTCTCCTTCTAGACCTGTCAAAGAAGCCGCAAATGAATTACTTATCATGTTGGGAAAGCATATGAGTTTGTTCAACACATCAACGACTGAACTGCTCGCTCAGGAGGGGTTTCCATGTATCAGCAGACCTGAAAGCATTATTTTTAGGCTTTTGCAACATCTATGGTTCCAGGTCTAGTTTCCATTGTCTTATAGCTGAAAGTCTCGAATTTTTTTTTTTCTCAGAAGCTAGAACTATGTAAATTCTCACTTTATATGGTCATTTTGCCTGTGCTTTCTTCTACTTGTCTATTAGTTTTCTGATATGCGTCTATGATTGAAGGATCAAACGAAAGGTTCTCATAATCCATACCATTTATTGTAGTTGGTTGCAGCTTGCTAGAAACTGATTTTTCTCAAGAAATACAAACTATGTCGTAAATTTGTGGTATTGCTAATGTCGTTGAATTGTACTTCTTATTTTCTTGAATAATGTGGTAAAAATGTTGTTGATATTCTGTTATCACAACTAGCTAGTGTTTAACGTCTTTTGCTTGTGAGAAATGAACTGCAATTTCCTAATGAGGAGCCATTCCTTGCGTATCAAAGTAGTTGAATAAAAATATAAAGTAGTTGAATAAGGACATGATTTGGCTGCATCATGTTGAATTTTGGCCTAAAGCGTAAACGTTGATAACCCCATTTTCAGGAACAAACTTCTTTATCCAATTCTCCTTTCCTACATTGGGCTTCTGGTGATGAAAATAATGTTATAGAAAAGCAGACATCAGTGGGAACTTGGATTACTTCAATAACTGGGTATTCTCAGAAGATTTTGGAAAGAAAAAGGTCATCCCTGCCAATCTCTAAGTCACAGGAAACATTTCTTCGTGGTAAATGCTTCTTTGCTCTTTATCTTGCTGTAATTTTTCACAGTTTGGCATTGAGCTGATTGATTTATTATGTCTACTTATGCCAGATAACACCATCTCCACTTTTTGTCCTTTCTAGAAATGCCATTCTTGCTTGGTGCGATTGCTAGTGCTCTAGTTGTGCATCCAACCTTCGGAAAATTGGCTGTAGATCTCCTGGCTGCAACTGGTGCGATGGATCCCAAGCTTGGTGTGCCATTACTTTTAGTCATTCTGTTTTACAATAACATATTGTGTAGTAAGTTTGAAGAAGTCAACTTCCATGAAATTTTGGTGAGTTTTTCATTTCTTCAACTCATCCACAGTGTATTTGACGCTAAACAGTAGCTTTATTTGTTTGTCAGTTATTGTTTTTTTCTGAATCAGGCTCGTTTATATTGCTGCAGCTAAAGCTTCTGGGGATGCTCCCTTCCCTTTCATTGCATCCAGCAATGATGCCCCTTATCGTTCAGACTATTTTGCCAATGCTTCAGAAGGATGCAATGCCGTATGTTCTCACTAATAATGTCCTCATGCATGTAGGAGAGTTTGTGCATGCGTGAAATGATAAACTTCTCTGGGGAAGCACAGTGGTTTACTGGTGATATTTGTTTCATTCAGCTCCTGAATTGAACTTTTTCATTAGTTTGTATACTTGTGTTTTAAATACCTCATGGGAACTGACATTGTATGAGAATAACTTTTTTTACTGGAATACGATCTGCGCATCTTTGAACATGTTTTGCTGCGGTTCTCTTGTTGACATGGTTAGGGTACTTGGCATACAGTATTTATTTTTGTGGCTTTCTAGGGCAATGCATCGACAACTTTTTTCCCCCCTTTCCCTTTTACTTTTCTTCTTTCATTCTTTCTAATATGGAGAAAGATAAATAGCGGATAACAGAACGTTTACACCACAAAATGAAGGTGTTGTTTAGTACAGCTGTATAATTATATTAATACAACTCTCAATGGCATGATGTAAATGAGTTGACATCACTTAAAGCATGATGTATTCTATATATGTATTATAGCTCTTTAACTATTTTTTTTTTTCATATATCAGAACTATAACGCTTTAGTTGGGTACCTGCAATGTAGTACATCCGTTTTTACTTGCGAAACTGTTTATCAGCTTTGCTTTATACTCAACAAACAACCCTAGAAATACCAGTTCTCGAGACTCTTCTTCCGCCCTTTTCAAAATATGTTTGTTCTGTGTACTTGTTGGCTTGCATCCTACTTCTGACCGCATTGCATCTCATGGTTTATGTAAGTCTAACATCTTGGGTTTATTTGTGATCAGTGTGCTATATGCTACTGCCACACGTTTGCTTTGCAAGACATGGGAGACCAATGACCGTGTATTTGGGAGCTTGCAGGTGAGTATTTAGCTGTGCTTATTTGATGTAGGTTTTTGAGTGCTTTCTTATATTTACACAACCTTCTGTAGCATAAGTTCATTCCCTCCTGTCATAGAATCTGGCAATGAAATGATAAAACTCAGATAAGAAGAGCATAAATTAGTCTGATTCTGGTCAAGCATAGACCAAAAATATCAATAACGAATGACATTCATGGTCATCTCTTCCATTGTCTGTTCTTTCAGTTTCCCTCTATTCTCATGTCAACATTTCTTCATTAATCTGTGCTTTTGGTTGCAGGGTGTCTTACTTCCAAAAGGTTTCACCCAGTTTGAAGGCGAGAAAAATATCGGCATAAGCATGGCCATCTCTATTAGGGATGTTTGCAGAAGAAATCCTGATAGAGGGGTGGACCTTATTTTGTCTGTTTCGGTAGGCAATCTATATGAATCCGTCTACACTTCCCCTGATAGACCACCTATTCTATCTAATTTATTGATTTTTAACATGCAGGCATGCATTGAGAGCAGAGATCATATTATTCAAGCTCTTGGTCTCCAAAGCCTTGCTCATCTGTGTGAAGTTGATGTGATTGGTAATGCCCCATGTAGTATCTGTTGATTTCCTCCCTTTGTCTATCATCAGTTGCAAATTTTTCTTTATTTGAAATTTAATTGCCGAGTCGAATGTTTCTAGAAATGGTCTTGTATTTATTTTTGCCTTAATTTTGTTATGGATTGACATTCTCCCCAGTATCTGCTTCCAGTGCTTGAAATAAGTTCCACTGCAATATATGTGACATGTTTTGCCAAATGCTACATGTGAAAACTTCTGATATGTTTTGTTTAAAACTCCAAGTGGGAAATCCAGTCTTATATATTATAGTAAGGACTGTAAGCTCTTGTAATGATGAAAGAACTTTTGAAAGTATTGGCCCTCACTTTCCGTTGATTCATTTTGTAGTAGGCGAACACTTCTTTCTTCTCATTTGTATATTTGATTTAAATCCTGATTGGTCGATTCCATTTGATTGAGTTACTCTTATGCCTCCACCTTAGGAGGATCCCCTTCCATGAATGAACTTAATAGTCTTCTAGTTTCTCATCTTGAATCAGTTTGTTTTTCTTGTTCTGGCATTTGTTGGCATCTGCACTCTTCACCATCGTTATTTATGTATCCAGATTTTTATACTGCTTGGGATGTTATAGCAAAGCATGTCCAGAACTACTCTACAAACCCAGTTATTGCAGATGGGTAAGAATTTATGTCTTCCTTATGCTATGGTGCTTATGCATCTCTTCCTTATTTGTTCAATCATTTTTAATCCTTGAGGATATGTTTCAACATTTAACTTTGATCCACTGGTGCATTCTGAAGTTGGCAAAATTCAGTTAATCACTTGTCGGAGAAAAAGAATATAATATGATAGTTTTTATATGTAAGGGCTGATTATGTTTTAGATAACCCTAGCAGACAAATTTTATAATTTCCATGGATTAAAAAAATTACTTTGTAGGCCTCAAAATTGTGGAATGCCAATATGAGCCGAGTGAAACCATTGCATTTGGAGTCCAGCTCTCCGAACGCAGATCACTGCAACTTCTAAGTCATTCATAATAAGGGAAATAAAGATTTAATCATCATTTGTATATGTATGTACTTGCTATAAACTAAGTCGTATCTATTACCCCAATAGACACCTTACTGGTTGCGGAATTTGTTGATGATCTAGGAATTCGAAATGCGGTTCTTAAAATGCCTAGAGGATGACAACACCTGTTGACTCCGTTCATAGAAATGGTTACACGTTTTTTTTTTTTTTGTTTTTTTGTGCCAACTATTCTGCGCATTATTTTCCTCTTTTTTGGTTTATCCATTATAGAATTGCCTATGAGTTACAAGTATATTTTTTACGAATCAAACTTAAACTTAGTCGAGAAAATTTCCTTCTAGAGATCTTTTTTTGGTGAAGTTATGATATTCAGTGGACTGTTCGGCACATACTCGAAGCTGCATTGATTACTGCTTATCTCCATATGTTTATCTTTGGGAAATACCCTCTAAATGGTCTTAAGATGAGGTTATGCGCATACTTTAGATTTTATACTATCCTTTTCTTGAGACTCATCCTCTATCTGTGCCCAACATGCTCCTATGATTTGACAATGAATACTATTTCGATATACTTGTAAGGCAAGCAATGGTGGACAATTTCCATTTGCTCATTCTACTAAATCTATCAAGTCAAATTAGGTTTAATTGCTTTGATCTTCATCTTTGGACAGCGTATGCCTTCTATTGAGATGGGGTGCAATGGATGCTGAAGCATACCCAGAAATGGCGATGAATATTCTACACATATTATGGAAAGTTGGAACATCCGGACATCCTCTTGATGGGTCTTTGTGGACAAAGGCTAGGGTGTCTGCTTTTGAGGCATTAACCCAGTATGAGGTAGAATATGCAACTTTTCTGAACATCTCTATTCATTTCTTTGCTCCCATCGTGCTTTTTTAATATCTTGTGGCACGTTGCAATGGGGCATTTGCATCCTCTTGCTACACAGATGGCACTAATTTACTGCACAGCATCTCATCTTGTTTGAGCAGTTTTTCAATGTCGTCTAAGATGTCATTTTCTTTAGGTACATCATTTCCAACAATCCCTTCCAGATTTTAGTGCAAAAAACATGGATATGTTTACATCTGAGACCGAACCTGAAGTTCTAGAAGCCATAGAAAGACTTGAAGTGAAAATCATAGCATATGAGCACATGTAAGGAACCTCCCTCTTTGCATCTTTTTTTTTTAAAAAAAAATCTTAAAGGATGTTCTTTCTTCTTGACATGCTCAAGAGCTATATAAATGGATTCTGAAGTGATAGTATTTTACCCAGTACAAGGCGAAGATTAGTAAAGGAGAAAAGAGTATCTGTGAACAAGATTGAGAAGTTGGTAGATATCTTTCCGAAGGTTATTGGCATTTCAGGTACCAAGTACCAACACACCATTTTTTATGCTATGCTCTCTAATACTGCATTCTAATTTAAAATACGTCCTCTTGACTTCTAGGTTCTTATGGAACAAACGCCCACCAAAATAATGCACTTAGGATATTTTGGCTTTTTAATTGTGTTAATTTACGATATACTGAGAGAGAATCATAAGCCGCCCCCTAAACTGGTTTGGCCTTATCCTTTTATACATCCAATACAACTTACATTAAGACCCCTACACTATCTATGTATACACTTAAGTCTATGATACTTTATACTCTAACACTCCCCCTCAAGCTGGAGCATAAATGTCATGTATGCCCAGCTTGTTACAAATAGATCCCAACTTACTACCATTCAAAGATTTAGTGAACACATCTGCAAGTTGATCTTCTGTTTTAACATAACTCGTATCGATAACCTTCTCCTGAATTTTCTCTCTAACAAAATGACAATCCATCTCTATATGCTTCGTTCGTTCATGAAAAACCGGATTGGAAGCAATGTGAATGGCTGCTTGATTATCACACCATAGTCGCATAGGCAACGAATCACATATACCAATCTCTTTCAATAGTTGACGGATCCACACAAGTTCACAAGTAGCGTGAGCCATAGCTCTATATTCTGACTCAGCACTCGACCTAGACACAACGGATTGTTTCTTACTTTTCCAAGAAACCAAGTTGCCTCCAACAAAAACGCAGTATCCACTAGTAGACCTCCGATCTGAAGGAGAACCTGCCCAATCTGCATCCGCAAACCCCTCCACTCGCATGTGTCCGTGATCACTGTATAACACGCCTTGTCCTGGGGAACGTTTTAGATACCGAAGAATCCTCACAGCAGCATCCCAGTGGATACTTCGTGGTGATGACATAAATTGACTTACTGTACTAACCGCAAATGCAATATCTGGCCTTGTAACAACCAGATAATTTAATTTCCCAACAAGCCAACGATATCTCTCTGGGTCATCAAATTCATTGCCACCCTCTACTGTAAGTTTCAGATTCGGATCCATGGGAGTGTCACACGGTTTTGCACCTAACATCCCTGCCTCAGTTAATAAATCAAGCACATACTTCCTTTGAGACAAGAAGATGCCCCGTTTACAACGTGCAACTTCAATCCCCAAGAAATATTTCAAACTACCCAAGTCCTTAGTATGAAATTTCTCTTGAACAAATGCCTTTAATTTATCAATACCTGCAGTGTCACCACCAGTAATAACAATATAATCCACATACACAACTAATAAGATCACACCCGCGCTACTCTGTCGATAGAATACAGAGTGATCACTCTGACACCTCGTAAGCCCAAACTCTATCACCACCTCACTGAATCTGCCAAACCACGCACGTGGAGACTGTTTCAATCCATAAAGTGACCGCTTTAACTTGCAGACAAGCCCATACTCCCCCTGAGCAACAAACCCAAGTGGTTGCTCCATATAAACCTCTTCCTGTAAATCACCGTGAAGAAACGCATTCTTCACATCAAGTTGATGAAGTGCCCAATGATATGATGAAGCAAGAGATATCAGTATACGAACAGATGAAAGTTTAGCGACTGGAGAGAATGTATCAGAATAATCAACTCCATATGTCTGAGCATATCCCTTTGCAACAAGGCGAGCCTTAAGGCGAGCCAAAGATCCATCAGGATTTACCTTTACAGTATACACCCATTTACACCCGATTGCACGCTTACCTGCTGGTAAAGGAACTAAATCCCATGTCTGATTATGTGAAAGAGCACTCATCTCCTCCTGCATTGCCTTATTCCATCCAGGATTACCTACTGCTTCAGACACAGACTTAGGAATAGGATAAGACTCAAGGAGATTAACAAACGCACATTGTTCAGAAGATAAACCATGATAACTAACAAAATTAGAAATCGGATGTAAGGTACAACTACGTTTACCTTTCCGAAGTGCAACTGGAACATCAAGATCAGAGGAAGGAGCAGCGGAAGCAAGATCATGCAACAATGGGACTGGCTCGGTAGAGGTAGAATCAGGAGGAACATCTCTCGATCGACGGGTATAACGAGCAAACTCTTCGTCAGACATCATTACCATCTTACCCTCTGTCGGCTGGGATGGGGACGATGCAGTAGTCATAGAATCAGAAGCAACATGAGCAAATCTCTCTGGCTTCCCATGCAGTTTCCAACAAGTGCACATCATATGACCTGGTTCCCCACAGTGATAACAAGTACGTCCCTCTGTAATCTCTCTTCCTCTACCTCGACCACCCGGACGACCTCCTCTGCTAGGTCCCCTTCCACCTCGACTACTACCATCAGGAACCCGATATCCCTGACCCACAAGAGCCGAGGAGTCACGTGTCAAAGCAACATTCTGACCCTCTTTACTACTGCTTGCTCCTGACTCTAAAGAAGAACGAAGAACACGTGAAAAGGCATCCTGAAGAGAGCCCACATCTGTACCCGATAAGATATTAGAGCGAGCAGTACTGAACTCTGATCGTAAACCAGCAAGAAATCCAAGGATGATCAATTGTTCACGTTGTGCCTGCATAACAGTAACATCTGTACTAAGTGGTAAAAGCGAACTCCACTCCGTTGCTAATTTCTTCTAATCAGCAAAATATTGGGTGACTGTACGATCTTTTTGATCTTGGCGAAACAACGAACAAGACAAGTCATAAATTTTGTTCATATTATCCTTTCCTCCGTACAGAACAGCCAAATATTCCCACATATCTCTTACGGTACCCGTATGTGCAACTAACTCAGCAACCTCTTCATCCATAGAATTCATCAGCTTATAATACAAATCAGCATCTTCTCTCATCCATTTGGCATCCGTTGGTTGAACAGTAGTGAGATGATCTTCTTTGTTTTGCCCTTTCAAATTCATCTCAACTACACGACGCCACATTAAGTAATTCTTTCCAGTTAATCTTTTATCAGTAATCCTAGACCCAGTAGATATTACTTCAGAAACCACCATCTTGGCACCAGAAGACTCGGTATCCGGCATTTTGAACGGACAGCAGCCAACAGACAAACAGAACAGCAAGAAATACCAAGAAATACTAAGAACAGCAAGAAATCACCAAACCAGAAAAACGAACAGGCAACTGGAGTCTGTGAACGCCGGCGACCGAATCTGTGGTGGTCCGGCGAGAATCCTCCGGCGAACGCGCCGGCGCGTGAGGCGCGTGAGGAGACTTTTCGGCGACCGTTAACGGCGGGACTGGGACAGACGAAGTCGCCTGGGCTGGACGAATACTCGACGCAAGCAACCTGGCCGGAAAAAGTTGAAAATCCGGCGAGTATCCTCCGGTTTACGATTTGTCGACTTCTTCTTCAAACGGGTCGCACGATCACGGCGATCCAATCGGAACTACTCCGATGTCGATTTCTTCAGATTAATCGCACAACCACGGCGGCGATCTCGAACCCTATTTCGGAACCCGCTCTGGATACCATGTTAATTTACGATATACTGAGAGAGAATCATAAGCCGCCCCCTAAACTGGTTTGGCCTTATCCTTTATACATCCAATACAACTTACATTAAGACCCCTACACTATCTATGTATACACTTAAGTGTATGATACTTTATACTCTAACAAATTGCTACTTTATGAGTAAAGTTTTGAGATAATTACAAACCAATGCAACGTACTACACTCTTGGTTACACAAAAGGTAGCCTACTCTTCTTTAACAATATAATGAAACGTACTTTTATGTCGGGTTACAAAAAATGCAACCATGTTGGATGACGTTAAATTTCATTAACGAAATGAACAAATTCGTTAAATAAACTAACAATCGTTAATGAACTAACAGCCCTTTCATCTTTTTCCTTGTATCATACACAAAGCACAACCATCATCAACAATATGACCACCAAGAAAACAACCCAGAAATCATATATAGTTTTTGCTCAAATAATCAAACCAAGAAAACAAGAATCACTCAATTGAACCCAGATTTTGCTCATATCCAACCAAGAAACTCTGATTCGTTCAAATCGAACCCAAATTCGCTCCAATCGAACCAAGATTTCCCCCCGTCTCTCTCTCTCTCTCTCCTCCATCAAATCGACCCAGATTTTGCTCCAATCGAACCAGATTTCGCCCGTCTCTCTCTTTCCTCCCTCAAATTGAACCAAGATTTTGAGGGCTGTGTGATGAAGATCTGAAGGCGATGGCTTAGGGGAAGGGGTCGATGGCTATGGAGGTGAGAGGAGGGAACGGAAAGTGAAACAACGTGGGGGTTGGTGGTGGGGAGGCGGGATTGAGAGGCGACTGAGAGATGGGGGTTGCCGTAAAGAGAAGAGCTGGAGTGGGAGACGCGAATTCTTGTTGAGCGTATTTGGGTTTGGGGAAGGGGTAACGATTTTAACCAATGTTAAATATATTTAACAAAGTTAGTTTTTTTCTTATTTTGTTGACATTTCAGTTATTTTATTAACATCGTTAAGATATATGTTCCATAATATGATATGAGATGGTAAAGTACGTTACATTAAGATGTCAATTCTTAGTATGTTCCATTATTTGCAACAAACTCAATATTACGTTACCCCAATTTGTCGATTGCCCGTAAAGTTTTGTGGTGATTTCGACTTTTGAGTTCTAGCAACATGCTCCAGACTTCGCAAAATTTATGTTGCTAGTAAGAAAGAGATCATAATAATGAAAGATGGTATTGTTGAAACATTATATAGATGAGAGAGAAATAAGGATGAAGCAGTGCTACACTATTTTTGCTCAACACAAAAGAAAAATTACCTAAATCTATCGGGCAAATGACCTTTGGTTAAGGTTGTAGATGGGATAGACAATAAGATATACTGTATAGTTTTATTGATTTGTATGTTGACAATTGTTTCAAATCATGCTGTAAAAGAGTTTAATTTGCAGGAAATAGCAACAAAGCAAGAGAATTACCTGGTGCAGCTCTATTCAACATTGCCTTCGGTGCTAAGGATGTGACTGACCAAGGGGTATCAAAAGTAAGATAAGTAGTTCAATGTTCCACACATTTTCTTATCGAATAACTTTAGCATCCTTTTAAATCTGCAACATTTAGTGCTCAGGGATATAAAGATGTACAAGGTAGATATGAGAATGCATTAGTGGATATAGCTGGATCACTGCAGCTCTCAAGAAATATTCTTATTGCACACCTTTCGCTCCAATCTTGGAAACCATTTGTACAAAGATGGATGAGGGCACACATAATGTTACTTGATCCCAAATCATCGTCAACTTTAGTGGATAAATCTTCCAGAGCTGCTAATGACATTCTGAAGGTTTAGTGTCCTTGCAACTTTTGTTTGTCATGTAACCAGTTATTACGTACTTTGATTTTATGTCTGATACAGTATCAAGATTATTTTACAGTGCATGAGACGAATTGCTGAGGAATCCATTCCAAGATCCGCTGAGAATATCGCTCTTGCTGTTGGTGCCCTCTGTATGGTGAATATTTCTCTTCTTTGCTCAGAATGTGTTAATTCCTACACTTTTTTGAAGATAAATGTCAACCTATGGAATGCTGTATTATGTCCATAATTTCATTTATTTTTAAATGGTCTATAGCTCTTTTTCTTTTTGACTAATTTCTTATGGGACGACATTCTGAAATTTCATATGATGAGTTAGTAAGGATAGTCAGTGCACGTTATGTTCTTAGCTTTCAATGAAGATCAAGCGTTGTCCATTTTGAACAAGATACTTTTCTTGAGAGCGACTTCCTACGTTGATCCGATTCCAGTGCGTTTCTCTCCAACTCCGTACTGGTCATATAATTCTCTTGTCGAATCCATTTCCAAACCTCAAGCACGACGATGCCTATAATTTGCTAAATCACAGGTTCCGGGGTAAATGCAGATATCTTAAAACATATGACGTTACAGCAAAATGCCCACCAGCCGATGGCTCAAACTGATGAACATACTTCCACCATAATGTCCCTGAACCTGAAAAATCATTGGACCATTCCAGCTAACCCGTTGTATTGTATTTGAGGCTATTATGGTTACTAATCTATCTTTATATTGTGTACATAAACTTCAATATGGTTCAGGTTCTTTTACTTGTATTGTTGGATAACATTGATGGGATATAGGGCAAAAGAAACTATTTTTGACAGAAAAAAAACATTTATGGATGGATAAAGTTTTCTCGTCTGATTGCGCAGAAATGTTTTCTATCAGTTACAAATTGAGTTTCACCTTAGATATAGATTGGAACTTTTACCAGTAACTTTGCATATAAAATTTTTTGCCACTATATTTTTTTTCATTATTGTCAATGGCATGCCCTTACTTACTGGATATTAATTGTACTTATCAAGTTGAGTACAATACAAATGGATATTATACTGCCCTCAAACCATACTTGCAATTGTAGTTGATCCCAGTGATTCATTATTGTTAAAGTTCTAATTCTGAAATCAAGTAGTCCTCTTGTTGTAGCTGGACTTAGGCACTCTTTCGTGTTTCCAGGTCCTTCCCCCATATGCACATGCTGTTAAAACTGCTGCTTCAAAGTTCCTATTGAAGTGGCTGTCTCAGGAAGAACATGAATATCGCCAATGGTCTGCTGCAATTTCTCTTGGGTTCATCTCAAGTAGCCTGCATGTGACTGATCATAAGCAGAAACTTGAAAACATCAATGCACTTCTACAGGTAGATAACTTTGAGTAGAGCAGATATAATGAAGTTAGGTTGCATTTCTTCCGTTATAAAGTTTTATCGATTTGCATAATCATCAGCTCTAGTACAGAAATAATTTTTCAAGGTTCTTTGATTTCATTTGCCTAGAAGTAATTGCATGTAGAAAGAAAGCATCCACACTTTCCAACCACAAAGAAGCTTAAGATAGGTTTTGGTGTCAATGCGTATGATGATAGGTTTTGACTCTGATTATAAGTTGAATAAAATGCCTCTAATTTTTCTTATCACCTTAGCTCTTAGTGGGACGGTATTATATCACTCTATAACCAATTAGATTGCGTAGTACAAAAGATTTACAATTGTCAAGCCAAATCCCTCCCTTCAATGCACTCCATTTTGTTAAGGTGGTTACTATTGTTTCTTCAACATACTGAAGGATTTTAACTTCTTTGAAAATTTGAAAATTTAATTGAACTACTTTGAAAATTTGAAATGGATTTTTTTTTTTTTTTAATCTTGCCTTAACCCTACTATAAAATAGAACCAGCATATAACTCTTTTGAAGCAAATTAAAATTGTAATTTAGTACAACTGCCATCCTTGGCTCTCAGTTTTGTTGCTCCTTCCATGTTACACTTCGATCTAAATTAGCTTGACGACCATTGCAGGTCTGCTTGTTTGGTTGGTTGGTCTTTTCATTTTCTATGGGCCTAAATTAATCCCTCAAATGTTTACCCAGTTCTACACGTGGTCTTAAGATTCAAAGGCTCCTACATTAATTTCTGAACTTTACTTTTGAGTATTTGATTTGTACTGATGTTGGAAGTCCTAATGTATTTTAAATTGCATTGTATATGCTCAAATTTGGAGGGTGTATACAAGTGTTTTTCTAATGTATTTACTTCTTTATCTCTAAACTAAGCAATCCCTTAACACCCTAATTGCCAGACAAACACAAACAGGATCAGAGTTCTACAGGTTCAGCTTTGTCAGTTAAATAATGTTCTTCAATATCAAGTTTGTCTGATATAATTGATACTATTGGTGTCCGATGACTGGAGCAAGTCACTACGGGACAGTTTTGTAGTGGATGACTCTATTCTTCTCTTAGCAAAGTCTGGGAGTTTTTTTTTTCTCTTTTGATAATTTTGGGTGTTGAAAGTTTCACCAGTTGAAGAATTGAGGCCAAAGGACTGAGATTTGCCAACATCAGACTACAGCAACCTAAATTACCTCCACTGAACTATAGCGCTAGCTATTTATATCAAGTGGTTTAAAACTTTGCTGCACATTAATCATTGTTATATGACGGCTGCTTGTAAATTGTTTCGTTGAGTGCTTGAGACTCCATCGAAGTCCATAGACCTTGCACAATGTGGCAACAACACTGCTTCAAGAACAATATGGTAAAAAGGACTCGAAAAAACTCCTTTAAGCTCCATTCCAACATCTCCTTCAAACGTTTTTTGGGGATGAATAAGGAGGGAATATAACATATCTCTTATCTCTTTAGAAATGCGCCGAAGGTAGGGCAATTAAGCATTTGCACATGTGGCTGAAAAAGATGATTGTGTGCAAGTTAGTAAAGATTCCTGGGACAGTAAAAGTTGTCCCAATTGTAAATAAAATGAGAGAAACATGTTTAAGATGGTTGTGCACTTTAGAAGAGATGCAGAATTAACAACTAGCCCAAACCACTTGCGGCGCCGTGTGTAGACTAGAAATAAACTTAACCTAACGGGCCTGACCTACCATAATACTACCCAGAAACTCCACAACAGAGTTTTTGTTTTTAATCTTCTTTTTAATCTTGTCACCATAAATGCTTTCCTCTTGCTGTTTCATGCATGTTTTAAGGATTTCTCCCACTACCAATCATCCTATCAAATT
The DNA here is from genome assembly GCA_026119855.1 of Campanula takesimana. Lineage (NCBI taxonomy): Eukaryota > Viridiplantae > Streptophyta > Magnoliopsida > Asterales > Campanulaceae > Campanula > Campanula takesimana. The sequence continues at coordinate 363,356 of JAOWBW010001150.1, read as the reverse complement.
CTATTTGACTTGTCTTTGCCCAGGGCTGAAACGCTAAATCCCTGTTATAGGGGGGAGGGATGGTAGTTACCAAGTAGCGTTTGTTAATGTGCCAAAGTATAGCCCTATTTTGATATTTGTGTGTGAGAAAAGTAAGATGAGAGAAATAAAAAAGCGGGCCCAAAGAAAGAGGAAAGGAAAACCAGAATAGTACCCATGAACCAAAAAGTGGATCATGGATCAAAACAGGGCTTAAATTTCTCAATTAAAGAAGAAAGACTTCTGGATCGAAATAGATATGAACATCACATTGTTCTTATCATGGAAGGATTGCCTCATCTTGGTAGATCTAAGAGTTAGGTGAGTTTTCATAGGAGAGAGAGAGAGAGAGAGAGAGAGAGAGAGAGAGAGAGAGAGAGAAGCAGCGAATTCTTGATTAGGTTTCATATCTTTCTGAAATGTGCGTTGCTTTTCTGAGTATGGAAAGGATCTCTGGTTCCACATGTAAAATCTATGTTCTGGACTCAATGAAAATTCTCTTGCAGTTTCCTTGACGGTGTAGTAAAGCCATCAGCACTCGTGTAATGTTCAAGGTACTTCCTGTCATCAGCTAACTTGCTAAAGAGCTGGCATAGTTAACTCTTGTTTAGGCCCTGGTATATGAAAGTCTTTTGTCAGAGTAATTGTCTGTGTCCCTTTTGCTGCTTTTGTGGAGGGTTCTTGTTTGCTTAATGATCTCCTATAACGTGAAAGTTGCTCTCACATATGGGACATGCATCTAGCATGATCCCATGATGGAGCGAGGTATTGCATGAAAATGACTGCACGTCTTATTACTTAACCTCAGCTATGATTATTCTTTGTGCTTATTTTCAGGTTGCATCTAGCAGCAAAAGTACCCTTGTTAAGGGTGCTTGTGGAGTTGGTTTAGGCTTTTCCTGTCAAGATCTTCTCACAAGGTTCGAAGTAGAAGATGACTCCAATCTGGATAAAGAATCGTACAAGCTACAGGAAATAGATCTACTCAGAAAGATAGTTAAGACCTTATCTCAGCTAATACTCCCGTTTGCCCAATCTTCAGCAAGTGCTCTTCTAGGTCTATCGGCCAATCTGCCTCAAGATTCTAGTAATACTGATTTAGATATCTTTATTGAGTCATCTGATGAAAATTTTGAGGAGTTAGAAGCAGATACATGGGGTGTTGCAGGACTTGTCCTAGGTTTGGGAAGTTCTGTTAGTGCACTTTATAGAGCTGGGTGTCTTGATGCAGTGCTCGAGATCAAAAGCTTGATCGAATCATGGATTCCACATGTGAACCCCTACGGCAAAACTCTGCCATCACTAAGAAACCAGAGTTAGTTTTATCTGTTGGATCTTGTCTTGCACTTCCCATCATAGTGGCTTTTTGTGAGAGGGTAGAAATGATTGATGGTGCCGAACTAGACAATATCATGCGGGGTTACAGGGAACTCATCTGTGAATTACTCTCTGTTAAAAAATCTGGGGCCTTTCACCAAAGCTTGTTGATGGTATCTTGTGTTGGAGTCGGAAGCCTTCTTGCATGCATTTTGAATGAAGGAGTGCACTCATTGGGCACCAAGCTTGTTACTGATTTGCTGGCACTTCTTAAGAAAGCTTACTCTAGTCCGTTTCCACCTCTTGTTCACTTGGGTGGGATGCTTGGAATTGTTAATGCATTGGGAGCGAGTGCTGGTACTCCGTTTCTACATTACCCTTTGGCTTCGTCACGTACCTCATACAGTGACAAAGTGGTTCAGGTAAAAACTGTTTCTTTTCTTCCTTTTTATTTGTATTGGTATTTTTATTTTCAATACCTTATTTTAGTGCATACTTATTTCTTTTTGTGTTTGTTAACCTGTCACCAACAGGAGTCTTCTTACATCATGGGTCCTCTTCTCTCTAGCACTGTTCTAGAACCTAGTTTGACGTCATCGATTCAGGAGATCTTTCTTGTTTCACAGAATTCTGATGATCATCAACTGCAACATTATGCAGCTTGGGCAATTTCATTTCTTAGACATTATTTGTGGTCTGAAGACGTTCAAACGGAGGAGCATACTCTACAAAAGGACGATAGACGTTCACAGCCTGTTGCTCAAAGTTTCCCAGAGGAGAGCATAGTTTTGAAACTCAGCTTGTGGCTAATGCGTCTGAACCATCCTGAGGTAGGTTTATTCACCCCAAGTAGTAGTGTTTCATCTCTAACCACCAATGTTCTCTTTGTTAATGTCATAATGTGCACCAGTTATCTAACTGGTTTCTTTCTCTAATATGCTTGCTTACTAAACTGTTGTTTTCTTAAAGGGCCAATAATACCAGTTTTCCAGAATACCCTGTACATTCTATGGCTATAATACTCCCAACATGCCAAAAAATGTAGTCCCGTTTGACTAGTCAAATGTTATAAGAATGTAGCTTTACTTGCTTGTACTTTCTTGAAATTGCATAAGATTGTAGCCTTTTTAAAATATGGGTAAACGAGATATGAAGAGACTATTATTTTGGGACGCAAGAGCAATATAAAACCAAGTTATATCATCTTCCAGATTTTCCATTTCAGAGTAATCATGTGCTAGACACAGATCAATTAAAGGTCGTATTAGTAACACTGTCAAGCATAATGGCTAATTGCTAGGTGATTTAGCATATTTTAAACCACTTGTGAGCAATTTCCATTTCAAGAGACTATTTCTGGAAAACATCAAAGTCAAAGGAGTATTTATTGGTGTCATTGGCCATTTCTAGTGGTTTGCCGTGTGAAGATAATCACCCATCTTCTTGCCAAAATCATTTGTCACATTTATCTCCTATCATGTGTTTTGGAGCATTATATTACACAATGAATTCATCAGCGTTCAACTAGTTTCTTAATTGTTGAGTTGGCAAAAAAAAGTTGATGATTTGGCAAAGGCTTGTCACATTATCTCCCCCTATCATGTAATTTGGAGCATTATTACACAATGAATTCATCAGCGTTCAACTAGTTGCATGAGCTAAAGCAAACACTTGTCACATTCATCTCCTCCTATTTTTGGACTTGCTGTAGTATCAATACAGTCTAGCAATGAACTTTAAACAATGAAATTGATGATTTGGCAAAGGCTTTTTCCTGAGGAAACATGCCAAGTTGGAACTAGTTTCTTCATTGTTGAGTTGGCAAGAAAAAGTTGAATTTCAGAAATTTCCGTGGATTGTGGCTCCTGCCTACTCATTTCGCTCATGTTATTTTTCTTGTGATTAATGCAGAGTGGCACCAATTCACATGTCAACACAGTTGCAACTGCTTTACGATGTCTCTCCCATGCTCCTAGATTGCCACAATTAGATTGGGGAGCAATCATCAGGAGGTGCATGAGATATGAGGATCAAGCTACAGAGATACTTCTGGCAGATTCAACTCTTAAGAAAGGAATCTTGAGGAAGGAATCTTTAGCATTCGCCTTAGCTCATGCAAATCAATTTGATCCACTACTGACATTCCTTGATGAGCTCTCAGACCTGTCCAGGTTTAGGACACTAGAGATGAATCTGCAGTCACACATCCTTCTCCACCTCCCGGATCTTATGAAGATATTCTCGGGGTCTAGGTTGGAGAAGTTATTCGATGATATGGCTAACTTCATGCAGTCTTTAGTTTCTTTTGACAAACTTTACAACCAAGAACAGAAAAGTTTTTTGCGAACTTCTTGCTGGCAAGGTGTTTGTATGTGTTTGGAAGAACCTTCTATTAGTTCTCAAGAATATATGCACAACATTATAAATTGCATGGAGGTACTCTTTTCTTTGTTACCAGAAGCTTGGGATACGGAATCCACCTCAGGAGCGAGAAACACATATTCGAAGGAGTGGTCTGAGGCAGTCAAATGCCTAGGAAAGGCTCCTTTGGATTGGTTATTGGATCTTCTACAGGTATTATATGCATAAACCTCGTAGACTTACGTATTCCGTTGTAAGATTAATTCCCTTAAAATTGTTCATTTTTGGGGGGTTTCCTACTTGATTCAATCTTTTCAAACTTGAGATTAATTTCTTAGGTTTAGTATTCCCTCTGTCGCTAAATGAATGTCCAAATTTCATTTCACGGGACATCTGAAAGTCTCTACGTTTCATACAGTGGCAAAGATTCATATATACTCCCTCCGTCCCATTTTAAGAGTCAAAAAATGGGTGGGTTCAAGAATTAAGGAAAAGGTGATGTGTTGTGAGTGTTGATAGGTTGGTACGAGAGAGAAAGTGGGGGTAGAGAAGAGTTAGTGGATAGTTGTTGTGAGTATGACATGTGGGACCCACTTTCCATTTTAGGATTTTGACTCTTAAAATGGGACGCCCTTTTAGGAAATTTTTGACTCTTAAAATGGGACGGAGGGAGTAATCATGTAATCCTCTTTCCAAACATTCAGTTTTGCCACTAGTATAAAGAGACTAGTGAAAATTTTTGGTTAAAAAACAATTAGGAACAAAGTTATTTCCAAAAAAGACATTCATTTTGGGCCAAAAGTTTCTTAAAAATGAAGACAAAAGTTTCTTAAAAATGAACATTCATATAGGGACATAGGGAGTATAATTATTCGGGGCTAATGTCTTAAATAATGTGATGCGGCTCTATTTAACAGCCTATTCGGTCGAATAGCTTTGCTGTCTGGGTTATAAAGCATGCTTTTATCATACATGCATTAGCTTCTAAACTTAAGCTAGTTGAGTAACATCAATTGTCTGTGCAGATTTCAAAAACAGATTTCACAGGAGGGAGTCTTCAGTTTTCTGAAGCAAAGAAAAAGAGCCGAGCCAAAGCCAGACTAGTTCAGAATGGTTGTGTCCCAATGATTGAACTTGGAAAACTCAAAGCTTATATATTGAACTCTAAATCCGAAGGTCAGTTCAGACAATATACCATTTATATTTATTGGATTTAGATGTGGATTCTTTACTTACAACATACTCCCTCCGTCCCAGCTCACTTGAGACCTTTTGACCAAAACCGGTCAACTTAAGGTCGGTTTGACCAACACTTTATAAAAATATTTATGTTCCAAAAAACATTTTAAAAATTGTTATTGAGAGGATTTTTAATGGTGGTCATTTTACATTTTTTTTTTTTGTTCGGATCATAAATATTTCTATAAAGTGTTGGTCAAACTGACCTTAAGTTGACCAGTTTTGATCAAAAGGTCTCAAGTGAGCTGGGACAGAGGGAGTAATGCGTAAAACAATTAGACAACTGCTTTCTCGTACATGTAAGAATCACCAAGAGTTTGCTTACATTTTTTTTTTTAAAACATTTTATTTTATTGCAGATATATGGGATGTTCTGGTAGAAGTTGCAGCAGTTCTGCAACATGCCGATGCAAGTGTCAAAAAGCAGTGGCTTGTTGATGCTGTGGAAATTAGCTGTGTGACAAGTTATCCTTCCACAGTATGTACACATTTTCTGCTACGGTTAATTCCACTCCGCCCCCACCCCCTCTTTGATGGTTGGTTTCGTCTCACATTCCCCCTTTTGTCAACTTTTTTTTTTTAAATGACTATTTTACCCATGAACTTCAAAGTAATAAATTTGGTGTTTGGACTTTGCATTAAAGAGATTATGGGTAAAATAATCATTTCATTTAAATATAATTGACAAAAGGGGGAAGTGAGACGAAATCAAACCTTTGGGGGGGGGGGGGGGTCAGTGTGGTGAAACTAAACCCCTTCCTGCTCGTGAGTATTGACAGTTCTTTTTCCAGATTCATCAAGTTATCCATTGTTGGGCGATCTAAATTCGATCTTTAGTTTTGAGCTACATTTTCGATGGCTTTCCTTGCAGGCTCTGCAGTTTGTTGGTTTGCTAAGTGGCGCCTTCTCTAAATATATGCCTCTTCTGATAGTGGACCCCCTCACCGTGTTGAGCGACCTACCAGTAACCCTTACTTCTCTTCTGTTGGAGGACAGTAGCTGGAGGGTTGTGGCAGAGTCAGTTGTTTTGCATCTATGGACTTCTACGGTGAGGATTCATAGTTGGGCGACGCAGAAGGCTGAGGCAGATGATTTGACTAGTCAACAATCTATTGAAAGAACTGGAGACGGTATGCATATTTTTCTATTGCAAGTGTTGCACCATGCTTGTGTTTCTTTGAAAGTGTTTCTGCCTCCTGACAAGCAGCTTAGCCTTGCCAATATGGTCATTCCTTGACTTTTTTTTTTTTCAAAAGATTTGATTTTTAAGGATGTAGCTTTAAATTATTGTTCTTGAAATTGTACTAAATTTATTGTCCTTTCTGGAAATGATAATGATATACTCCCTCCGTCTCTCTTTAATCTACACAATTTACCATTTTGGTTGTCCCACTTTAATCTGATGATGGTAGTCTGGTGGTATTATGATGCATGTTTGAATCTGAGTTTTTTGTAACTACTTACTCCCTCAGTCCCAAATACTTGCTCCTTCCGCTCCAAAATAAATGTTTAGAAATATAAAAATTAATCTCGATCAAGATCAAAAAAGTAAATTTGAATATTTTTGAATATTCAATTTGGGATTTTGGGACGGAAGGAGTAGTAAATGTTGTCTCTGTATATATATGGACAAGACTGAGGGCTCGCAAACAATATTGCTTAATACTCGGTTACTTTTCATCTTACCTTCCAAAAAGAGATGAGGTTTAACAAGAATGATCTCGTTTTTATTGAAAACACTACTATATTAACAACATGCAACCAAAGGCCTCTTGGCCTAGCGGTAAGTCCGAGTGTGCGAAGGGTTTTCTTTAGTAGAGAACCTTTATCGCTCATAGGGGCTCAAGTTGTATCTTTGGGTAGACTCCATATGGGTTTGTAATAGATAGGGAAATTGATCAGTAATGACTCTTCAGATGTTGTAATATGATGGAATTTTCTCTTTCTTTAATTGGTAGTCCGAGTGTGCGAAGGGTTTTCATCGCTCATATAAGTTGTATCTTTGGGTAGACTCCATATGGGTTTGTAATAGATAGGGAAATTGATCAGTAATGACTCTTCAGATGTTGTAATATGATGGAATTTTCTCTTTCTTTAATTGGTACCAACTTTCTAAAAAACAAAACATTTCATATCTACGTCCGAGTGTGCGAAGGGTTTTCTTTAGTAGAGAACCTTTATCGCTCATAGGGGCTCAAGTTGTATCTTTGGGTAGACTCCATATGGGTTTGTAATAGATAGGGAAATTGATCTGTAATGACTCTTCAGATGTTGTAATATGATGGAATTTTCTCTTTCTTTAATTGGTACCAACTTTCTAAAAAACAAAACATTTCATATCTACCTAGCTAGCATATGCCCATTCCTCCATGGCCTAACCACTTCAACATACCCCCTCCATCCCAAAACAACTTACTACTTTTCTTTTTTGAAAGATCATTAGTAAGTCCCACTTCCTAAAATGACCAAACTTTTATTTATAAAATATTCACCTTACCCAACTTATCATACTCACGGACTTCAATTGTAGGTCACGCTCTTAAATCTTTATACTCGCAACCACTTTCCCACTCACAATACTTTTGAATATATATACTCCCTCCTCGCGCAACTCCAAAATGGTGCAAGCTGTTTTGGGCCGGAAGGAGTAGTCATTATTAGTAAAGTAAACTGAATTCATCTTCAGGCAATCAGGCCTAAACATCGCTCAACGGCATAAGTTTAACCTGAATACCATCCAAAAACAAAACCAAATGACATGTACTTCTTCCATCAATTTCAACCCATTCAGACAAAATCAAGCTTATACAGTCTACTCTCAATCCAAATACAACATGGCCTCACTCATTTCTACACAACTACGGTTGCACGGTAGACAAAATCATTCAAACCTATTAATCACCCAAACCACTCGCTCGGCTTCATTTAGGAACATTTCTGTTTCATGGGTCATGGAGCTCAAACAGCAGCAGAGGTACCGATTTTTGATTCATGGAAAAAAATATTAACCATGACATTTCTAAGGGTAGTTGCCGGATAGCCTCTTTAACCAGTGTCGGGATTTACTTTGATCCTTCACAATTGGGGGGGGGGGGATTTAGAGAAGATAAGATACGGGACGAAATATGGCTGACACAAACTTTATCCTGGCGTAGCAAAAAATTGTGGCACTGCTAAATACTGTCTGACAAGTGTGCCATCATATCAGGATCAACCAAAACAATAGTTCAATTCTACAAATTTAGGGTTTCAAAAGAATGTGTATACAACTGTTCAACGAACAAAAGCAATTCTGAACAGGATCCACATTATTCATAAAGAGATAGCGTCTTCAAAAACAAGATTAAGCACCCACATAAACTAAATGGGATGAATTTTCAAATGATCACCAGGATAATTGAGAACTTTTTTCAATTCAACAACACTACAAATTGTTAGTTGAACACAAAATCCGAAAAGCCAGGCCCTATGACAATAAAATTCGGAAAATGTACCTACCACGATGCTTTCGTTATGCCCATCAATTCACCATTGGATGCTAAACTACGAAACACGATACGAGAAGTTCGAAACTTCCGATACACGGCCCGAGATCGGCCGGAGAAAATGCACCGGTTTCTCACTCGCGTAAAGGAACTGTTTCTCGGCAACTTGGAAAGCTTGTGACGATGCTTCTCCCGCAATTCAATCGGAAGATCGGGATCTGAAATGAGCGCTTTATGAAGCTTCCGCCTCAGTTCATACTTGGCCGCCAGCAATCTCCGTTTGTGATCTCGTATGTTTCTCTTCTCCGTCATGTTCTTCACTTCATCCTTCGTCGATTCCGTATGGTAAAGTCTTGCACCGGTAACGCCATTGCCGGATTGAAGCCAAATGGATTTACGACCGGGATTGAAATCGAAAGCGGCGAGGCGATTTTGACAGGAGGGATGTAGCTGAGAGAGAGATCTGATTGATCCTAGCAAATTGGGGGATTCCAAGTTGGGAGAACGAATGTGAGGGAATTTGACGGTGGATCCAGCGGCGGATTTAAACAGTGAAATAGCCGCCGTCACCGATTTTCTAGCGGCTGCCATAGCCATGGCTTCTCCTCCGTTGTTGATGGATACTGACAGTTTCGATTGAAATGAAATTGGAGCCCTAATTTTAAGCGAATTTTTGCTTTTATTGGGCTTGAATTGATTAATAAGTTTAATGCTTGGGCGAATCTGGCCCAAATCGACCCACTCACTTTTATTGGCCCTTCTAATTTTCGTCGCTCAACTTTTATGGGTTCAAATTGCTTTTTTTTTTTTTTTTTTTTGAGATAAGATTATTTGTACCACTTTTGTGTATACGTGATCAAGCAGTTGAGTTATTGGGGTTGATCTAATGATGACATCATCTGATGTATAATTGTTGAATCACCTGTAAAACATAATGTGATACACAAAAATAATACTGGTAATCTCGTCTCATAAAAAACAAGACCATTCACTTTGGGAGTACTTGGAAATTTTTAAAACATACTCTCTCCGTCCCAGCACAAGTGAGACTAATTTCTTTTTCAGTCCATCCCACCATAAGTGAGACTGCCCAAAATGAAAATGTTTTAATATATTTAAATTCAACCAACCCCACAATTTAACCCCACTCATTCTCCCTCTTCATTTTCCACCACTCATTTTATTCAACCAACACTACTATTTACCGCACTCATTCTATCTCTTCCTTTTCTACCACATATATTCTACATTTTTCTTAATTATTTGGTCTCACTTCTGATGAGACGGAGGAAGTACATCACTATTTTATTACTTGTCCTTATTACACTGTCTTATTTATTTGAAAAGATCATTTATTTGAAGACATTTTTTTTAAAAAAAAAATTATTTATTTTGAGATAGAAAGAGTATCATTTAATATTAAAACAAGTATCAGTAAATAGTTTGTTAGGGGATGCTAAAGGCACAGCTCAGCCACGCATGATATCCTCTTTTGGACATGCCACAATGCTTGTAAAATAACTTTGCTTTTGTTAATATAATACTCCCTCCGTCCCAAAATGATTTCTCTTTTGACATTTTTCATTGTCTCAAAAAGTTTTTCACATTGCCACAATTTAAGCTTAAAATTGCATAAACAAAACATGGCTAGTGAAGTAAGTCTTATATCCTTAAAAAGTTTGAATAGTCAAATGCGAAGATCATTTTGTGGGACGGAGGGAGTATCTAGTTCTTGTTAAAATAAAATTAAAAAAAAAAAATACTCCCTCCGAATGATAGTCCCCCTATTTTCGTGGGTTTTACGAAGGAACTTTGAGTAATAATTAAGGCTACTTTTAATTATTCTAATGAAATTTTTGAAATACACCATTATAAATACTATTAATATCAATTTTTAGATTCACATTAACATAATTATAAGTAGCATTTATAACTGCTCAAAGTTCCCTCGTCCTCGTAGTAACAACGAAAAAAGGTGGACTATCTTTCTGGGACGGGGACGGAGGGAATACAACTTTCCCATGCAATTCTGTAAATCCAACCCTTCAAATTGGTGGCACTAGAAATGAGAGTGTGAGGTTATTGGTGTTTTGCAGCCTCCGTGAAGACGACCCAAACAGGCGGCGGATCAACCTTGTCAAAACTAGAGAGAGCGTAACAAGACTTAATGCTGCCATCTTCAATATCAAACACACCAAAATCATGCCCATCATCCGAAAACTTCTTCCTCAACCTCTTCGTCCTCGAATCACCGTATTCATAAACAACATCACTCGTAAAATATATCGAATTCTTCTTCAGTCCATCAAACTCTAAAGTCGAACATGAAAACGAATGATTCGTACCCAAAAATATAGCATTCTCCTCTATATTTCTCACGCTTTCCCATCTAACTTGACTCAAATCGAGCTTGTAAACGTCGAATGAAAATGTCATGAACAACCCGTATCCATCGTCACCCTTTTCTTTCTCATATCTAGCCTCTGAGCCGAGCTCGTAGAAGTACCTATACAGCAATAACAAAGCGTTAGTCCCAAAATAATTTGAGATCAGCTAAAATGAAAAATCGTATGAACCAGTCTAATTAATGAGAGATGAAAAAACAATGAAAAAGAGCTCGTAACGAAGTACCTTACAACCATTAATATTTCATCGTTCGAGATCACCAAGTACCTCTTGTACTTGCATTGCTTCTTCAAAACCATATCCGACGTATCCCCATAAGGCGAAACCTCCGCGTTAATCTCAATTCTCAATGGTGAAGAAGAAATTTTGCAAGAAAGATCCCAACATTCAACAATGTCTCTACTCTCAATCAAAGTGAAGAAAATCTGATCTTTCCAATGAACAAACTCATTGTACCCTGAAAATGGGGAATTCAAAATTGTCCAAGAATCATGGCCGAATCGCCAAAATGCAATATCTCTATTCTCACCATAGATAATCCAAACCGTACGGTCCTTGGATGTTAGTTTAGGGTTTGAATTTGAAATGATTAATTTATTAATGAAATGTTCACTTAGGGTTCTTGAATCAATGTAATCAGTATTGAACCCTTTTGGACCACACTTTTGAACTGAAAAAAATGTGGTGCAAAACCAATTGTGGGATTTTGATGTAACACAAGGTAGGGTTTCGATTGGGGGAAGAAAAAGTGTAGTTTGAGTGAAGGGATTGAAAAGGAAAATCGAGCAATCGCGACGAGAGATGTAAGCTAGTACCGTGTTACATGATCCAATGCACCTCGCATCGAAGGTGTCCTCCGGGGAATTCCAACCTACCTTTATAAGCTTGTCGTCGATCGGGCTATAAAAGCGGTTGAATGCGTTACCGGATTTTTTGTGATCGGCCAGAGGTGGTGGTGGTGGAGGGAACATTAGTAGAGGGGACGGAGAAAGTTGTTCGAGAGGTGAACCAACGAAACGATCCGGCGATATGGCCGGATTTGAGTGTTGTTCGGAAGGCGGTTAAGGAGAGGTTTAAGGTGGCAGTGGTGGTGGTGGCGGTAGCTGCAGCCGCCATGATTGGTCGTCTTTACTCGCGAGATGGGGGTGGCTGAATTTTTTTTCTACCTACATTTTCTTGCTAGTCAAGAAACGAATCTAATGTATTATGGGAAATGTTAGAACTTAGAACAGAGATTTGGATAGTGTGCAGATTCAAAATAATACTATAAATAAATTCTTTTTCTTCCCACAATTTGACACATAATATGGAATCAAAATGCTGAGTTTCCTAAATCAAGTGTATCATTTGGAGATATCAGTTTCGCAATTCAGTCATACCTTTCCCAAAGTTATGTGCCCAATTCATCTATATCTCAATTGCACGGCTCAACAAAAGTAAGATGTGTCTACCACTCTCTGCAGCGCAACACGATGCGGCTACAACAGTTCCAAATCCACATGTCAGATGTTCAAAGGGAGACACGTGTACTGTCAGATGTGAAGGCTCAAGAAACCAGCACATAATATTATAGGTCGTCTACTCTTACCATAATTGAACTTGGGAAATTCAAAGACACCCAGAAAATGAAAAGAATGTGAAAATTAAGTTTTTCTTTGATTTTTAACTTTAATACTTAATCCACAAGACGAACAGAATTAACCACTAAATAACAACCACAGCTGCTAATTAAAATTACAGGTTCCCTCTTTATATCTCCCGAGCAGGAGATAAAACAAAATTTGAAAAATTATAATAATTCCAATAATTTCTACAGCACCTGAAATAATATATAAAAAGTTCAAACATTTACCTCACTGTACAGTGTGAAAAGTCATCCTCTCAAATGGGCTTCTAAATAGATGAAATATTGCAGTTTAACTGGATTGGATACTTTCATCCGTCCCCTTGCGTTCTTCTACACCGATATCTCTTCTCTCCGTCTTCTCAGATTCTTCATCTGCTGATGTGGCAGCGTTCTTGGAAACAGGGGAAGTCTCTTCGAGAGTAGGCTGAATATTAGTAGCATCTGAAGACCCTTTAGAAGAGGACGGATGATTTTCTTCACCATTAAGATTGTCTTTTCTGGGATTACTAGGTTTCAACCACGTAAACTGCAAATTGTGACCATTCCAAATTTTACCACTCGAAAATGCCTTCTCAGCTGACTGACGGGTTGTGAAATATATACGAGCTGAGATTTTTGATGTTTCAGAACCATCATCACTGCCATTGTTGGGATCTGAAATAACGTCTAGCTCCACGGTAGAAAGATCGCTGAATGTGGAAAAGTGCTCCTTCAAAACAGTAACCTATATAAAAGAAGGGATTAAATTCACCATACGTTACATAAGAGTCACAAGGAGAAGATCATACGGATAAAGTAAAACTCCAAGTATAAATATATTATTCCTGATACAAAGGTGTATTCAGATGGATATGTAATACCCCTCTCCATCCCATTTTATGCTTCAAAGAAAATTGGGTACAAGAATAAGGAGGTGAATATTTTTATTATTCCCTCCGTCCCAGAGTATATGTCCACCTTCCCATTTACACGGAGATTAAGAAATAAAGGAAATGATAAGTGTTGTGAGTATAAAAGTAAAGCAGGAGAGAGAATGAGTGGGAGGGACAGTAAGTTGATTGGTGTTGTGAGGAGTTAAGCACCTATTTGGTCCTTAACCTATTTTGGTTTTCCTTTTGGTCCTTGATGTACCCAGTTGCAGGATAAAGTGGTCCTTAACCTATTTTAGTTTTCCTTTTGGTCCTTGATGTACCTATTTGCCGGACAAAGTGGTCCTTAAAATCGTCGACATGGCTTGTTGACCGAAAGGAAAACCAAAATAGGTCAAGGACCACTTTGTCCTGCAAATAGGTACATCAAGGACCAAAAGGAAAACTAAAATAGGTTAAGGACCACTTTATCCTGCACCTAGGTACATCAAGGACCAAAAGGAAAACCAAAATAGGTTAAGGATCAAAAGGAAAACAAATCAATAGGTTAAGGACCAAATAGGTGTTTAACTCGGTGTTGTGAGTATAAAAGTAAAGTAAGAGAGGGAATGAGTGGGATGAATAGTAAAGATTCTTTGCCATTTTTGGAAGTGGACATATACTTTGGGACGGACTAAAAAATAAAGGTGGACATATACTCTAGGAGGGAGGGAGTATAAAATATGAAAAGTGGGGCAGGGTGTTTTGAGTGTAGAAAGTGGGCAGGAGTAAGGAAGTGTGGTAAGGAATAGTTAGTGGATAGTTGTTGTGAGTATGACATGTGGGGGCTATTAAATAAGTTAGTATTATACATTTTCCTTTTTGGGATTTTGAAGTATAAGGTGGGGCACCCAAAAAGGAAGTTTTTGAAGTATAAAATGGGACGGATGGAGTGCATAAATATGAGGTATCTGAGCTCAGCCCAAACTGTTATCATTGCAGATAGATATCTGCAGCACGGAAACGGACTCATATTCAAATGAAACTAAATTGAATTGTGGACAAGTAGTAATGTGCCGACCCTCCCATCTTTCAGAATATGTATGAAACATGAAAACCACAAAAGACAACCATTTTAGTAATGTCCTCACTTAACATGGCTAGACATTTCATAAGTCCTTTTATACAGATTAATAATTTAGCATAAAATGTAAGTCAAAGTTAAAATATGTTTGACTAAAAGAAGCGATTAGTTTGGGACGGAGGGAGTATTTATTTTATCATCAGTCCTTTTTTTTTCGCTTCCTTGTTTTCTCACTTATTTCATCGACGAGACCATTTGACGATTCATGTTAGCCGATCACAAATATTTTGGGACTAAGACTTTGTTGTTATTGTTGTTTGTATGCACAACTCACATAAAACTCAAGACCCACTTATCCTTTCACCCCCAGCTTCTGTATTAGTCTCCCTTCTGATACAGTATATATTTCCCTACTTATATGTAACACTTTTACTTAAAGGTTTCTCTCCCTCTCTGTTTCCCACTTACTTGCAGTCGCCTGCATGAATCAGTTTATCCCACTCCATTAAGTCCACAGCAAAATCATCCATTAAACAACAGTCAATAAAATCCTCCTAAATGATCACCCGTACACATCTTTTTTTGTCTCCCCTATCCCTAACGGTACTTTTTATTGCTATTGACCCATTGCCCTTTCATTTGTCGTTATGTTTGTCCAAGCCATTTCAATAATTTCTCTTATAAGATATCACACATTTTGGCACGGCTACATTTACTGTTTGCCTGTGTGTTCATTTTAAAATTTTCTCTCTTCCCTAGTTCTATGGCACATTCATCTTACCAGTCTCAACTCAGATTCTGTACAATAAATATCATTCTGTATTTTTAATAAACCACGTGGAATCCTGTTCTGTAAAGCATCCTTTCAACTTTATTGTTATGAGCCCTTGCATAAAAAAAACTAGACCCGTGTGCTTGCTTCATCCATCCTTGTGCCACTAAACCCCCTGCTTCTAAAGCTCCAATCCAATTTCCTAGTTTAGTATAACCCCCTTATCTTAGTTTCATCAATAAGATGATGAATTACACCATGTAACTCATATTGTTTTATGTATAATTAATCTGCATTATAATGTACCCCTAAAGAAATGGACTTCAAGCCTATCCACAAGTCCCACTATAATTGGTCCCTGCATCTCCACCATGCATGTCTATCACGTCCATACACCTCACTTTTACTGCTTCACGTGTTTAATTTTAAAGACTTAAATACGACAGAAAGAAAAGATGGTGTATATCTTGATATCGAGCCCCACCATTTCTTATCCGACCTCCACCATATATATCCTCGATCACGCCAATATACCCCACTTTAACTCATTCACAAGCTTGATTTAAGCACTAAGAAAGAAAGAGGAGAAAAGTGTGAAATGTCTCGCTATCAAAGGGCCCTCGCCACGTCCAATCGACCTCCATTACTCTCTCCTAATAATCAATCACACTGCCCTATTTCGAGTTAACCTTTCCATTACCACCATTACAAAATGGCCTCCCCGTAGGAACCAACACATCCCCACACTTAAAGAAATGAACATACTGTCACATGGCAAAGGGCTTTTAATTACTGAATTGGTGAGTGATCCATCAAGTTCCTATAGAAAGCAACCATCTAGCTTATTACCATTTTCAATGGTTGAAAACACGCCCAACCACCATTGATAAGCGGATGACTACACTAATATAGAACGTATTAATAAAAAAGAGACAATTTGCATCTTTTTCTCCTATACTGATGAGAGTGAATGATCCAAACCTTAAAGAAGCATATTTGTATAATCCATATTCATGCATACGGCATAGAAATGAAGAAACTAAGAGAAGAGAGCTTACATTTGCAAGAGCAGGTGGTAGAGGTGGAAGGATCTTAAATGCAGAAGGGCGGTTGTCCAATTTGAATCTATTCATGATAAAAGGGGCTCCTCCTACAGGTGTCAAGGGTCGGATCGATTGTTTCAAGCTTGAAGCAGGTACTGGCACAGCTGTAGTATTCAACTTAACATTTTCTTCCCCAACACAATCAGCAGGTTTTATGCTATCAGATATCTCATCAACTTGAGGAGATGCCACACCCGTGCCAGCATCACTGGAACTTGAAGTTGCAGCCTTTGCAGCATCAGCTGCGGTTCCCACTTTCTGTTTTTTAGCAGCCTGCTCCGATGTTCCTTCCCCTTTTAGACCTGTAGCCTGGAGAAAATGAACACACAAGGAAGCAGCGATTTATTATTTTATTATTCTGCATCGTTTACTGTATAAAACAAAACTTAGTTACAAATTTACAGTTCCTACGCACATAAATTTTCTCCATATAGAATTATTTTTTATGTTTCTGGGTCAAGAAAGAATTGGTAGGATCTTCTTACAACTTGTGTCACTCCTGGATCTAGTCTCAAACATGAAGAATATGTGCTCATGATTCTTTCCACGTACCAACCAAGAAACAACTACCACCTTAAACGGCATAACATGACAACTCAAGGTCAAACAGTGGATTATATATAATGAAGCATGTGAAGACGTAATCCCACATTCTCTTAATTAAGCTCACTCTTTTACAATTGAAGGTTGAAATGTCACAGATTTACAAAACGATCCCCTTTTAGAATCCATTTTTATCTAAAAAGTTTAAACAATGGAGAGAACTGCATAAAATGTGTGCATCTACATTAAAATCTTCATAAGGTACGGTTTATTTATAAGTTGGCTTCATTTTATTTCATGTAATTAGTAAAAGCAAGGATCGGCATGGCAAATTATTGACTCGAAAGAAAATGAAAATGAGGACTTAGTTCAGAAAATCGGCGTATTACCTGCTTCGCAAGTTTGTCCAACTGACGCTTGAAATCATTCCGCTTCTGGTCAAGCATCTGCTGCTTCTTTCTGAGTTCCTCCTTCAGAACCTCCAATGTCTCCAACTTCTTTTCTGAAGGAGCTGGTGCTCTCAGACCGCTAGTCACCACAGGCTTAGGGATATAAGATGCAGGCATAGGAGCGATAGAAGCATGGCCAATCATAACCTTAGAGGACGCTGACTGTACATCATCTTTTCCTTTGTTTGCAACAGGTAGATACGGAGGAAATGCAGCACCTACCCCTCCATGGGGAGTTACTGGCATATTGTTGCTAGTATTTGTCCCGTCGTCAAGAATGCTATCACGATTAGCCCACCATAACTTAATAAAGCGATTACCCATTACAGCATCAGGCGCTGTGAGAGCAGCTTCTGCTTCTTCCCGTCTAGAGAATTGAACAAATGCTCGTTCACTATTCGATGGAATGTATATGTCAATGACACTGCCAAATTTTTGAAAATGTGAAAGAAGGGACTCTTGTTTGTTGTTTTGCTGAGGAATGCCATTCACGAATAAAGTGCGCTGGGCCTTTTGAGATGGTTTACGGAGATTGCGCGGGTTACCAAATTGTGTTTTCAGTGATGAATCTACTGCATGGTGGCTGATGCCACCATTAATCCGCTTGTTTGATGCCTCAAGATCTTCGTTTAATTCATTCTGGATTGTGTTTGAGGAACCTACTTTAGAAACCATTTTCTCTCTCATTTCTGATCTATTCTTTGAACTATTAATTCTTCCCCAAACAGATGGGCTAGTACTCTGAGATCCCACCGCATCTCCAGAGCTTCTGAGTATACGTTCATTATCAGAACCATCGAGAACCCCAACACGATGATCATCAGAGGGACCAACATCAAACGGAGATTCAGTTTCCTCAACTTTTGAATGATTTAACCCTAAGCGTGCATTTGATGTTTCAGAACTATCATTACCCCATAAAGGTTGATCTGGATCATAAAAGTCAGCTCCACCAATAACAGCAGAATCATTAAAAGCGCTGTTCAAGCCAAATCCATTGTCACCAACTCCAGACTTACTATTTTTGACATGCAAGCCTTTGCTCTTCAGCAATGTGCTTGTTGATGCACTAGCTACAGGTAAAGCCCCTGGACCGGAAGGTGCTCCAGCCAGATGTGCACTCGAAACCGGGAGATTAAACTGTGAAAGGCTCTGTATGGCAAAAGGAACCAAATGTCAGAAAATTTAGACATGCATCAAACCAGCAAAGAATGCACAGTGACATATTGTGTAGAACTGGTATAATATCCAAACAGACCAATTTTTAAGCGATAACATCTAAATGCCACAGAAATAGCGAAAATACTTTTATATAGAGCATGAATTGCAGTAAAGTTTCATTATATAGATCACCAAATTTGCAGTCTCACATCCTATTTTTGGCTGCATTAAATAAATCCTTATCTCGCATAAGTCAATGAAAAAAAATGTGGTGTCTTTTATAGAATACTCTCATTTCAGTTGCTAAGTTATGGTATATAAGGCTGAAGTCTGCCACAAAGGTAAGGTTGCTCCAGAGTGACACTTCACCCACAGTTAGTCTTTGATTGCATGGTAAGACAATTCATGTGAAACCCTTCTTATACACCACGCACTATTCTAACTGATGTGCAGAATCAAAGACTGTCCAGGAGTAAACAGACAACCTCATACTAATTTTTGCTCTTCTATTTTGTTTATAAGAAACAATTAAGAAAAGCATATCTGTCAGAAATCCACCATTACCCACACAAAACTGAAACTAAGAGTCAAGAAAAAAAGAAAAACAAGAATGAGGACAAACCATAATCCCGTCACCGGCATATCTGATACCAATACGAAGACAGATATGCAACAACCAGAAACAATAGACAAGAACGTAGACACGATTACAATATAAGAAAAACACGAAAACACCTCCAACCACAGTTCAAGGCCAGAACCCCACCCAAGTCCAAGAAGGCCTATCCAAGCTTAATGCAGCCAAAAGTCTCACACCACCCCACACACATACACACACACACACACACCAATTAAAAAAGCACGTTTCAGCCACCACATGAACCACAAGTTAATCCTGGAGAGCTGCATGACAAATGCCCGCTAGCTGGAATCACCTTAAAAATGTTGGACTCCCCTCAGGCCAATCATACTCCATAAACTGACTTAATTAGCAGCCCTACATCCTTTCTTTGGGGGGTGGGGTATCAAACTAGACCAGAAGAAACACCATGACAACCACCAAACGCGGCATAACCAATAGAAAGAATCCGTCTTGTAAGATATTGTATATAGATATGCATGATACAGATGATATTTCCGATGCAACCCTTAGATACGTATCGCCAAGGACCTCTATCGTATATTAAGATATATATCGTGTATTGTGAGATATTGACAACCATGGTCACCATTGAGGCACTGATCCAAGCCTGCGAACAGACAATCAGGAGGACAACAATGGCAACCAAATACAGGTTGGCCCTACGGAAGGGAAAATATTTGTTGGGAGGGTCACACCACATCATCTTCCTGATGTTGAGTGAAGTTATGATGAAGGAACTCATGAAGCCTACGAATAAAAGTTGCATGTCCTCATCTAGTGGGGACACCTCACAATCCTGAAGTGTTCCTATATGGTCCATGAATGAATCCATGTCACCGTTATAAACGGATTGACCGTGCCACTAATTAATTTCTTCTACAAAAGACTCAGAGAGAGAAAACCAACAACTCACACTGATATCACTTCCCCCGAAATGCGCCAGTGTGAGACAATAAAAACCAGGTGCAGAAAAGACGGTGTCAGAGTCCGAATAGGCCGTGGAAACCCCTAAAGGGGTGCGCAGACACTGATGACTAGAAGATGGGGCTTTGGTACGAGTACGCAGCACAACTAAACATTGTTTCAAAAGAGTGAGAGGGAGAGAGGGATTACACCAGATCCAGGTTCCTACCAATCCGGAAGTTCCTCAACTATGACTCTATGGACAAACGGGAAAATAACTAGAATATATCATCTATTACCATGTCTTTACATTGATGATTGATGCAGTAAATTTTGTGAGCCTATCTGCAGTGCTCGGAAAGGCTTCGAAATGATGTCATTGTTCGAATCTGAACGTTATATTATTATAACAATAGAAATAGTTGACATGGAAGAGACCAATTGGAATCAGAAGATATCGGGAGAGAATAGGATTACTTCTCCCTATACATTTCAGAAAACAATGGAGAATTTTCAGCTATCAAATATCATGTCCTTAGTCTTCCTTCAATACTACTCCCTCCGTTTCATGTCACTTGAGACTTATTTCCTTTTTTGTCAGTTCCACGTGACTTGAGACTGCCCAAAATGGTAAAGAATCTTTACTATTCTTCCCACTCATTCTCTCTCATACTTACTTTTACACTCACAACACCAATCAACTTACTATTCCTCCCACTCATTCTCTCTCCTATTTAATTTTTCATACTCACAAACACCTCCTCCCACTATTTCTCTCTCTTACTTTTCCTTAATTTGTGTGCCAAAATTTTTGGTCTCAAGAGGGCAGTACGCAACTTTGAACTATATCATGAACTTCGACGACTCTTATGAGCACAATCGTTAGTCAGTTGCCACAGGCATACAAATTCTTATTACTACTCCCTTTGTCCATTAATAAATGTCCGTTTCCCAAAACTTTTTGTCCCTAAATGAATGTCCAATATTTTGGTGAAATTACTAAACCATACATCATCAAGCATCATGTTTTAATTATACTTAAAAATCATGTTTTCATATGATGAGATCATCAAGGGCGTTTAGTTATTTATGCTACTAAAAGTGCTTAAAGCCAACTTTCTTAAATGACCCTTAAAATAAAACATGGACATTGGTTTAGGGACAGGAGTAATATTTATTTCAATAAATATATAATCGGGCTATATACACCCATTATCAACGTAACCTCACCCGATCTTCCCAAATTTCAAAGACAAAAATGTAAGGAGCAAGGAATTAATTCCAAGACATAGTGCCACAGACCTGGACATCTTCAACAACAATGCGATTGACACCATGCTCCATTGGGCACATATCACCTCTTAGGCAAAATCCACGCTCCTCAAAATCTCTACACCGTTGGCGTGGAATCCCCATATTAAGAGTAGGATTGATCGCTGATCTGAATGCTCCTTGTAAACCAAGGGGGTGGAATGCGTCCAGACCACCATTTGGTATCCCAGGAACTAAACCAAAGGCACCCCAGGATGCAGCATGTGCATTTGAAACAGCTGGCATCCCCCTCCCTGCAAAAAGACTAAGAGGAGCTGAACCCTGTTGAGCAATTTGAGATGAAAAATCGGTAGAGCTGAATCTAGGATCACGTTGACTCCAAGAACCACCTCTACCCCGAAATGGAACTGCTTCACCGGAAAATGATTGACCCAGCCTAATTTGCTGGTCAGCTCGGGAAAATGGTACAATGCCAGAACGTCTATTGTCAAAATTTGCAGAGAGATCTTTTCCCAAATTGTTAAATTTATAATTTTTCCATGTTTCACTGGACTGAGAACTAGCTTCCCCATGAAGATGCCCATTTTCAAAAGGTTTATTCCGCTTTCTGTATGGCCTTGTCACAACTTGTTCCAGAGCATCTCTCTCCAATGATTGAGATGTGTCCTCCCGCCTGCGATGCTTATGGTTACGATCATCATCATCGTCATCACTGATTTCTATCTCATCGGGATCACTTGCACCCTCGGAAAGAGAAAGTTCTGGCTTTGGAGATGAAATTCTAAGCTCCATGGTTTCCTTTTATATGGATACAACCCTGAACTTGTTTTTTAGGGTATCGAATTCCGAGCTACTCAATTAAACCACAGCAACAGCCTGAATCAATTCAGTGATAATGAGCATGCTGAAAAGAGAGAATCATTAAAACCATAAGAATGAATGGAAACTAAATACCATCCAGAGAAAGGCAACTTGAATGGAAAATAAAAAGATAATCTCTCTACATTAGCTCATTTTCTCCCTCGCAGAAGAAGCAAAGGCATGGGCAACATAGCCAAAAAAAGAAAAATACAAAGACATTGCCAGTCATGTAAACAAAAGCACGCAACTCATAAAGAACAGTCACGATGTCAAAAAATGAAAGACCTCTCCGAATGTAGAATTTAAGATAATCACATAGAAACAACAATTTTAAGAAGAAAAAAAAAGTCAATTTGGTTTCTCCATTTGTACGCACAAAATCATAACACAGAAATATCTGGTGCGAACAGTAAAAAATTAACATGCTTAAGTTAAGCTTTTTATAAGTACACGTTTTGCGTTAAATAAGCTTACAGTCAAAATGAGTACTGCTAGATTTATGTGGGACTAGTTACATGTTTAAACTGAATCATCAAAATTCTAAAACTCCAACTCACATCGCCCTGTTGACCACTACAGCACTACTTAAGTT
This sequence comes from Campanula takesimana, assembly GCA_026119855.1. Taxonomy (NCBI): domain Eukaryota; kingdom Viridiplantae; phylum Streptophyta; class Magnoliopsida; order Asterales; family Campanulaceae; genus Campanula; species Campanula takesimana. Next base: position 340,672 of record JAOWBW010001150.1, on the reverse strand, counting down.
AGCTTTACATGGGAGGATTCAAATTGAGTTCTAAAGGTTGGAAAAAAAAAAATTAAGGTTGAAGCTGCAATTACACCCCTCCAAGAATCCCAGTCTTACTATGTAAACTTATTTATGAGTTACCAAATTTATGCATATCTACCTCCTCAATGACTCGCTCTAGAAAGAAGCTATGTAGCAGAAATGTAGTCAAGGGAATGATGGAGTGTTGTTAAAGGTGCCAAAACCCAAAGCATGACAAAGTGCAAGTCTGGGCTTTGCTTTTCTGGAGAAACCAACTTGAAAAAGGAAGGGGTTTTCTGCCACTTTTACCCCAGGCATGAGGCACAATGCCAATTTAGGAAATGCTTTTTCCACTCTTTTTTTTTTTTTGGATAAGAAAAGAAATATATTAGATAAAAAGGAAGAATGTACAAGCGACGGACAAGCAGTCCATCAAAATTGCTCAGACATACAAAACCCTACTCTCAACCCAAAAATCTAAGTCTCATTGCATTTGGCCCCAATCGAAGACTCTAGCTTGCACCACCTTCTGTGCAGATTATGGAGCTCCTATGTTCTCTTTTGCTCAAATAACAATCTAAGATTTTCAATCACTACAAAGCGCCCTGGAGTTGTTTATTTCTCAAGGTGAAACCCACTTCTCACTTACAAACAAAGGTTACTTGACTACTAATACATAATGCATACTTAAAAATTCTTGCTGGCTCTGCTTATCCTAAAGAACTGATTCGATTTTTGGTCCGCCAGAACCCAACACACCACCCAATAGTATAAACCACTCTGCAGGTCTAAAGTGTGAGGCACACCACGAAATTAATTCAATATGACGATTATCTGAGATATGTTACACCAACTTTGAAGCTTAAATCTATAGCAGAAAATATAAAGTAACCTCTACACTTCTCACTTAAAAAAAAATATGATGGAATGACAGTGATTTTTTCATTCTGGACCTATACTACTCGCGAAACCACCAGAAACCAGCACATCTACGCGCCAAAAAAAAAAAGAGTAAAAGCAACAAAAAGATAAACTATATGGCTCACTCCTTTCAATTTTTCACAAAGAAAATTGCAAATATATAGCACACCACTACATACAAATAAACCCATCACATACATGTTTTCGAATATTAGTGTAATTTGTAAATGAGCCATTCTGCGATTCTAGGTCCACTTATTGTCTATAAAAGTATACACTTAGGGGGAAGGAGAGAACGAGGGGGTGGATGAAGCACTGAGTATGGTTACCAATGCAAACCACTGCTAAATGGTCCAAACAGTTGCCAACAATACATAAAAAGAGATGGATACTGAAAAGACGCACCGATAACCAAATGTTCTATCTCAATAAAGCTGATCAAGATATACCCAAATTTCTGTACAAGTTCATGAAACAAAGGAGACGCGTGCTAAGGACCAAACGAATTTCTTGGGGGACTCATCATCCACTACATCATTCATCAACTGCACCAGGACCACAATTAGATCAACTGACAGTCCGTTCTCAATCAACTTCCTAACAACTAACCTTACCTGAACTTGAGAATTCCTGTTAGGTCATTTTGTTAACCAGAATGCTGATCAAATCCCTCCCTGCAACCAGGATCAGATCCTTTACCAACCTGAGGCTGCATGTAGAGCTTGAGGCAGTATCCTGGTTTTCGGGAGCAATAGGTACCCACTTCCACTAAGCAGTAATGTTCTACAGGATCCCCATCATAATGACATTGTGGTGCACCAAGGGAAGTGGTACATGTGCGCCCACATAAAGAGGAAAGTCCCAATATGGGTCTACTAGGTGGTAGCTCGTACGTAAATCATATGCAGAGCAAAGTAACATTGTTGTGAGGGAGGAGCACCACTGAGTTGGTGCCCATGTTTTCAGGATAAAACTGAAATGCGTATAAAGCACTTCATCAGAAGGGTGAACTCCTGGCAGCTGAATTTGTGAGCAATGTTGCTGAGGCTGAAGCTGAGAATATTGGGGATGGGGGTGGTGGGCACTGAAATGGTGGCTGTGGCTTTCCGTGGCTTTCATATATATACATACACACTTAGTAAATTTTGGGTACGCTGGGGGTAGGATCAATTGGGAACGTGGTACGCTCTATATTGAAAACACATCACTAAGTTGAATATAATAACACACACACACACACACACACACACACACACACACACACACACATATATATACTTTTAGGGAGATAAAAGAGTATAATGTAATGGTGGATAACCATAAAAGATTGTAAATGCAGACAAGATTCTACGTTGATGATCGTTTATTTTCCGATACAGTTGTTTGAGTACTTTGGGTCGAGTTCCCTTGTGAACCCGGGACGCGTGTTCCCGGGACGTGGGACAAGGGGGGGTTGGGAGTTCCCGGTAACTAGTATGGCACAGCAAGTAGGGTACAGATTTACACACTCCGAAAAACTTAATATATGTCGATCATAGAAACTCAAGTTTATGAAATTCTCCTGGCACCAATAAGCTCATCATATTCCCAGGCACCAATAATGTCAAGTTAACACATCTATATCGTGCAAAAACCAGGACCTAATAACCAAAATAAGCACATACTCCCTTCGTCTTACAATATACTCCCTCCGTCCCAGCTCACTTGACACTTATTTCCATTTTGGTCCGTCCCAGCTCACTTGACACTTCCCAAAATAGCATACTTTTTATAATTTTATATTCACTCTACCCCACCACTTATTCTCTCTCTTCATTTTCCACCACTCAATTTATTCAATCAACACTACTATTTACCCCACTCATTCTCTCTCTTCATTATTTACCACACAATTCCCTTATTTTATTCTTTTATCTTAGTTATTGTGCCTACCTCTTGGGTGTCAAGTGAGGTGGGACGGAGGGAGTATGTCACACTTTCCTTTTTGGTCACTCTTGTTAGCCATTTCAGGCTATAAAGTAAAGCATGTTTAACTGCATTAGTTAAATTACTTGTTTTCATATATATAACTCCCTCCATCCCTAACGAATGATCATTTACCAAAGAATTTTGTCTCTAAATAAATGTCCACTTTCCAAAATAATGTCCCTAAATGAATATTTGTTACAAACATCATATTCCAATGTATACTTGCAAGCTGTGTTACCCGGACTTGCCAATTTTGGCGTCATACCAGTGTCGACACGACACGACACTGGTATGAAATCCGGCGCGGGTACGTTGTGTAACCTCGGACACGGCAGATAGAAGGAAAGAGAAAACGATTACGCAAGATGAACAAACATACCTGAAAACCCTGCCGACAGATCGAAATTGGAGAGACGAAGAAATTGAAGGATTAGAAATATGTAATTGTGTATAGAAAGAAAACCCCTGCGAAATTAGGGGACTCCGACCCCAGCTCGAGCCTCCGGGCATCGTAGCGAAAGAGCTTCCGGGCATCATAGCGACTTCGGGACTGAAGACGCAGTTTCAACTAGGGCATAGAGAGGGAGAGAAAGAGGCGAAGGAAGGGAACTGATGGGTTTTGTTTTGGAAATTGGAAATCGTGGTTAATAGAAAATAGATATATTGGGTTTAATGTTGGGTTTAATGTCAATAAATAGTAAATATTGTATAGTGTTTTTTATTCTTCCTTTAAATTATATGATTTATTCTATTTTTTACGATTAAAAATAGTACTCCATCCTTTAAATTATACTCTCTCCGTCCCGCTCGAATTAGGATTCTTGGTCAAGTAATTTATACTTTGACCAACAATTTGAAGAAAATTAATTATCTTAATGAAAATCTAAAAATAGTTATTTAGTTTATTATTAATCGTGATACAATAACAATTTTTATATTTTTATTAGTATCATTATTTTTCTTCAAATCATTGGTCAAAGTATAAATTGCTTGATCAAGAATCCTAATTCGAGCGGGACGGAGGGAGTATGATTTATTCGTATTTGGTTTTTGATTAGTTATTTGAATGTATGAACTCAATGTTATAAGATTTTCATTGATATGAACTCAAAAGTATTTTGCTACTACCGTATCCCGTACCCGTGTCCAAATTTAGGACGGTGTCCCGGTGTCCAAAATTCTTAAGAAAATTGTATCCGACACTAGGATCCGTATCCATGTCGGATCCCGGATACCGTGTCCAGGTAACATAGCTTGCAATTATAAAGTGGATAGTGAAAGTATATATGCGTCATTTCTGCTAAATTTTCTTTATAGTGAACTTTTCTAGAATGTCTCTTAAAATAAAAAATGGGCATTCATTTAGAAACATAGTGAGTACTAGTTTTAATCCCCACCTAATAATCTCTTTTATAAGAGTACAAAAGGAATACTATCAATAAAGAAAAGTGCAAAAGGAGCTACGTAAGAAATTTGATCATTCATTGCTTTTGGATCCTAAAAACGAGATGTGAGCCAATATTATAGGAATGAGAAAGTAATAAATTCTTCAAACAAGACAATTTGGTATTTTAATTCATTACTAAAACAAGATCTGATAAAAGCTATAATGTGCCCAAGGGAAGCACATCTTAAGCACCCACTATATAGTGTGTGTGTGTGTGTGTGTGTGTGCGCGCGCGCGTGTGTTGTCTTGATAACTACCTTGATGGCATTGGAACTTGTTGAATTGATCATCGATAAAACTTACTATCATATGTTTTCAAAATGTGCTCAGAGAGCACATGTTAGCTAAACCTATATGATTTGATAAATGAATGGCACCCAATACGATAGCACATGAAAGCCCATTGTTTCTCTTATGAACTCAAATATGACATTAAAATCAATCATATAACACAATCAGGAGCTTAAAAATCACCGTGAGTAAACCAATGGAAAAGACGTAGAATTACCACGGTGTCAAAATTTAAGCAAACACCTTTCCTTCTTTTTTGTTTGTACAGAAAATTCACAGCAGAAGTACTAGTCCTTACCCTTCTCATAATCTCCCATGCTCCAAGTGAGACTCAAAAAGTCTCAAACCTAGACACAGATGAAGGTAGAACAAACCCTTATTCACTACAGCAACCCTCACTTAAATTCCATCACTACTAGTACCTCACATGAATTGACACATTCGAAACAATAATCCTATAAAGCAAAGAAGGGCCTCGGCCTCCTACAAACTTATATAAGGCAACTAACTTAAATTTCCACGAAACTATACCTCCAGGGATGCAGAAACCCAAACTGGCAGTTAAAATAAACTAAGAATTCTTAGAAGCAAACAAATGTTTCATATCCTAATATAGAGATATTGTATTGTTGCAAGTCTCCAACCTCCATTAACCAAATGAATTACATCAAGCAGAACTAACACTGCAACTCTCAATTAAAAATCAACTCCATAGTCATCTCGAATTCCAACAACAAAAAAAATGCCGGCCCAAAGCAACAGCCAAAATCTCTAACTAAAATTAACAAAATCTAGCCAATTCATCGATGAAAGTAAACACAAAATACAACAATGAGATGAAATTTCCAAGCACAAAAAATTGAGAATTAGGGCAACGAAAACGAACCTGAGGGAAATAGATTTCAACGTGTTAGGGTTTCGATTTCTCTAATCAGCTGGTTCCATCTCAGCAATGGTGAGGCATGATTTTCCTGTCCTTGAGAGAGGTTTCTCTCTCCTCAATTTTCTCTCTCTGGAATCGCAGGAAAATGTTCTGTAAAGGGTTTTACAGAAGCATGCCATGGGATGCGAAGACAAAGGGGAGGAAAAATCAATGATTTTACAGTCAGACCCCTTGCAATTTCGAAAATATCTTATTATCGCCCACAATTTCGTAGGGCTTGATATTGGCATTAGGGATGGCAACGGGGGCGGGTTCGGGGCGGGTTTCTCCAAAACCGAACCCGACCCTAATCTCAAATAGAGCGACCCGACCCGAAGTTAATGAAACCCGACCCGACCGGCATAAAATCAATTTTCCCATCCCATATTTGATTTTGCCTAATTTATGTTTAAGCTTAATTTGAATGAGTTATACAAATTAGTCTTAACTCATCAAAACCTCACTCACAAACAACTATAAAAATAAATTTAACAACACTTAATTTGACTTAGAAGGTCCCATATGAAAATAAAAATATATCACTTATACACTCGGGGCGGGGCGGGTCATCTTGTAATACCGAACCCGACCCGAATCCGTGCGGGTTTTAAAAACTGTGATCCTAACCCTACTTTTTCGGGGCGATCGCCCTCGGGTTCGGATCGGGTTCGGGCGAATTGCCATCCCTAATTGGCATGTTTACTTGGATATCAAATGTTTTATTACCACCGAGTGTGTCAATAGTGTGCATAAAGAATGTCGAGAAAATTTTGGGGAAAACTAGTTTCTCCATAATAAGTTATTTTTTATAGGGGTTAAAGTTTAGGGTTTATGGTTTAAGTTTTAGGGTTTAGGCCCATTAGGGTTTAGGGTTTATGGGTTAAAAAAATGGACTTATTATAACTTATGGAGAAACTAGTTTCCCCCAAAACCAACTCAAGAATGTCGCTCTAACAATTTATAACTCCGCTAGGAATTGTAGTAGACTAGGCAATAGATCTGTAATAGATTTAATAGGAGTTTGTAACACGATGACAATTGTCTTGAATGAATGATATGTAACTGGCTGTAAAAAAAAAAACAATTTATAACTGTAAAATTATTTGCGGAGTAGTATAGTGTATAAAAGTAGTATGTAGCTTTTAATTTCGTTTTATACGTACTCTGTTCATATAAAAAAAAACATAAAGTCAAATTGTGTTTGAAAACAATTTATAAACTTGACACTGTTTTAATATCGGCTCACTAGTATGCAAGCTTGTGTGAGATCCATGAGTCCAAATCAAACTCAAGTTAAATAAATTCCAACCTCCAAACAAAAATATAAAAAAATGGGCAACTCAAGCTTTAGGATTAACTATTGATTTCATCGTCATAACCGATTTAATATCATACTTCATCACAATAAATAAATTTTGGTCACTTATACTGCCAAACACTCAGCTGAACTGACTGTACATGTCTTCGGTTAAATTAATATATCATGTTTGAGTCTATGATTATCTTCATTAATCATCCAATAATAAAGCATACCACCGAGGAGTCTTAAAATTGTGTTTAAGATTTATTTTTTTATCATTGTACGGTGTATGATTTTTGAGTAAAACACAATAAATTCTCGTATATAAGTATGATATAAAACATTACTCAAAACATATATTTAGCCAAGTTAAGTGAGTCAGTCCCAACGTTGCTTTGAGCTCAATTGTATTACTGAATGTGTTATGCTCAAACACGACTCTTTTAAAATGAAGATTATATAAGCCAACAACATGGCGAAATACAGGTGGGGCGGGTACGGTTACGGTTACGGTTACGGATGGGCGGGTATGGTTACGGTTACGGGTACGGTTCCCAAAACCCATAACCGTAACCTAACTGTGTTATACACGGGTGCGGGTGGGATACGGCTATGGCGGGTACGGGTCCGCGGGTCTGCTCCCCACCCCTTTCTTTTTTTACTGTCAATTTTTTTAACAAAGTTTGTTAAAAAATCTAACAAAATCTGTTAAAAATCTAACGTTTTTAACAGATTATGTTAGAAAATTAACAAAATATGTTAGGAAACTAACAAAATATGTTACAAAACTAACATAATTTGTACGGTTAGAGTTTAGCAGTTACGAGTGCGGGTTCCTAAACCCTATAACCGTAACTGAACCGCATCATTGACGGGTACAGTTAGAACGGTTAACGGGTTATCCACGGGTACGGTTCCAACGGTTTAAATGCGGGTGCAGGTTGACGGGGTTATTTTGGGTACGGTTCCCGGTTGGCCATGTCCAAGCCAACATAGAGAGGAGGTTGAGCTTGGCTCAATTTGCCCTAAACACTCCCTTACTTTTGGTTTGTTCATTTTCTTCTTATCATTATTCCCTAATTTTAAGTGAATCGCAAAGTGGTCCCCTTAGTTTTGGGTTGAAGTCTTGAAGACGAGATGGGGAGAGATGTAGGTGTTTGATGTATTAAGCACTTGATGCTTGGTGCTTAATGGATTGCAAGGTATAGTTTGGAGGCAAGGTGCCTTGATAACATTGAGCTCTACATGTTGAAAGTTCCATGAGGCTCCAACATCTATACCTCAATGTCATCAAAGGCACCCTACCTCCAAAATATATCTTGCAATCTATTAAGCATCAAGCATAAAGTGCTTAATATATCAAACACCACCGTAATCAAACCAAAAAATGTGTGTACATTAAAGATAATGTCAAGGAGTAAAATACGTTTGTGTTCAGTGTAGTTGCTCGGCTCCTTCACCTCTGTCCAAATCACCAAAATTGTCAGTTACTTGAAATTTTTTGTGCGAAAATGAATCATTGTTTTAAATAAAAATTAATAGTATTTAGATCTATGTTTCTACTTAAACAATCCCCAAAAGAGTGGCCCAGTGATAAAATCATACCTCACCCTCGGTATGCAACACCCTCGGTATGTGTTAAGGCTCGATTTCTATCATCGCCTTCTAGCGTAGACATCGTAAAAAAAAATACGGGTCTCGATAAGAGAGAAAATGAGTTTGTCATACCCCGCCACGTCTAGCCTATAGGCATCCTGTCTCAAGTGCCGTCTATATAAGTTGTTGTCAAAACAATATCGATGGCCAAGCTAACAAGTCTAAGAAACACAACATCCGTTGGGAGCACTTTCTTTTTGTTGAGACAGTTCACTTAAAAAGTCAACTTTCCCTAACTAAACTGTAGCTATTTATTTACTTCTTACAATTTTTTTCTTTCATATTCAAATCATGACAGTTTTCTCACATATTTAGAACATACGCTTTAAATTAATACAAATCATAAGAAATGGATAAGTCACAAATATACGAAATTTACAAATTTTAACTTTTAAACGTGTGGAACGAAGAGAGTAACATTCAGAAGGAAAACAAGTAAAGATACTAATCTCCTCATACACATATGGAGTAGTATTCAACACATCAGGTACCTGCTTTAGATAATAACTGTAGCTGTAGGTGATTAGAACCATATCTGCAAATTTAGTTCCACTAATTGTCTGTACAGCCAAGCATTAGCCAAATAAAAGAACACGACGAGTAGCAAGAAGATCAGATAAAGGGATTACCGACTCAAACAACCGCAGCCAACGGTCACGATTATATATCTATATATATAAAGAGAGCGAGAGAGAGATGGCTACTCAGGCGAACCCCTAATCACGAAGCAAATGTTCCTGAACCAGAGAAATCCAAATTTTCTGTACACATTCATGAAACAGAAGAAACGCATGTTCAACGACCAAACCAACCTCTTGGCGGGCCGCCTTCCACTCCGTCATTCATCACTTTATCCAAGACCACATTCAAGTCAACCGACTGCCCGTTCTCAGTCAACTTCCGGACAGCTGCCCGCACCTGCTCTCTTGAGAATCCCATACTTGTAACTTTATCAACCACATCATCAATTGGAACCCTATTTCCACTACCACCAGAACCAGAACCGGACCCACCACCTCCGACACTTGAAGCTGTGGGTAAAGATTGTGGTAGTATCCTAGCTGTAGGGAGTTGGGGATACCCGGTTCCACTGGTGGGCCCCATATTAGGAGGAGAAATCTGCTGTGATTTTCTAGGGGAGCCCACGTTATACTGAGGTTGTGGTCCACCATAAGAGAATGTGTCACTGTGGGGCCCGCTTGAACCATATGAAAATCCTGAATTGGGTCTACTAGATGGTGGAGGCTCGTACATCATTGGTGGAGCACCGTAAAACTGTTGGGGAGGAGCACCACTGGATTGGTGAATGCTTGGTGGGTAAGACTGAGAAGGCATGTAAGGTGGTTCTTCAGAATGGTGACCAACTGGTAGCTGAGGTTGAGAGGGGTGTTGCTGAGGTGGCGGAGGAGGCGGCTGAGAGTATTGAGGTGGTGGTGGCTGGTACTGAGGAGGTAGTTGTGTATGTGGTTGAGATGGTAGAGGGGGTGGAATCTGCTGCGGTGGAGGTACATGGTAATGCTGATTAGGGGTTTCTAAAGTTTGACTTTGACCAGGTGGTGGAAAGTAAGGGTCGTGCTGAGGCATAGGGGTAATCTGGTTTTGAGGGAATTGGCTCGGAGGGGGTGGTGGAACGTTTTGTGGGGGAGCATTTGGTGGAGGGAAAATAGGTGGTGGTGTTTGGGTATGAGCTGGAGGAGGGAACTGTTGGTGTGATTGCATGGGAGCTGATGCCGCTTGCTGAATGGGAGCGGACCCCACTTGCTGCACGGGAGCCATGTGTCCTGTAGTTTGGGAATCTGATTGTTGCTCAGTTTTCGAAACTTGGAGCTTTGAGAGCTGAATTTGAGCCTCCAATATTTCTTGTTTATCCTTTACAACCTGTACACCAGCTTGTACCTATACCAAATAGATGATCAACGCAAGAGACATTGTGAACCAAGAAGATAAGAAAAAACAACGCAGAAGTGATAAGGTACTAAAACAACAATGTTCCGGCGAAAAAAGAAATCATTCTAGAAATTTCATAAACACTTCCCCCCCCCCCCTCCCCAACAATTGGCCCCAAAAAAAAGAAAGGAAAAAAGTTGCACAATTCAAACAGAAATCACATCATGTTGCCCTCGTTTCTTGCGGATACCAAGATCTTTGTTCAGTCTAAAATCAAGAGGCCAGATCAACAAGACAGTCTAAAATGACTTCTAGAAAAATGTCTAAACAGATCAATGACATGTTAATATTATGATGATTCACACAGACTTGATGTCATCTCCCAAAAAGCATAAACTGGAGGCAATTTTTTTCAGCTGAAAAAGATTAACAAGGGAAAAGGAGAACCCACATATTAATAGACTATTATACAGAATACATGGCTTATGAATAAAAGCAACTACAAAAAAATGCATCCAGGCAAAAAAGTACCGCAGTTTATAGCGGATGATGCATAGAAGGGGGAAAACAAATATCTAAGACATTCACAACATTAGCTAGAAGAGTTTTAACTCAAAAAAATGACAAAAATGCTCATAATGTTGCTAGGGGGATGAGCATGCTATAGTTAATGCAGTTTGTAACAGTGACAAATGGGACACAAATCCACAGTTCTGTAAGAGAAGTGAAAATAAATATCCAAATAAACAAACCAAAGGTACACAGGGCAGTAAAAATTTGGCACGTCCCCAAAAAAGAAAGCTGCCAAATATGTTGCAAGTACACAAATAATATTAACAAAATTCACCCATCTCCAACGAGCAAGAGGACCATGAACTTGGTCACACTAAAAAAGGTGTGAGAGGGCTTATAGCTTCCTATTCATGATGCTGCCCCTACATAGACCAACAGAATTTTGGAAAGTAACTGGTTTGAATGATTTATCAACTAGAGTGTTGCTCAAAACATTTTCCCAAAAAAGTGTGCAACTTGTCGCATCTAAAGGTAAGGGATACATATAACACACCTGCAAGAACAGAAGCACAAAAAGAAAAAAAAAACGGCCATCCCTTTACCTACATAAGTATCTAATATTACTGTCAATTGTAGTGTTCCCTGTCCAGAGAAATTGGGTATTTTGTCAATTGGGCTATAATTTTCCCAACATCCTACAGCTGGAGTCTAAGGTGACTTAACTGTAGACTGAGAAAGCTTGGGAGTTGCTTATGACTTAGGCCCAAGAGCTTTCACTCATCTAATGCAGCTGAAGAAGTCTACTTTTCGCCTATGCCTACATGAGTTGAGTAAAATTTGTATCAAATCAAGGACGGAAAGGGAAAATACCTCCCGAAGAATATTCTCAATCTGCCTCATTTTCCCATCTGTACTTCCATAATTGTTTCCAACAGAGACCTTCAAATCATCAACAGAATTTTCAAGGTGGCGACTTCTGGTTTCCAACTGCGACAATCGTGCACTAACACCTTCCAACGCGTGCAGCAAATCATCAGTATGTTTCTTCATTGTCCTATCAATCTCCGACAGTAATGCTGCATCATAGATATTACGATCCTTCTCTGAAATGGCCTTTACAGGTTCAGCAATGTCTAGAGAACCATAATTCTGCATTTACAAGCAAGCACAATCTTAAGATGTGATAGAAGATCCGTGTGGAAAGAAAAACAAAAGCATAATCCACAAAATCCATAAAACAGAAAAGGTTCCATAGATGATAGTTAAGTTAGAAAGTTCACACAAATCCACATAGCACAAAAGGAGGTTCTTCATCTAATGTTTTGAAAAATGTTAGCTGAGTATAGTGGCACTGACTTGCATATGATAAAACAAGAAAAGGGATCATATGTGCAACTTTATATCTATGCGGAGTTCAAAGTATCAGTGAGCCACAAGCTTTAGAGGCAATGTAACAGCAAGAATGGTCCATGGCATTGCCGTTTACGTGCTTGGGACTTTCGGCATCATAAGAGAACCTAACAATGCGTCACCTATTCATTTAAATCGATTGGTGTGCTCTTAGCTCACTTACGGTGCGTCATGCCCGGTTTTTTTAGTTGATATGTTCGACATTAGAGGCCTATTATGTACTGCCTTCTTTCTGTGCTTCCTCTTTCATGTCTGTCCCAGTTTATACAATTTTTTCTTTCTAATTATTGTAAAACACCAACATAAAGTGACTACAGGCCTCCGAAAAAGCTTTCAAAGATCAATTGCTAGATGTTTGAATCCTGTACATCCAGAAGTAGAACTTGCTATGGCATCTTGAATATTGTTCACTTTTTATCTATAATGAATGAGCCCTTCAGATTGCAGGCTGCTGATTCAATCTGATGGTGATACGAGAGGGATGGTCTTATGCTTTGAAAGTGGGTTATTGCTATTATTTCGAGTGGCTGTTGCGCTAAACAAGCTCTTCAGATGAGTAAAAGTAGGGTTCAGATGTTCTAAAGCTGTTGACCAAGGCGAGTTTGAACTTGAAGCAACATGCTATTGGCCCTTCCTTATATAATAATGAAGTCCAGGAATCTACATATCCCCCCCCCCAACAATTACCCCTTTTGTAAGTCCCTAAGCAGCAAAACATATCATGATGGGAAACTAAATTTTAATGCCTCAATTTGTATGCCAAGCGCGTGAACTTCTACCCCCTGCATTCCTAAATAAGTTCCAAAGAAAACTCATTAAGTGTCCCTTTTTGAAAAATTAACTAAACGCAATTAACAAATAATCCGTGTCAATATTCCCATGTTATTTTTTTTAATAAGTATTTACAGCGGATAGTAACGTTACTTGGGTATATTTGCCACTAAAATTGCCTGAAAAACATCTTTCTCAAAGTGTTAGTCCAAGTCAAAAATGGATACTGATAGTCAGAGGGAGGACATATACAAAGATAGTTATATAACCCGTCATAGTTCTTTATCGCTATTCTCTCCTCAGATTTAGCATGCATGACACAAGTTAACATTTCTAAATGGCTAACGTCAGACTCCAATGTCCCTAACAACGACACTTGTTTACTTAGGCTGTTAGCCTGTATAAGTTTTTGCTTCTATATGGAACAAGGAAAATAAATCAACTCCCTAAATGTGTGCACGAGCAAATTACAACAGATATCTTTTGCAACACATATCAGCATCAACCAACAGCAGCTCCCGTGCCAAGTACAGAACAATCTTCTTAAAGTACAAATCCACAACCTTAAACACATAAAAGACCAAAATTAAAAATTGTACCTTCCTAATTCATAAACCACTACATTTACTTATCCCCAAAACCATTGAGCAGGTGAAAATACTTTCCAACAAATCCTAAGTCCAAATCACCTAAATTAAGATAGCGATCTAGTAGAAATGATAAAATAACACCACCATAATACAGAGAGCCGTGGAGAGAAGTCAACCGCAAATACAAAATACACCATTCATGCCATTGATTTGATTGAGAGAGAGAGAGAAAACTTACTCTAACACCGGGATTGGTTTTGGAATCAGCTGAGCTCCAGACCCTAGTTCCGCCGGCAACATCAATAGAATCATAATTAGACACCTGATGGTGATGATTCAAATTCTGCTGCGGCGGCGATGACGTTCCGAGCGGCCGAATCGGCTGAAAATCGTAATTAGGCAAGATCTCTTCCTTTTTAGAACCACCACCACCACCATCGCCGGCGTGGTGTTCATCATTCACGAGATCAAGAAAATCGTCTCTGCTCTTCGAATTAGATAGATCCATGATCTGTTTGTCCATGAAAGACTGAGACGTATTCATCTAGAAGCTTCCTTCCCCCAATTCAACCAATCAATCAATCAATCAATCAATTCACAATTTCTTCTTTATATATGTATACGTATAAATATATAGAGAGAGAATTGTAGAGAGAAATTCTGGTAGTTGGAGTTTTATGAGGGTTTTGTTGAAATTCAAACTTCTTTTCCAATTAAGGGAATGATGCTGCGGAGAAGATGATGATTAGACCGATGGTTTCTTTTCTTTCCCTTCGAGACTAATCTACTTGGTACGATGTCGTAATGAAGTTGGGCTTTTTTTTTTTCTGCTTTTTGCCTCTTAGGGCATCTCCAATAGAGAACACCAAATTTGGTGTAAGTTTTGCACCAAATGTCACACTAAAAAAAATTTTACTCCAATGTATAACACTATTTTTCACACTAAAAAGGAATATTCCCCTTCCACCTCATTTTCCACTAACTCTCATTATTTCACAAACAATACTTGAAGTCTAGTCTTTTACATATTAACCCCCTCTCTTTTAATAGAGATGGTACAATTCTCTAAAAACACTTTTTATTATGTAATATTATATTTTTATAATTATTTTTAATGCATTGTACTTTTGTAATTTGAGTAAAATATGCTATGTAATTTATTTACAAATAAGCTAATTAGCCTAATTTACAATATGTAACTTTTTAGAATTTGAGGGACTAAATTTGACAAATGAAACTATTACACCAAATTTGGTGCAAGTGAATAGTGTTACACCAAATTTGGTGTAACACTATTCATTTACACCAAATTTGGTGTAAATTATAGTGTCCATTGGAGGAATGAATAGTGTCTTTTTTGGTGTTTTGGTGTAACATTTGGTATCCATTGGAGATGCCCTAATTATCTTCTCTATTTTTTCTCACTTCCACCTAATAATTCAACTACTCTTTCCGTTTCAAATTATCTGTCGCTTTAGGAGTAAAAAATTGGGGTACTATACTATATACAAGGCATGAAATATACAAGGCATGAGTAATTGACTAAAATACCCTCATATATATACTTCAAACCATCAATTTTTTTCATTTAAAAAAAACACTCCCTCCCTCCCTCCACAGCGAACGACAGAGCGACCTAGAGACGCCGACTTCCGCCACCACTTCACCATTCGCCGGCAACAATGAAGAAGAAGCTCATCACCGTCGATGGCAAGTCCGGCGCCGGCGCCGCCGCCTCCTCTACCGCCGCCACTACACAGGTAACGTAAATTTATAAACCTAAATTTCAATTTCAAAAAGTTGACTTTTATGCCAAAAATTCGATCCAATAATGGTTAATTGTTGTTTAAATTTGATTCTACATTGTTGTAATTGTGTTTTATTGCTTTATTTGTGGTTTAATGTTTGGTTTGTGTACGAACTGGTGGTTTTAAAAATCTGGAATTGCCGGGCTCGATTTCGTGTGGTTTTACACGAGTTTTAAATAAATTTTGAGTGTTAAAATAGTTATTATTAAAATTTATTTCACTAAAAAGATATTAAAAAATTAAAAATAAAAGATAATGAAGGATAATTGAGGAATTTCTTTTGAAAAAAGATGGGTTTTTTTTTGTGTCCAAATAAAATTAAACAAGTCTCTATTTATAAAGTTTTTTTTATTATTAATTTTAGTGAAAAAAAAATAATTGACCATAAAATAATTGACCTCAAATAATTGAGATGAAATAGAAAATCCGAAAATTCCACAGACCAAACATTGGGCACCAAGTGTCAACCCCTCTCTCTCTCTCTCTCCTTTAAAGATTTTAACATGTTAAATACTTCAACACCCTAATTTTTTCAACACTTCAATGTGGCCATTCAACATGTTGAAATTTGTTTTCAACACCCAGTTTCAACACCATTGTACATGGTCTTAGTGAGAGGGTCCATTCAAATTCCCTAGGCAATCAATCTCAGACGAAAAAAGTTCAATAGCATGTTTTTTGAATTGGCAAAATCCTCACTGAAATCTCCATTTTTTTCAAATGTCTCACTTAACTTCACAGGTTTTCAATGTGCTCAATATATCCATAATTTTGCTACACATGAAAGTTAGGTTGCGTTTGATTGAATCGAGCACTTGATGCTTTATGCTAATTTGGAAGTAGGATGCATGATTTAATTCATTCATTTAACATTAGTGTGTCCAACATCCTCTTAATGATTGAGAATCAAATCCTTACTTAACAAATAAGAGTCTCACTCAACATTTAACGTCTAGCTCTCAATGTGATCAAATGCATCTTACCTCTAAATTAACATGCGTTATATTAACCATCAAGCATCAAGTGCTTGACGCTACCAAATGCAACTTTAGTCAAGTGACCTCATATAACTAATTTTCATTAAGTTAATGAGACGTTGACTATACTTGGGCGATATAGTTCTTGCCATTAACCATGCAGTTGGTGTTGTAAGTGCAGTCACCTTGTACTACATATGGAAAACAGTTAAGCATATCCGATGCTCGTGGGTGAGAGAAGAATATGTCACCGATCATGTCACTCTCATCGGCTTTCCTCATGAAGACGATATATTGCTTATCCTCGAGTAATTTTATGAATTGTTGAAGAGAGGATCTCCCTTGTCGTTCTTGTGACTTGCATTTTGTGAGGGCATTGTGGACGTGTTTCGGAGTACTCACGTTCTTCTCATCCTTCCTCTTTAACATTGTAAGAATGTTATTTGGACGCACCGAAGACTGACTTGCGCTACACACCTCCTCATATTCAGAACTTGTCAATTTACCCAACGGATGACCTTCGGGATACGTTGGAAAGTCATGATTATGAGAACCATTCTTCACAACGTAACCCCATAACCCATCACCCCTTTCTTTGGCCCGGATTTCAAAATTACACCCAATCTTCTTCGTACTAGTCAACCTCACATCCTTAGTTTTTCCGGACCTGTACTTGCCACCAAAATGGCATACAATCTTCGCGTAGCCTAGGATCTTGCCACTCGTCTTCCTCGAATCTCCTATAGAAAGGGTTATATTTTGACGGGCCTCGATATCCCGTACGTGTTTAACAAGCTCATCCCTATTTGAAAATAATAGGGATGTATCGAATTGATCACTGACATCCGGTCCCTACAAATTGTATTACCATCAATTAGAAAATTGCAAAATAAACAACAGGCTGAATGACATTTCGTGTAGTTATACACGACATATTAAGAACAATGTCGTGTACTTATATACGAGTGGGTTCTGCACATCTCGTGTACATATACACGACGTAGTAAATTACCACTCGTGTATTAGTACACGACATAGCAAGATATCAGAATTTAAAAATCCAATCTTGAAAAACAATTCAGTTTCAATATTGGATTTTTATTGTGATTTTGATCATAACACCAAATATAACTTTAAGAACTTACTTCATTGCAGCTTGGATTTTGATTTTGATGTGGAGAATTTGGTGGCAAACCTTCTTCTTCAAAAATAAAATCCACAAGATCAAGATTAATGTGATCATAAAGACTTGGAGAATGTTGTGGAGAATCCATAATATGGTGTTAGATGATTTGAGAATTAATGATAATAATGTGTATAGATTGGTGGGTGTTAAGAATGGTTGTTGTGAAAGTGTATATCAATGGTGCTGCATGGGTGTTAACCAACCGGCGGTGTAATGCGTGTTAATGGCCGTTACAGGTAGGGTTTATGGGGGTTTAAGTGTTCTGTTCTGGGTGTATCTCGTGTGATTAAACACGAGACAATATGGTACAAGTCGTATAAATTCCATACGAAGTGGTTTTTTTCTAGTAATAATCTCGTATGAACAATACACGAGATATAATCTATTGAGTCGTGTATTTTTCATACGAGATGTCCTAATATAGGTCGTGTATTCCCACACGAAACAACTTATGAAAAAGAGAAATTTAATTATAAATAAATGTGGTAGGTTATATGATATTGTATGATGTTGGTTCATTCATATATGTAATCATTGTTTGTTTTCCACATTATTATAACAATAAACATATAATCTTGATTAACAAATATGATAATTTCAAATATATAATCTTGAGCGAGTGGCATTCCTCTAATGTACAACTTATCATTAACCTCGTTTGGCAAATCATCGAAACAACTTAACTCGTTATATAACATGTTTAATTAACTCATTATATATAATCTTGATTAGAAATATAACACCATAATTCATTAATTTAACATAGTATATAACACCATAATTCATTAATTTAACATAGTATATGCACATCATAACATCGTCTGTTAGTTGATAAATAAAGTGGTATCACTTTTAACTAATAAATGTGATAGGTTATTTATGATATTGTATGATGAATTATAACATGCTTAATTACCTCTTTAAATATAATCTTGATTAGAAATATAACACCACAATCATTTGTTTGGGGATTATAAATAAAGTGGTATCACTTAAATGTGATATGTTATATGATATTGTATGATCCAATATGACATTTGTTACTTGTCATGTCTAAGTGTACAAATTTTGCTCAATTAACAACACAATTCAATAATTTATCATAGCATATGCGTATCATTAACATCGTGTTGCAAATCATCGAAGAACACCTTCATTTTGATATGTCGTATGGATATACACGAGAGTATGACATCATATCGTGTGGTTGTGTACGACCTTAATGACAGAGTAAATTTAAATTTCGTATAAGTTCATACGACCTAATATTTTACACAATTGGTTGATGTCGTGTAAAAGTACACGACATGAAGGCTTCCTGTCGTCCTTTCGCACACGACACGCGAAGGGTAGTTTCGCCATTATTGGTGCCTTGTATGTAATATGCCTTGTATATAGAATTTACCAAAAAATTGTTTCAAAATATCTGTCGCTTTACTATTATTTAGGGGTAAATGGGTCTTCTTAACATGCATTAATTACATTTCTTAATATATGTGAAAAAGTCTAAAGCGACAGATATTTTGAAACGGAGGGAGTAACATTCAACTTTTACCCCCTACAATAATGGTTTTGTTTAATAAAATTCTAACAACTCATCATCCTATACCCCACCACTTTTAAATAACTTTTGAGTGTTAAAATAGTTATTATTAAAATTTATTTCACTAAAAAGATATTAAAAAATTAAAAATAAAAGATAATGAAGGATAATTGAGGAATTTCTTTTGAAAAAAGACGGTTTTTTTTTTTGTGTCCAAATAAAATTAAACAAGTCTCTATTCATAAAGTTTTTTTTATTATTATTAATTTTAGTGAAAAAAAAGAAAAAAAAATTAATTGACCATAAAATAATTGACCTCAAATAATTGAGATGAAATAGAAAATCCGAAAATTCCACAGACCAAACATTGGGCACCAAGTGTCAACCCCCCCCCCCTCTCTCTCTCTCTCTCCTTTAAAGATTTTAACATGTTGAATACTTCAACACCCTAATTTTTTCAACACTTCAATGTGGCCATTCAACATGTTGAAATTTGTTTTCAACACCCAGTTTCAACACCATTGTACATGGTCTTAGTGAGAGGGTCCATTCAAATTCCCTAGGCAATCAATCTCAGACGAAAAAAGTTCAATAGCATGTTTTTTGAATTGGCAAAATCCTCACTGAAATCTCCATTTTTTTCAAATGTCTCACTTAACTTCACAGGTTTTCAATGTGCTCAATATATCCATAATTTTGCTACACATGAAAGTTAGGTTGCGTTTGATTGAATCGAGCACTTGATGCTTTATGCTAATTTGGAAGTAGGATGCATGATTTAATTCATTCATTTAACATTAGTGTGTCCAACATCCTCTTAATGATTGAGAATCAAATCCTTACTTAACAAATAAGAGTCTCACTCAACATTTAACGTCTAGCTCTCAATGTGATCAAATGCATCTTACCTCTAAATTAACATGCGTTATATTAACCATCAAGCATCAAGTGCTTGACGCTACCAAATGCAACTTTAGTCAAGTGACCTCATATAACTAATTTTCATTAAGTTAATGAGACGTTGACTATACTTGGGCGATATAGTTCTTGCCATTAACCATGCAGTTGGTGTTGTAAGTGCAGTCACCTTGTACTACATATGGAAAACAGTTAAGCATATCCGATGCTCGTGGGTGAGAGAAGAATATGTCACCGATCATGTCACTCTCATCGGCTTTCCTCAAGAAGACGATATATTGCTTATCCTCGAGTAATTTTATGAATTGTTGAAGAGAGGATCTCCCTTGTCGTTCTTGTGACTTGCATTTTGTGAGGGCATTGTGGACGTGTTTCGGAGTACTCACGTTCTTCTCATCCTTCCTCTTTAACATTGTAAGAATGTTATTTGGACGCACCGAAGACTGACTTGCGCTACACACCTCCTCATATTCAGAACTTGTCAATTTACCCAACGGATGACCTTCGGGATACGTTGGAAAGTCATGATTATGAGAACCATTCTTCACAACGTAACCCCATAACCCATCACCCCTTTCTTTGGCCCGGATTTCAAAATTACACCCAATCTTCTTCGTACTAGTCAACCTCACATCCTTAGTTTTTCCGGACCTGTACTTGCCACCAAAATGGCATACAATCTTCGCGTAGCCTAGGATCTTGCCACTCGTCTTCCTCGAATCTCCTATAGAAAGGGTTATATTTTGACGGGCCTCGATATCCCGTACGTGTTTAACAAGCTCATCCCTATTTGAAAATAATAGGGATGTATCGAATTGATCACTGACATCCGGTCCCTACAAATTGTATTACCATCAATTAGAAAATTGCAAAATAAACAACAGGCTGAATGACATTTCGTGTAGTTATACACGACATATTAAGAACAATGTCGTGTACTTATATACGAGTGGGTTCTGCACATCTCGTGTACATATACACGACGTAGTAAATTACCACTCGTGTATTAGTACACGACATAGCAAGATATCAGAATTTAAAAATCCAATCTTGAAAAACAATTCAGTTTCAATATTGGATTTTTATTGTGATTTTGATCATAACACCAAATATAACTTTAAGAACTTACTTCATTGCAGCTTGGATTTTGATTTTGATGTGGAGAATTTGGTGGCAAACCTTCTTCTTCAAAAATAAAATCCACAAGATCAAGATTAATGTGATCATAAAGACTTGGAGAATGTTGTGGAGAATCCATAATATGGTGTTAGATGATTTGAGAATTAATGATAATAATGTGTATAGATTGGTGGGTGTTAAGAATGGTTGTTGTGAAAGTGTATATCAATGGTGCTGCATGGGTGTTAACCAACCGGCGGTGTAATGCGTGTTAATGGCCGTTACAGGTAGGGTTTATGGGGGTTTAAGTGTTCTGTTCTGGGTGTATCTCGTGTGATTAAACACGAGACAATATGGTACAAGTCGTATAAATTCCATACGAAGTGGTTTTTTTCTAGTAATAATCTCGTATGAACAATACACGAGATATAATCTATTGAGTCGTGTATTTTTCATACGAGATGTCCTAATATAGGTCGTGTATTCCCACACGAAACAACTTATGAAAAAGAGAAATTTAATTATAAATAAATGTGGTAGGTTATATGATATTGTATGATGTTGGTTCATTCATATATGTAATCATTGTTTGTTTTCCACATTATTATAACAATAAACATATAATCTTGATTAACAAATATGATAATTTCAAATATATAATCTTGAGCGAGTGGCATTCCTCTAATGTACAACTTATCATTAACCTCGTTTGGCAAATCATCGAAACAACTTAACTCGTTATATAACATGTTTAATTAACTCATTATATATAATCTTGATTAGAAATATAACACCATAATTCATTAATTTAACATAGTATATAACACCATAATTCATTAATTTAACATAGTATATGCACATCATAACATCGTCTGTTAGTTGATAAATAAAGTGGTATCACTTTTAACTAATAAATGTGATAGGTTATTTATGATATTGTATGATGAATTATAACATGCTTAATTACCTCTTTAAATATAATCTTGATTAGAAATATAACACCACAATCATTTGTTTGGGGATTATAAATAAAGTGGTATCACTTAAATGTGATATGTTATATGATATTGTATGATCCAATATGACATTTGTTACTTGTCATGTCTAAGTGTACAAATTTTGCTCAATTAACAACACAATTCAATAATTTATCATAGCATATGCGTATCATTAACATCGTGTTGCAAATCATCGAAGAACACCTTCATTTTGATATGTCGTATGGATATACACGAGAGTATGACATCATATCGTGTGGTTGTGTACGACCTTAATGACAGAGTAAATTTAAATTTCGTATAAGTTCATACGACCTAATATTTTACACAATTGGTTGATGTCGTGTAAAAGTACACGACATGAAGGCTTCCTGTCGTCCTTTCGCACACGACACGCGAAGGGTAGTTTCGCCATTATTGGTGCCTTGTATGTAATATGCCTTGTATATAGAATTTACCAAAAAATTGTTTCAAAATATCTGTCGCTTTACTATTATTTAGGGGTAAATGGGTCTTCTTAACATGCATTAATTACATTTCTTAATATATGTGAAAAAGTCTAAAGCGACAGATATTTTGAAACGGAGGGAGTAACATTCAACTTTTACCCCCTACAATAATGGTTTTGTTTAATAAAATTCTAACAACTCATCATCCTATACCCCACCACTTTTAAATAACTTTTGAGTGTTAAAATAGTTATTATTAAAATTTATTTCACTAAAAAGATATTAAAAATTAAAAATAAAAGATAATGAAGGATAATTGAGGAATTTCTTTTGAAAAAAGACGGTTTTTTTTTTTGTGTCCAAATAAAATTAAACAAGTCTCTATTCATAAAGTTTTTTTTATTATTATTAATTTTAGTGAAAAAAAAGAAAAAAAAATTAATTGACCATAAAATAATTGACCTCAAATAATTGAGATGAAATAGAAAATCCGAAAATTCCACAGACCAAACATTGGGCACCAAGTGTCAACCCCCCCCCCTCTCTCTCTCTCTCTCCTTTAAAGATTTTAACATGTTGAATACTTCAACACCCTAATTTTTTCAACACTTCAATGTGGCCATTCAACATGTTGAAATTTGTTTTCAACACCCAGTTTCAACACCATTGTACATGGTCTTAGTGAGAGGGTCCATTCAAATTCCCTAGGCAATCAATCTCAGACCAAAAAAGTTCAATAGCATGTTTTTTGAATTGGCAAAATCCTCACTGAAATCTCCATTTTTTTCAAATGTCTCACTTAACTTCACAGGTTTTCAATGTGCTCAATATATCCATAATTTTGCTACACATGAAAGTTAGGTTGCGTTTGATTGAATCGAGCACTTGATGCTTTATGCTAATTTGGAAGTAGGATGCATGATTTAATTCATTCATTTAACATTAGTGTGTCCAACATCCTCTTAATGATTGAGAATCAAATCCTTACTTAACAAATAAGAGTCTCACTCAACATTTAACGTCTAGCTCTCAATGTGATCAAATGCATCTTACCTCTAAATTAACATGCGTTATATTAACCATCAAGCATCAAGTGCTTGACGCTACCAAATGCAACTTTAGTCAAGTGACCTCATATAACTAATTTTCATTAAGTTAATGAGACGTTGACTATACTTGGGCGATATAGTTCTTGCCATTAACCATGCAGTTGGTGTTGTAAGTGCAGTCACCTTGTACTACATATGGAAAACAGTTAAGCATATCCGATGCTCGTGGGTGAGAGAAGAATATGTCACCGATCATGTCACTCTCATCGGCTTTCCTCATGAAGACGATATATTGCTTATCCTCGAGTAATTTTATGAATTGTTGAAGAGAGGATCTCCCTTGTCGTTCTTGTGACTTGCATTTTGTGAGGGCATTGTGGACGTGTTTCGGAGTACTCACGTTCTTCTCATCCTTCCTCTTTAACATTGTAAGAATGTTATTTGGACGCACCGAAGACTGACTTGCGCTACACACCTCCTCATATTCAGAACTTGTCAATTTACCCAACGGATGACCTTCGGGATACGTTGGAAAGTCATGATTATGAGAACCATTCTTCACAACGTAACCCCATAACCCATCACCCCTTTCTTTGGCCCGGATTTCAAAATTACACCCAATCTTCTTCGTACTAGTCAACCTCACATCCTTAGTTTTTCCGGACCTGTACTTGCCACCAAAATGGCATACAATCTTCGCGTAGCCTAGGATCTTGCCACTCGTCTTCCTCGAATCTCCTATAGAAAGGGTTATATTTTGACGGGCCTCGATATCCCGTACGTGTTTAACAAGCTCATCCCTATTTGAAAATAATAGGGATGTATCGAATTGATCACTGACATTCGGTCCCTACAAATTGTATTACCATCAATTAGAAAATTGCAAAATAAACAACAGGCTGAATGACATTTCGTGTAGTTATACACGACATATTAAGAACAATGTCGTGTACTTATATACGAGTGGGTTCTGCACATCTCGTGTACATATACACGACGTAGTAAATTACCACTCGTGTATTAGTACACGACATAGCAAGATATCAGAATTTAAAAATCCAATCTTGAAAAACAATTCAGTTTCAATATTGGATTTTTATTGTGATTTTGATCATAACACCAAATATAACTTTAAGAACTTACTTCATTGCAGCTTGGATTTTGATTTTGATGTGGAGAATTTGGTGGCAAACCTTCTTCTTCAAAAATAAAATCCACAAGATCAAGATTAATGTGATCATAAAGACTTGGAGAATGTTGTGGAGAATCCATAATATGGTGTTAGATGATTTGAGAATTAATGATAATAATGTGTATAGATTGGTGGGTGTTAAGAATGGTTGTTGTGAAAGTGTATATCAATGGTGCTGCATGGGTGTTAACCAACCGGCGGTGTAATGCGTGTTAATGGCCGTTACAGGTAGGGTTTATGGGGGTTTAAGTGTTCTGTTCTGGGTGTATCTCGTGTGATTAAACACGAGACAATATGGTACAAGTCGTATAAATTCCATACGAAGTGGTTTTTTTCTAGTAATAATCTCGTATGAACAATACACGAGATATAATCTATTGAGTCGTGTATTTTTCATACGAGATGTCCTAATATAGGTCGTGTATTCCCACACGAAACAACTTATGAAAAAGAGAAATTTAATTATAAATAAATGTGGTAGGTTATATGATATTGTATGATGTTGGTTCATTCATATATGTAATCATTGTTTGTTTTCCACATTATTATAACAATAAACATATAATCTTGATTAACAAATATGATAATTTCAAATATATAATCTTGAGCGAGTGGCATTCCTCTAATGTACAACTTATCATTAACCTCGTTTGGCAAATCATCGAAACAACTTAACTCGTTATATAACATGTTTAATTAACTCATTATATATAATCTTGATTAGAAATATAACACCATAATTCATTAATTTAACATAGTATATAACACCATAATTCATTAATTTAACATAGTATATGCACATCATAACATCGTCTGTTAGTTGATAAATAAAGTGGTATCACTTTTAACTAATAAATGTGATAGGTTATTTATGATATTGTATGATGAATTATAACATGCTTAATTACCTCTTTAAATATAATCTTGATTAGAAATATAACACCACAATCATTTGTTTGGGGATTATAAATAAAGTGGTATCACTTAAATGTGATATGTTATATGATATTGTATGATCCAATATGACATTTGTTACTTGTCATGTCTAAGTGTACAAATTTTGCTCAATTAACAACACAATTCAATAATTTATCATAGCATATGCGTATCATTAACATCGTGTTGCAAATCATCGAAGAACACCTTCATTTTGATATGTCGTATGGATATACACGAGAGTATGACATCATATCGTGTGGTTGTGTACGACCTTAATGACAGAGTAAATTTAAATTTCGTATAAGTTCATACGACCTAATATTTTACACAATTGGTCGATGTCGTGTAAAAGTACACGACATGAAGGCTTCCTGTCGTCCTTTCGCACACGACACGCGAAGGGTAGTTTCGCCATTATTGGTGCCTTGTATGTAATATGCCTTGTATATAGAATTTACCAAAAAATTGTTTCAAAATATCTGTCGCTTTACTATTATTTAGGGGTAAATGGGTCTTCTTAACATGCATTAATTACATTTCTTAATATATGTGAAAAAGTCTAAAGCGACAGATATTTTGAAACGGAGGGAGTAACATTCAACTTTTACCCCCTACAATAATGGTTTTGTTTAATAAAATTCTAACAACTCATCATCCTATACCCCACCACTTTTAAATAACTTTTGAGTGTTAAAATAGTTATTATTAAAATTTATTTCACTAAAAAGATATTAAAAAATTAAAAATAAAAGATAATGAAGGATAATTGAGGAATTTCTTTTGAAAAAAGATGGTTTTTTTTGTGTCCAAATAAAATTAAACAAGTCTCTATTTATAAAGTTTTTTTTTATTATTAATTTTAGTGAAAAAAAAAAGAAAAAAAATTAATTGACCATAAAATAATTGACCTCAAATAATTGAGATGAAATAGAAAATCCGAAAATTCCACAGACCAAACATTGGGCACCAAGTGTCAAACCCCCTCTCTCTCTCTCTCTCTCTCTCTCTCCTTTAAAGATTTTAACATGTTGAATACTTCAACACCCTAATTTTTTCAACACTTCAATGTGGCCATTCAACATGTTGAAATTTGTTTTCAACACCCAGTTTCAACACCATTGTACATGGTCTTAGTGAGAGGGTCCATTCAAATTCCCTAGGCAATCAATCTCAGACCAAAAAAGTTCAATAGCATGTTTTTTGAATTGGCAAAATCCTCACTGAAATCTCCATTTTTTTCAAATGTCTCACTTAACTTCACAGGTTTTCAATGTGCTCAATATATCCATAATTTTGCTACACATGAAAGTTAGGTTGCGTTTGATTGAATCGAGCACTTGATGCTTTATGCTAATTTGGAAGTAGGATGCATGATTTAATTCATTCATTTAACATTAGTGTGTCCAACATCCTCTTAATGATTGAGAATCAAATCCTTACTTAACAAATAAGAGTCTCACTCAACATTTAACGTCTATCTCTCAATGTGATCAAACGCATCTTACCTCTAAATTAACATGCGTTATATTAACCATCAAGCATCAAGTGCTTGACGCTACCAAATGCAACTTTAGTCAAGTGACCTCATATAACTAATTTTCATTAAGTTAATGAGACGTTGACTATACTTGGGCGATATAGTTCTTGCCATTACCATGCACGTGATCCCCACATGTCCCCCCTAAAAACTATCAAAAAAAGATAAGTCGTGATTTCATGTATATATATAAATCAAAGTTTCTTTTAGTTGAAGAAAATAAGGTTTTTAACATTCCATTTGTTTAATGAGAAAATTTTGGGGGAAACTAGTTTCTCCATAAGTTATAAAAAGTCATGTTTTTATAGGGGTTAAAGT
The DNA here is from genome assembly GCA_026119855.1 of Campanula takesimana. Taxonomy (NCBI): domain Eukaryota; kingdom Viridiplantae; phylum Streptophyta; class Magnoliopsida; order Asterales; family Campanulaceae; genus Campanula; species Campanula takesimana. Next base: position 312,960 of record JAOWBW010001150.1, on the reverse strand, counting down.
TTAGGGTTTAGGCCCTTCAGAGTTTAAGGCTTAGGGTTTAAAGGGTTAAAAAATGGACTTTTTATAACTTATGGAGGAACTAGTTTCCCCCAAAACCAACTATTGTTTAATTTCTCAATGGCTTTCACAAACACGAGCTCTACTCGAAGCAAAAACCATGTGAATGGAGACATAGTAAAGTTTAGAACAAATTATAAAGACACAACTGCAATAAAAAGGCCGTTGTGAATATTTCCAAATCCCTCTATAATCTTTCAAAATTCAATCTCACATAGCCATTCAAGAATTAACCTTTTACTATTTTTATTTCAATATTGCCAGCATAAAAGGTTGATATAAAAATTCCAAATAAAATAAAATAAAATCATATTTACCATCATCGTCATCCTGTTGAAATTTTGGTGGACTATACATTGTACATAAATAATAATAAAGTATTTAGGCGCGCAGACGTGTGTGCACTGCTAGATTAATCGCATAAGTCATATTATTATACAGTTAATTGGGCCTAATAAAGTGATCTAATAATGTTAGGGGGCCTTAAGTCATCTTTTATAAGTATGAGGTTTATTTTGTAATTTTGTAGAGACCAGATTGTATTTATAAATAGATGAGGGGCCTATTTGTAAATACTATTAAATGCATGTATCCTTTCATCTTAACGGATGTGACTATTCCTAACGAAAGCATTCCAACTATAAATAGGGGTCGGGTCCCCAGTAGAGACAAACAATGGAGTATACGCCTAGGCTTGTTTAAGGCTTCCGCTCAATCCTTAACGGATTAATCAAGTCTTCCGTAAAAATTCATCCTTAATAACGAATTAAAGTACGCTTCCGCTTTTATGAATTTTGTACTCATTGAATTGAATTGGATTGGATTGGATTGGTAATTAGGAAATCTCCCAACAAGTGGTTTCAGAGCCACTCCAATATCAATCTCTTGAGTAATCTGATTTTTTTTTTATTTATGTGCGCATGATATTGAAGTTTAAAGGTCGTAAAGTACAGATTGTTTAGAATCTGATTTGAGTTTTCCTCATGCGTTATATGCAATGCGTTTTCTTGCGTCGGGTGTACCGGTTCGCAAGTTTCGGTTCAGGGAATCAAGTAAAGAGTCTGCGGTAATTGTTTTGACAGCATAATTTTTCTTTATTGTTTCCATGAGTATTCTCCATGTGTTTCTTTTAAGAATTCAATCACAGTGTCACATCCATGTAAATCCATTTGAAACAAAGTAACTCCTGTGCAACGATTTAATTTTAATTTGGTGAGGGGAAACTTCGGATCATACAGTGGGTACTCTTTGTATCTAAATTAGTTGGAGTTATATGGATTTAGTTGACAATGATTGACTATATATCAATATACTGGAATTTAAGGTTTGGGAACGGGCATTATTTAATGGTTGCCTCCTATTCGGCGCCATCAACAGAATGCATATTCTGTTGGGCATTTGATTTTCATTATTAGTTTCAGTCATTTTTTTATTTTTTTTATTGGAGTATTATGAAATACTTGGATTTGAAAGAAAACACAACCGGTGTCGATCGATGGCAGAAAATTAAGAATTTCGGTTTTATTGTTTTGTTTTACTGTTGATATGCGGCTACAATATTATGGAATATTGTTTTTTTAAATATATACTATTGTGCTGGATCCTTTTGTGAAGGAGTTTAATTTGTTATGGAGTTAATAAATTAAATTTTGGGATACTGTTGTGGAATTAATAGTATTAAATTTGGAATCTTTTTAAATTTTAATATTATATAATCTGATTCGTCGTCATTACTTTTGATTTCCATATTCGTGAATTGTTTTTTTTTGTACTTGAAACAATATTATCATGACCCTTCGAGTTTTGTGCGCATCCAGTCAATTGCAATTTCGGATTTTCAGTGTTGTTAGAAAATTAACAGTAATTAAAGTTAATGTGAGATTATGGTTTTGATCTCGTACTTGCGATTAAAGATATTTTGGGACGGAATGAGTATTGTTTTTCATATTTTTGAGGTTAAAAACTATGGTTTTATACATGTTCGAAGTTATGGTATTTCAGTCTCTCTTTTAAGGAATTCTTGTATTTCAAATTATTTAATTTACATAGCATGTCACCAAAGTGACCTCTCCTTTTTAAGATTTTTTAATTTTGATATACATTGAGTTGTTAATATTTTGTAAGTGATAATCGGCCCAAAGGAAGGTTATTTTTTGGCAAAATATTAACGTTGTACATTATGATAATATGTGTTTGTTTAAACATCTGGACCCCTGATTTTTTTTTAATCTAATGGTTATGATTGGTTCTCACGGTTCTCATATAAAATGGTTCTCACAAGAGCGCGACCCTATATATATATATATATATAAACACGCCAGCACAGGAATATATATCCTAATCAAGTTAATACTAGGAATACAAATCTCTTTATCTTAGGAAAGGCTAAACCCTAATATAATAACTAATACAATAAGTTATACGCGAGGCTTTGACCAATAAGTCCCTCGGACAAATGAAAACGACCAATAAGGACAAATATTATGGAAACTCACCAAAAAGTCCTTGGATTTTCGCTGGACAAAAATACCCCTCCATACCCTCCCGCGTGTGCGCAAGCAGGGAAAAGAAAAACTGCACGTTAAGTGCACTTCCTTTATGCTCTTTCTCTCTTATCTCTCTCTCTTCCTCCATACTTTTTCTCTCTCTTCCTCATTTTTTTTCCTCTCAAAATTTTAAAATCTAATATCTCAAAATCTAGAAGTTGAAATAATAATCCGAGACCACCGTTTCAATCGTGTCGTCAAAACGAAACAAACAAGTACATTCAACACATTATTCAAATTATAGAAATATAATCTCATTTTTCACTAGTAAAATTTTGAGAAAATCATTTTACATTTATCAATTAATTTCACAATTTTAGAAAATAAAAATTTTATTTTTCACTTATAAATTCATTTGTCAACTGATTTCTCAGTTGGTTGATTGCACAGTTGTGTCATTTTTTCATTTTTCACTTGTAAAAATTGATAAATTCATCTCTCAAATTTTCACAATTATTATAATAACCGAGACATGTATTTCACAGTTGTTTACAAATGAATTTTAATATAATAACCGAGACATTCATTTCACAGTTGTTCACACATGATTTAGAGTTTAATAACTGAGACATTGATTTCACAGTTATGTGATTTCACAGTTTTCTGATTTCACAGTTGTGACCTTTTTTCATTTTTCACTTGTAAAATGATTTATCAATTGACTTCACAGTTGTATGTACACATTTATGTGATTTCACAGTTGTGTGATTTTACAGTTGTGTGATTTCACAATTGTCTAATGCTATATACCTTTTACAAATTAAAATATTCATTTCTCATTTGTTCATAATTGATTATAAAAACTGATAAAATCATCTCTCATTTTTTTCACAATTAATGACTCAATTTCTCGGTTGTTTAATTATAATCACAATTAATGACTCAATTTCTCGGTTGTTTAATTATAATCACAATTAATGACTCAATTTCTCAGTTGTTTAATTATAACGATGATTTTTTTGTCACGTAACCTTAAATTAACATAGATAAATTGATTTCACAGTTGTGTCATCTTTAAATAGTTGAGAAATCAAATTATCAATTGATACTCAATTTCTCAAAAAAAAAAAAAACATTCTTTTTATATTTTCTATACTAAGGAGTGTATAGGTGAGTCAGTAATTGAATTACTCCCACAAATCCACCTCACCCTATTTCAAGTTACTATGAACCACCCAAGTTGACCTTAAAAAAGGAGGCCCATTCTTTATGTTCATAAGCTGCTCGATCTCTCTCATTCTCTCCCCCACTCCCTCCGTCACCAATGCCATAACACTCCTCTATCTTTCTTCTATTTTGATTCAAAAATAGAACTGAGATATAAGCTCTGTTTGGCTCATCTTCTTGGAGAGTGGAAATTACTTTTATAGTTTATATACTCAACATAGAATGTAAAAAACACAGATGTGAACTCCAAACTCTCCGCTCACTTTGCCAAATCTGTATTTCACGCCACCCATTTTAGTGAGAGAAAGGTAGAGAGAAGGGGAGAGCAGAATTGTTTCTGCAACAAATTCAACATGGCATAAGATGGCAACAATGGCGAGAAACATGTTCCCTGAATCATTTACAATTTCCAGCCCAACCTGCGAAGATGTTGACCACGGTAGCTTTGAAATCAGGTTTGAGTAGTTCTTAATTTCGTCTCCCTGAATCGTCGGAATGAGGCAGGATACGGTGAGGGGATGGTCTTGTCGCCGGAGATCGATGGCCTGAGATGGAGGATGGGGAGGGAGTCACCGGAGAAGAGGAAGGTTAGCAAGTGCAGAGTCGGTCGAGAGAGAGCGGGGCTAGGGTTTATGATTTGGGGGAGAAAGGGGGCAAAAGACTGGAATATAAGGGAGGGTAGTTTTGCCATTTAAAATGTGTGAGGGATTTATTGGTAAAATCAATTTAAACCCAGGGATCCTAAGGTAGAATATGAATATGTCTGTTTTTATTGACAAATTCCACCTTCTATATGAGGGACTTATTGGTAAAAATCTCTATAAAAAACTTATGCTTTTAAATTTGAAACGGCTAACCTCTCTCTCCCGATAGTGGTTTTCATCCAGCATCTTCTTCAAAATTCCTTGATCCAAAAGGGTTTTTCTTCTTTGATCTGATTCAAAACTTTTCTTCTTCTTTCATTCTCATCTAATTCATTTGTATTTTGATTTCTCTCCGTTGTTGATGAGAGCCCGTGTTTGTGTTTGTTAGTTTGTTTTGTACCCTGCAAATTGCAATTTATTCTTCAGTGACGAATCTCGCATCATCTCCAAACAAAAAGGTTGTCATTGTTCTTATTGCACAAAGATGTTTCAAAGGTTTTGGAATGTTTGGTGGACGATTATTCGCCAACCCGGATTCTCCATGTCAAGTGCTCAACGCGAAATATTATCAAAAGGGGGATTTTTTAAATACCGATTTGAGGAAGTTTCCAAGTTTTGCTTGGAGTAGAATCCGTATGTTACAAGATTTTAATCGAAATTGTTGTTGTTGTAGATTAAGAAATTGATTATTATAAATATTTGGGGTGAGCCTCCGGTTTTTATGGAATGCCGTCTCTATTTCTATTATTAATGCAAGTGAAAGAAGTTTTTAAAAAAATAAATAATGGATACAATCTGCATACTATTGTCACCCATTTTTAAATGTGCACGTGTGATAGGGGACCACACTAAATTTTGGAAAACTTTTATTTTAATAAATTTTGTTTCAAAATAACTATCCAAAAACTATTTTAATTTGCTCTTAATCATCCATCTCAAGATAAATATTTGAAGTTTTTTTAAACTTGACTAAGAAAAAATTTAAATACTAAGAAACGGTAGCTAATTTTAGATGATATTTTCATAATTTCATCTTCAAATTACAACAGTTGCTTTTATTCTAATTTTTGGATTTCTTTTTTAACTTAATTTCATAATTTCCATGTTATTTTAGAGACTAAAAGAGTTGATTGTTAGTTGAAACCAACAAGTGAAAAATTAGTAAAATATCACTCGTTATGCATCTTTTGGAAAGATAGTTTTATTTGATTTTTGATAAACGCACCAATTAATAAACATTAATTGGTACGTTTATACATTATTACATTAGAATAGTTAAAATTTAGATATTTGTCCATATTTAATTTGTATGTATCTTATGAATAGTTGTAGTTATTTTAGGAAGGTAAATTAGGTTAAAGTATTTTTGGCATTTATTTTTTTGACTAACCTACTAATGATTTATTGGGAAAAAGATAATTGCCATATTTTGTAGGATTTTTAGAGGGGCTATAAAAAGAAGGAGAAGTCAGCCATTGATGAATGGATTTCCTAAGCATCAAAGAGAGAAATCAAGTTTTTCATAAAGAGTCCTTCTTGTCCTTGAAGTTGGTTTATGATCAAGATCTAAAGTCTTCAAGGTTCTTTGCAATTGTTCTTGTATTGAGAACATATATTGCTGATCATCTTTGGCCTTGAAGCTTTGATCTAAGTCTTTTGATTCTTTAAGGCTGTTTTGTGTTTTATTAGTTCTAGGAGTCTAGAACTTATTTGGTCTTTTAATTATTTTTATTTCTTTCATTGTAATCGTTTTCTATAACTTGTACTTTGCAAGTTTTTGATTAATGAAAGTTTTCCAGCAAGCATAGTCTTGCTGAAGTGTTTAATTCGTGTTTTAATTTATTCTGCTGGGTTTTTACGTTTTTTCTGAGATTCTGTCCGTGGACAGTTGTGTTGTCACTTGTGTGATCATCCTTGATCACAAGTTTCCTGACAAGTGGTTGTTTCCAGAAACAGTCCTAGCTACAAACCTTTCAATTGGTATCAGAGCCTTCTCTCGACATTACTGAGAGTCGATCATTGTAGTAGCCATAATGGACTGTCAACAAACCAAGTTTAGGGTTTTAATGATTGTGTTTGAAAATATGAGAATGAAACCATCAATGATTTTTTTTCTAAATTGATAAATATTGCAAATGAGTTATACTCCCTCCGTCTTTTTAGTCTGTTTACTTTTGGTCAGCGGGAGTAAACTTTGACCTAATATTTAATGTCAATCTAATCATCTTAATAATATTCTAAAAATTGTAATTGATAAATAATCATTTAATTTATCAATAATAATTTTTAAAATTTCATTAGGATTGTTAGATTGATATTAAATGTTTGGTCAAAGTTTACTCATGTTGACCAAAAGTGAACAGACTAAAAAGACAGAGGGAGTATGTGTTAGGGGAATCAATCTCTAAAGCTAGACTCGTAAGCAAAATGTTAAGATCTATGCCAGAAAGATTCAACACAATAATCTCTTTGGTAAATGAATTTTATAGTGTCGAGACTCTAGTTTTGACCAACTTATTGGGATCTTAACCATTTAAGAATTAACTCCTGGTGTGCAAGAAACAAACAAAGAACAATCCACTGATGTTTCTAGTGCTCTTATTGTGTCTAAAGATCTTGTTCAATTGTCCAAAGACATTGATGAGTCAAACTTAGAGGAAGATGAATGTGCCTTGATCACTCAAAAATTCAGCAGCATGTTGAACAAAAAACGACACATAAAGTTTCCCAATAAGATTCTTGCTCCTTCCCCTAAGATTGAATCATTTAATAGGAAGATAAATGTGAAAAATATTTTTTTCTGAAAGCAAAACGCCGACTGAATCAATTCAGTGTAGGGCGTGTCAAGGATTTGGGCACTATGCAAATGAGTGTGCAAACACACTAAAAAATAGAGGGATGAGTTTTTCTACTACTCTAAGTGACTCTGATGATGATGATCAGACAGCAAATTTGTCATTTTTACGTTCATCACAGTTTTCACTTTCAATAGTGAATCTGACAGTGAAGATGTGCAGCTAACTGACTGCATAACTGGCAACTCAACTGGTGCTGATATGTATACTTGCTTAAACTCTACAATTGCAGGTAAGTCTGAAGTTGTTATTGAGGAGGAGGAAGAGGATAGTGCAACTTATGAGGAGTTGCACAATACCTACGTTGATCTGTATGCTGAGTGGACCAAACAGATTGAAAAAGTTCAGGTGTTCAAACAGGTAAATAATAAACTTACTGCTGAAAATGTGAGTTTAAAATCAGAGGTTGAGAGATTGTCCAAAGAGAGTGATTCTAAAAAAGACTCCCTAGCCAAATTAGAAGAATTTTTGAGTCTAGATAATAAAGAAAAATCTGGAATCGGCTGTGGAGGTCTTACTTTTGAGGGTGAGGATACAAGTAAGTTTGAAAAACTATCATTTGATAACATGAAACTGAAAGCTGAGAATGAGCGGTTATCTAAGGAAAGTGACTCTCAAAAGGACTCCATAGCCAGGTTGAAAGGTTTACTCACAACGAAAGATATTGAGTGTGAGAAGTTTAAAACTTGTCTTAAGAAAGAAACTGAAATTCCAACTAAACTTAACAATGGAAAAGCTAAGTCAGGAGAAGTTTTAAAGATAGGTAATGAGGGAAACCCAAGAGTTGGCTATGAAGGTCCTGTTTTTGTCAAAGAGGGGGAATGTCCTTCTAAAGTTGAACATAAATCTCATGTTAAATCCAGAAAACATAGGAAGAGGAGATATGTTTGTCATCATTGTTTTGTTCCTGGTCACATTCGACCATTTTGTTATAATTTGAAACAGGAACTTAAACTTTTGAAGACTGATGGCCACTTGAGCAGACAGTTGAGTACTCAACCTGCAACTCAACTGAACAGACAACAGACGTCTGTTACAAAAACTACTTGGGTAAGGAAAGAGGACATTAAGTGTCAAGTGGTATTTACCTCCTCAAAAGGCAGTTTCGAAGGATCTTGGTATTTCGACAGTGGGTGCTCACGGCACATGTCTGGATCCCTTGAATACCTCATTGATTATGAACTATACAAAGGTGGTAAGGTAAACTTTGGAAGAGGTGCCCAAGGTAAGATCATGGGCAAAGGTACGCTGAATGTAATAGGTCTACCTAGGTTGAATAATGTGTTGCATGTTGATGGGTTAAAGACTAATTTGATTAGCATTAGCCAATTGTGTGATGATGATCTACATGTCAAGTTTGATAAGAAGACGTGTGAGGTCTTTGATGATTCAAACAGATGTGTTTTAAAAGAAGTAAGATCCTCTGATCATTGTTACAAGTTGGTTGAAAATATTTCACATCTTAAACTGATTTTTGATAATGCTCCTGATCTTATTGTCAAATCTATTGAGAATTGTGTTACAGGTTATACAGGAGGACATGATCTGGTTAGTGATGAATCTGAACCAAAGAATTCAAAGGAATCTGTAGAACCAGCACTTGTGCAGACAGATCATACACCAGCTGAGCAGACAACTAACAGCACAAGTGGTCAGACAGTGGCATAATCAAGTTCAGATTCTGAAACCAAAGAAGGGTTTGACCTGAATGAAGGAGCTGGTGTGAGCAAGTTTGAAGATAATCTTTCCATACTACACGATAACCATCCTACTTCCCAGGTCGTTGGGGGAGTGGATGAAAAGAAAAAACCAAGAGAAAAGAAGGTCAATCACCGTGACCTTGCAAGTTTGATGAACATGAACTCGGTGGACCGTCAGGTAAGTTCATGTTATTCTGTTGCCAATGACGAATCTAATTTAGATGCATTTTTTATGTCATTTGAGGGGGAGTTGATTATTGTTCCAAAAAGCACCAATGTTAGTTGTTTTGGTAATCAGTTGGGTTCTTGGGAACAAACTTTTGTTTCGCTATCAGCTGCTGAATCACAATATCTAGCAGTTGGTAGTAGGTGCACTAAACTCCTTTCGATGAATAAATTGATCAAAGACCGTGGAATCAAAGACAAAATCTCGTCTGTCTTTTGTGATGGTAAGGGTACCATAGAGATTCTTAAAGGCCCCGTTCAATGTTTTACCCCTAAGCATCTTGATTTTAGGCTTCACTGTGTTAGAGATACTGTTGAACAAACAATCTTTAGTCGTCAATTTGGTAGAAATAATAAATGACTAAATGATATTTTCATAAGGCCTTTGTTTTTTGAGAGATGCTTTTCTCTCGGTGTGTGTGAGTTCAGTTGATCGCACAAGTGTGCGGACAACTGTCTGCATCTCTGTATAATTCTATATTACAGAAAAGACAAAAAAAAAAAAAAAAAAGAAAAAAGAAATAAAAAAAAATCTGCATTCATGCTTTGCACGATTATCTCTTGTGATCACTTGGTTGAATTATTCCCGTAACTCTGTGTTTGACCCTTAAATGTGAGATCCTTCTTAACCTGATAATAAAAATTATTTTGTTAATTCCTTCGTGTTGTTTATCATGGAGTGGACACTTAATCTAAGGTTACGGGGAAAACAAGCTGCCTCATTTCTTTGAAGTCACTACTCATTAAGGCAAAATGCCAACGTTGTACAAAAATACATCACTTGAGGAAAAAAGTATGGTGACACTGTATTGTGAGAGTGAAAAGCTCCTCCCCTTAATTGATTCAATGCCTTAAAAGGAAGTGTTCTAGAGGATACATGATTGAAGGACATCTCATTGAATTCTTGTGTGTTAAAACTGGGCCATTGGATATGTTGACCATACTATATCACACCTAGCTAATTGAGATTAATCTCCACTGTGTGTGCTTGTTAGGCATAACTCAAAATTATGATTTCTTTGGCCTCGTAAAATTTCAATTTGTTGATATTATTTCCATCAAATTGTGGGCTAATCATTTCTTGGTTAACAATATGTTTAATGAGTGTGTGCCCAAGTTTATATGCAAAGGAAATCTGAACAAGAAAATCTTTGGGGCTCAAGTGGAAATGATTTTCTATGGTATTGCAATGGGCCACAAAATCCGGATAAAATTTTGGTTTTTGAATTCATGTTCTTTGGCCAATTTGATCCTCCAAAAGGTTTGGTCACCTTCACTGTGTATATTTCCTAGACCAAGTGAACTTCTCCTCAGCCATAATCAGCAACAATTCCCTCCCTAGAATTTCATTCTTTTTGTGAGAGTGTCATCCATGCAGTTGTCTATGCTGTTGTTATGGAAGTTGTGTGCACATCTCTGCACTCAACTGGTTGCACAAATGTGCAGTTGTCTCTTCTTCTCCGAAAATTTCTGTAAGTATTGTCTTCTTCCATTTTCTCCTCTGCCTCTGATCCTCTGAAGCTGCAGCTCTGATCATAATTCATAAAGGGGGTTCTTAAGATATTTTCATAATGTGCGCACATTTTTTTTGAAAATATCTAAAGAAAAGGGGGAGAGTAGGGAAATAGTCAATCAATGGGGGAGATGATCATCAATGGAGATGCAGAAGATGATCATCAAAAGAGATATAATCCATTTAGGGGGAGTTTCTAATGCAGGGGGAGAGATTGTGGTGTCCATTTAAGGGGGAGTAAGCTCGAGTTCTTAATGTCATGAATGAAGATGAACTGGAGTTCAATAGGTGATCATTGATGTTTGTGTTTCTTGTGCTAACATTGTTTTTGCAGATGTAAACCATAACCACAAAAATAGGGGGAGATTGAAAGAGTATGAATATACTCTTAATATCTTTTGTTTTTTGTAATTATGGTTTTATACATTATTATATTAGAATAGTTAAAATTTAGATATTTGTCCATATTTAATTTGTATGTATCTTTGATGTGGCGGATTTTGTATATTTTAATTCCCTTATTTTCCTATGTATTTTAGTTCATTTTGATGTACTTAGACTAGATTTGATGTATTTGGGGCATTATTTATCATTTGAGCTTTTATTGTAATCCGGGGTAGAATAGTTCTTATTTATTTATTTATTTTCCGGATGTAATTTTTTGGTGAGCTTCAAAGTCTTGTCTCAAGGATCAAGAATAGTCAAGTCAAGTCAAAGTCAATCAGGCGGAAGAGTATAGGTCCAAACTGCAATTTGTTGAAGTTGAAGCACTGTTCTGCATTGTTGAAAAGTCCAGGGATTGCTGTGAAGAATTAAAAGACTGCAGGGACCAAACTGCAAATAACTAAAACTCCAGGGACCTAATTGAAAATTTGGGCAAGTTGATTTCCGCATTTATTCAGCGGACGATCTCTGGCAGAGGGATATTATTTTTCTTTTCTTTTTCTTTTTCTTTTATTATTATTCTTTTATTTTTTTGATTTATGAAAAATACTCATTATTAGTTTTAGAATTAGATTAGATTAGGTCATAATTCCTTTTGAGGGGAGAATACTACGTACTCTTTTCTCTCTGGAACTTTGTAACCCTTTAATGGAGAACTAAACTCCATAGCTTTGGATTGTGATCTTGAACCTAATCTAGTTTCGATTGAGGTAACTTTCTTTTGCTTTTGTTAATCTATTCATAGTTTTGCTTGTTCTGATTTTAGATTTATAACTAGGGTTTGTGGATTTGGCCAATCCATTAGTTCTTTTTATGAATCTATGCTAGAATTCGCTGTTCTGTGCCAGAATTAGGGTTTTCACCGTAGCATCTTCACAAATTGTGTATGTGCCATAGCAATTCGGGAAGTAGGCAAAATTTAGCGATTATCTATGTGAAATAATCATAGAAAGCGTTCTTGATCTTAGTCTCTTAAATTGAATCAATTAATCTTTAAATCTTTTCTGTGTCAGTCTAGGTTTAATTTTAATTAGGGTTTATAGTGAGTGTGCCACTGCTATAGACTAAACAGTAAGAAGAGGCAGAGATTGAAATATATCTCATGATCAAGTGAATTGGGTTAACGGAGAAAAAGTAGTAACAATGAAATTGAAATAGAGGACGGGGATAGGGATCAATCTGAAGTGCTTTTTTTTTAATCATTGTTTTAATCATCTTAGTTTAATTTCTCGTCTAGGAATTAATTACGATCAAATTTAACCCCCAATCTGGTCAAGTGACTGTTCGCAAATAATCATTGTTCATCGTGGATCGACCCTGACTTACCCTAATTACATTATTAGTGGCCGAGTTTAGGTCTAATTTAGTAGGCATGCGACTAAGCCTACCAAATTTTGGCGCCGCTGCCGGGGAACGGTGTTTATTTGTTTACGTTCTTATTTTAATTCTTGTTCTTTTTCTTTTTATTTTATTTGTATTTATTTTTAGTTAGTTTAGTTATTTAGTTTCCTTTTAGTTTTTATTTGTTTATTTATGTTTTTAGTGTGGTACCCTGTACGGTCCACACCCGTTCTACTGATAATTGCTTGTGAGTCTTGAACTAGAAAGCAGATGGCAGCGCAGACATTGAGGCAGAAAACTGCGCCAAATTGGAATGAGCAACCACATTCCTTCCAATTCCCTGTCTTACCTGTCGGAGTGACTTTTGAGTTGAAGCCGGGGCTGTTGAGCCAGTTACCACACTTTACTAGGATGCCTGGAGAGAATCCGAATCAGCATGTGTCCCAGTTTGTGCAGATATGTCAAAGCATGAAGCCGGCTACACTTCCTTTAGAGCACTTATTACTCAGAGCATTTTCTTTCACTTTGAAAGATGATGCTAGTACATGGTATTACCATCTGTCGCCTAACAGCATTACCACATGGCAGCAGATGAAGGAGGTGTTTCTTGATGAGTTCTTTCCTCCCGATCAAATCAATGTGATGAAGCGGGACATTAGCAACATGGAGCAGAAGGTAGATGAGACTCTATACGGGTATTATAATAGGTTCCATAAGTTGTGCAGGAGTTGCCCGTATCATGGGTTTGATGATGATCAGCTGATAGTATATTTTCATGGAAGGTTGACCATTCAGGATAAGAGATTAGTGGATTCATGTTGTGGGGGGAGTATTTTGAATAAGACTACTGAGGAAGCTAAGAGGTTGATCGAGGATCTAGCTAAGAGTACAAGGACCCATGGCAAAAGGTCTCATGTGAGACAGGTTAGCGCAGCGGGTTCTAGCAGTGGGTTGTCCAATAAGTTCGAGAGAGATATGGAGGATCTTAAGGGTATGGTTAAACAGTTGGTTCTGGGACAGACACCGAAGCCTTGTGGGATTTGCTATGACATCACGCATCCTACAGATTTATGACCTTCTCTGCAGCCAGGCGAGATGGAGGATGTTAATGAAGTTGGGTTTGCGCAGCAGGGACAGAGACCGATGGGTAACACCTATAACCCCAACTGGAGAAATCATCCTAATTTCATATGGGGTACAGGTCAGCAGTAGAATCAGCCGGGTGGTCAAGGACAGTAGTTCGGTAATCAGCAGGGTTATCAGCTGCAGCAGCAGTACCAGGGTAATCAGTTCAACTCTTATAGACCACCATATGGGCAGCAGCAGCAGCAGCAGCAGCCACAGCAATAGCAGCAGCAGCCGCAGCAGCAGAATTCTTCGGGACAGTCTACATATGCATTACTGAATTCATTGGCTCAGAGTGTTAGCACTATGAACCAGAACTTTCAGCAGTATCAGCAGAGCATAGATGCGAGCATTGGTAACTTGAAGAAACAGATAGTTCAGGTAGCTTATGCAGTGGGACGGATAGAGGCTAGGGATTCGAGGAAGTTGCCATCACATACTGATCCGAATCCTAAGCAAAGTGCATGTGCGATCACTCTTCGCAATGGTAAGGAGTTGCAGGAAAGAGTTGTAGCTGAGGAACCGGAGGTAGAGGTTAAGATTACTGAGCCAGTACAGAAGACACCAGAGCAGACAGAGACTAAACCAGAGGTTAAGGCTCCTGTATATGAGCCTGAGGTTCCATTCCCGGAGGCCTTGAAAGAACATCGAAAGCCAGAGCCTGACAAGGCTATTTACGATACTTTCAAGAGGTTAGAGGTTAATATTCCTTTCTTGGACCTTCTTCAGACTGTCCCGAGGTATGCGAGGTTTTTGAAGGAGTTGTGTACTCTGAAGAGGAATCAGAAGGAAAGGAGTAAAAAGAAGGTTAAGGTTAGTGAGCATGTGTCTGCAGTGTATCAGAGGAAAATGCCTAAGAAGTGCAATGACCCAGGGATGTTCGTGATTCCAGTTACTTTGGGGGATGCTTCTGAGCATAAGGCGATGTTAGACTTGGGGGCTTCAATCAACGTCATGCCCTATGCGTTGTTTGAAACTCTTAAGTTGGGACCACTGCAGGACACAAGAGTCGTGATACAGCTGGCGGATTGGTCGAATGCCTACCCGAAAGGATTGGTGGAGGATGTTCTGGTTAGGGTTGGTAAGATGATTTTCCCGGCGGATTTCTATGTTCTTGAGATGGAGACGGATCCAAATGCTCCCATACTGTTGGGGAGGCCTTTTATGTCAACTGCTAGGACCAAGCTTGATGTGGCTAATGGTTCTTTGACAATGGAATTTGATGGACAGGTAATGGAGTTTAACATCTTTGACTCTATGAAATACCCTAAGGATACGGAGTCGTTATGTTTTATCGATGTGATCGAGCCATTAGTAGAGGAGGTATTTGAGGTGTCTGGTGGAGATGATGATCTCAAGACCGCGTTAGAGAACGCTTTGGGGTATGCTAATTTGGAGTTTGATATCTCGGATTCTATGAAGGAGTCAGTGATGGGTCTTACAGAGAGTGCCATGTTTGCTACCGCGCCGGGTCATGGTCACATGAAGCTAGACGTTCCGATGGAGAAGCTTGTTCCATCTATAGAGAAGGCACCGGAGCTTGAGTTGAAGGTCCTCCCTGAGCACCTTAAGTATATTTATCTAGGTGAGGGAGAGACGCTTCCGGTAGTGATTTCTAGCAGTTTGACCGAAGATCAAGAGAATAGGTTGATTGAGGTGATCCGGGAGCGAAAATCTGTGATTGGTTGGACTATTGCCGATCTCAAGGGCATTAGTCCATCTTTGTGTATGCACCACATCAACCTAGAGGAGGGTGCGAAGCCGGTGAGGCAACCACAGAGGAGGCTTAACCCACCGATGATGGAGGCGGTGAAGAAGGAGGTTTTAAAGCTACTACAGATGGGGATTATCTATCCCATCTCCGACAGCGAGTGGGTGAGCCCCACACAGCGTGTGCCCAAGATGGGCAGGATCACGGTCTCCCTTAATCAAAAGGGAGAGATGGTTCCAACCCGGGAGCAAACGGGGATTCGCGTGTGCATTGATCTTCGGAGGCTAAATGAGGTAACTCGTAAAGACCACTTCCCTCTCCCCTTTATTGATCAGATGTTGGAAAGGTTAGCCGGAAGGGCGTACTTTTGTTTTCTCGACGGTTTTTCCGGGTATTTTCAAATACCTATTGCCCCGGAAGACCAAGAGAAAACTACATTTACTTGCCCCTTCGGCACCTTTGCTTATCGGAGAATGCCGTTTGGATTGTGTAATGCACCTGGGACTTTTCAAAGGTGCATGATGAGTATTTTCTCCGAGTTTGTAGAAAAGTTTATGGAAGTTTTCATGGATGACTTCACTGTCCATGGAGACTCGTTTGATGAATGCCTTGCTCATTTAGGACTATTGTTGGATAGGTGCATTGGAACAAATTTGGTCCTAAATTTTGAATAATGTCACTTTATGGTCGAGCAAGGCATTGTGTTGGGTCATGTTGTGTCGAAAAAGGGTATCGAAGTTGACAAAGCTAAGATTGATGTCATTTCTTCACTTCCTTACCCGACCAATGTGCGTGAAGTCTGGTCTTTCCTTGGTCATGCCGGGTTTTACCGGAGGTTTATTAAGGATTTTTCTAAGATTGCTTCACCTCTATGCACCCTGTTGCAAAAAGTGGTTGATTTTAATTTTGATGATAATTGCAAGCAATCTTTTAATGAGTTGAAGTATAGGTTGACAACCACCCCCATAATTCAAGCACCCGATTGGTCTCGTCCGTTTGAGATCATGTGTGATGCTAGTGATTATGCTGTGGGGGCGGTTTTGGGTCAAAAAGTGGAGCGTGCCTCGCATGTGATTTATTATGCGTCTATGACCTTGAATGGGGCACAAAGAAATTACTCCACTACTGAAAAAGAGATGTTGGCGGTAGTCTTTGCACTAGAAAAATTTAGGTCCTACTTGTTGGGCACTAAAATCATTATTTATACCGACCACGCTGCTCTTAAATATTTAATGTCTAAGAAAGAGGCTAAACCGAGACTCATTCAGTGGATTCTCTTGTTGAGTGAGTTTGACATAGAGGTTAAGGACAAAAAGGGGGCTGAAAATCTAGTTGCCGATCATTTGAGTCGCCTTGTAATGGAGGAGGACAATCCTTATAAACAAGCCCCAATCCGGGGTGAGTTTCCTGATGAGGTTCTTTGGGCAGTTAATTCAGTGGCCCCTTGGTATGCGGACTTGGTCAATTTTCTTGTCTCGAATAAATTCCCTCCGGGGATATCAAAATCGAAAAGAGACAAAGTCCGTAGTGATGCCAAATATTATGTTTGGGATGAGCCCAACTTGTGGAGGCATTGTGCCGACCAAGTCATTCGGAGGTGTATTCCCGATAGTGAGGTGTCCTCTATTCTCAAATTCTGTCATGAGTATGCGTGTGGTGGTCATTTTGGTGCAAAAAAGACCGCTAGAAAAGTCTTGGATTGTGGCTTCTTTTGGCCAACTTTGTTCCGGGATGCAGTCACTTTTTGTCAGTCGTGTGATAGGTGCCAAAGGGTTGGTAATATTGGGCGCCGTGATAAATGCAACAAACCCTCATTGTGAATTGTGAAATCTTTGATGTGTTGGGGATAGACTTTATGGGTCCGTTCCCTAATTCTTGTGGGTTTGTGTATATTTTACTTGCGGTGGACTATGTTTCCAAATGGGTGGAAGCCATCCCTACCCGTACCGATGATTCAAAAGTAGTGGTCAATTTTCTTAGGAGCAACATTCTGTGTCGGTTTGGGATGCCAAGGACCATTATTAGCGATAGGGGGACTCATTTTTGCAATAAGACAGTCGAAGCTCTAGTCAAGAGATATCATATTGTTGGTAGTGGTGCCCTAGGCACGTTTAATAAACGTTGTAATTGTTATCATTTATTTCATATCAATAAAGAGATGTTTTGATTATTATTGTCGTTCATGTTTACTTATAATAATCTCTGTCCCTAGTACTTGTTAAGCACTAGTATAAAGGCTAAATGATCATGGGATGATCATGTTAGATTTATGGGTACTTGTTTGGAACAAGGTACTGAACATGACCCGCTGTATGAGATTTATGTCATGGTCCATGTCGTACGTATATCTCATATTAGTTATGTTATTCGAATCCTTGGACATGAAGTTATTATAGTCTTCCACTTGATGAACATTATGTTTGACATATTCAAACGCTACCTTTAACCGGGTAGTTATAAAAGGTATGATTGGCATAGTCGGATTTACGTAGGGAATAATAATAAGCTAAATGGATTTGTCCCTCTTCGGAGAGATGTCAAGCTTGGGCCTCTCGTAGGAATGATGTTGATGAAAATGTTCGGCCGGACTCAAATGAATTGATTAGATCAATGTCATTTGTATTGTCAACATATTCGGAATCGAGAAAGTATTAAACAAAACAAGTTGACTTGTTGACCATGACTTGTGTTCAATGACATCATGGACAAAAGGATTGTGACATATTCTAAAGGAATGTGAACTTGTATCTAGTTATACTATTTGGGTAGGTATGACGGTTTGCTAGAACCTAATCACATCTTATGGTTTCATGTTTGAACCCATTGTCAACTTAGTATAATCCTAGAGGGTCACACACAATAGAACGAATCTTTAAAAGGACTAAAATGGAATTTTGAGATTTTCTGGTGCCTTTGGGCGACCGCACAAAAGTGGCCGGGCGGCCGCCCAAGGTTGGGCGACCGCACACCCCATTTTGGGCGGCCGCACAAGTGTGTCGGCAGAAAGATTCCTAATTTGATTAGGAGAAGTTTTTGACACAAGTTTCCTATTTGGAATAGGTCTTACTTGTGTATAAAAGGCCAATTTCGGCCAGAACTTCAAATATAGCTTTGTGTGAGTCTCCAAAGAGTTTGAGAGAGTTTATTTTGTTCCTAGACATCCTTTGATTGAAGAACAAAATAATACACAAATAAATTCCATATAGTCATATTAAATTGTGAAAGTGTGTTTCATAATTTTGGTCTAGCAACCAAGATCAAGAAGCTCCTTGATATTCGTTCGTGGTGTGGATACCGCTAGAGGGTGAAGCTTATCATCTTCAAAGTTCGTGTTCTTACTTTTGTGATCAAAGCTTCAAGTTCTCCACCAAGATCAAAGCTAGAATTCATAGTCATCAAGGGTTAGTTTTTCCTCTATTCATATTGTTGTATTTGATTTAATCATATGAACGGATCTATGGGCTTTGGGTTTCATAAATTTTAAATGCTATATTCCCCTGCGCATGTGACTACGAAACCCAACACATATCACCCATAAGGTGTTGACTGCTTATCATCCCCAAACAAATGGCCAAGCCGAGGTGTCCAATAGAGAGATAAAATCCATCCTTGAAAAAACTGTGAACCCAAATAGGAAGGATTGGAGTCAAAGGCTTGATGATGTGTTGTGGGCTTACCGGACGGCATATAAGACACCGATTGGTATGTCACCATATCGATTGGTGTTTGGTAAACCTTGCCATTTACCGGTGGAGCTTGAACACAAAGCCTATTAGGCGGTCAAAAAGTTCAATTTGAACTTAGAGGGTTCCGGTGAGGAGCAAAAATTGCATTTGAGTGAGTTGGATGAGATTAGGAGAGATACTTATGAGAATAACCTCCTTTATAAGGATCGAGCGAAGATTTGGCATGATAAAATGATCATTAGAAAGGACTTTAAGGTTGGTCAAAAGGTCCTTCTTTTTAATTCCCGTCTTCGTTTGTTTTCGGGCAAGTTAAGGTCTCGGTGAACCGGCCCTTATGTGGTGAGGGAGGTGTCCCCTCTTGGGACGGTAGTAATCTCTAGTTCTAATGAGGACAAAGGATTCAAAGTTAATGGTCAACAGTTAAAACCGTATTTTGAGAACGAAGTCGTGAATACTGCGAATTTGGAGGTGATTGATCTCCAAGACCCGGTATATGTTTGATAGCTTTGGGTCCGAGTCTTGTCAAAGACTTTAAACTGTGATGCATGCTGGGTGCTTTCCCGGCATTTGGTCTAGCTAAAGACGGTAAAGAAGGGCGGCTAACCGGGAGGCAACCCGGAATTTATTTGCTTATTTTGTTGGTTATTGTGTACATTATGCTTTTGATTTTAATTTTGATATTGAATTGGTGCTACTGAAGGGTATATTTTTGTTTTTGTGGGTGCAGGAAATCTTGGCTTGGAGGCACACATGGGCACACTCGAACCAGGCTAAAAAAAAAAAAAACGCATCACGACTCGTGCTGGGTGAAGGTGGCTGCTATCTGCCCGTGTGCGTGACTCGTGCTCACGAGTCCCCCTTGAGAAGAAATATGTATCAGCACGTGTGCAGCAGTCGTGACCACGCCTCCCCCTATGTGGCACGACTCGTGCTCCTTGTAACGACTCATGATGGGGCAAGAGTCGATTGACTGGGCAGTAAAAAAAAAAAAAAACCTCACATCTCTCAACCGCTCCCTTCTCCCTTCCCAGTCCATCGTCTATCTCTCTCTCTCTCTACAACCGCCACCATACTCCTCTCTCTCCACCATGGAAAACCACCTCCCCCATTAAACCAACTCCCTCCTTCATCTTCGTCCTCTCTCTCACAACCCCACTCCTCAATTCGGGTAATTACACCTTATTCACCCTCTTTCTCCCTCTAAACCCTAAATCCCAAATTCAACAATTTTCATCAAATTCCTCCATTCTTCCACCTTAAACCACCATCTCCACACTAGATACGACCCCACCCACCACCATTGATCATCAATTCCGAGTTTCGACCAAAATTCAAGAACCCTAAATTTTAAATTTTTGGGGCTTTTTGGTTTTTCTTTCTTGGAGCAAATTTGGAGGAACAAGGATAGTTTTTGGGCACTAATAGAGCATTGGAAGGTAATAATTCTCATCTTCCTTCGAATTTTAATTTTTGGATTGTTGAGTGGTGGCTATTTTGGGATTGTTGAAGGGATATTATTATGTTGACTTGATTGATTGAGTGTGTGTTGTTAATTATTGTTGATTGGTGAGTGATTGTGAGCGTTGTTGTGATTCATTGAATTTGAGAAATATGGGAAGGAATAAGGTCGGAGCAAGAAGTAGTGGTGAGAGTAGTAAAGCCGTGAATAAGCCTAAAAAGGGCGTTCTTATACCACCTCCTCCCGAGGGAGATATCTTCTTAGGACTTAAAAAATTGAGTGAAGTACAAAAGGGCAAATGGAGAAGTTTAGATAAGTACAACCGTAGACTTCAAGTCACAAATTTTTTGGATGCGGGTGTGCTTGATTTAATTGGGTTGGAAATCCAAGTCCGAAGATTGTTGATGGAGACTGGACTTGAGCTATTCTTGGGGAAGAAGGCGGCAGTTTACAAGCGCTACACGCTGGAATTTCTTTCCACTTTTGAGAGGGTGAAAGTAAGGGGGTGCCGAGTGTGAAGTTTCACCTTAATGATCAGGTGAAAACCTTGTCCTATTCTGAAATTAGGAATATATTTGGGGTGTCGGAGCCGAGAGGGAAGTTCGAGGAGAATGATCAACTAGCGCACCATTTCTTTGTGGAGTTGACAGGGGTCACTTTTTCTAAGCCCGACAATGTAGCCACTAGTCTAACCCACCCGGCTTGGAGGCTTCTCTATAGAGGCTTATCAATGACTTTTCTGGCAAAGGGGGAGCCAGCACAACTGAACACCATGGATGTTGCGTTATTGAGGACGGAACTGCCCAAGGCCTCGAGAACATTCCCGGATTGGGTGGATATATTTTTGGTTAGGTGTGCACTTTGTGTGAGTAGGGGGTGTGGTAACATCTCGATGGGGGGCATGATCACTCT
Organism: Campanula takesimana; assembly: GCA_026119855.1. Lineage (NCBI taxonomy): Eukaryota > Viridiplantae > Streptophyta > Magnoliopsida > Asterales > Campanulaceae > Campanula > Campanula takesimana. The sequence goes on along the minus strand of JAOWBW010001150.1, from coordinate 291,575 downwards.
ATTGGTGGAACATTTTGTTCAAGATCATCCCAATACGGCTGTGTATGTTGGGGGACCCAACTTTTATGACCATGATTATCTGAGTCGGTATGATGATTTCACACGTGTGGGAAGTGCTTTAAAGTTCCATTATGGGGACGAGCTTTCTGTGATGTGTGAGCGTGGGGCTGTTTTCCTGTCGGGCTCGACGGCTAGGGATTGGAGAATGCCCGGTGTACTTGATGTCAGGAGTAAACTGTGGGTTAAGAGAGGAGGTAATGATGATGATGAGCAGGATGATGGTGATGATGAAGAGAATGCACCAGATGATGAGGAGATGCAGGAGATGCCACAGCAGCAGGGCGGTTCTGATGCTTTTAGGGACTAGTCACATATGCGGTCCTTCATAGAGGGCCAGCAGCAGGAGATGCTATCCATTGTACAGTCCCGGCACACATTTAAGGATCAGATGCATCAGAACAGATATGCCTTTGAGGATAGGCACTGGGAGGATTTTCAGATAGATTAGAGGGGCTCGAGGACCAGCAGGCTATTATATCTAGGAGACATCAGCAGATGGAGTCCTGGATGATGCAGCAGTAGGGGCCCCCACAGTATGTACCGGTGGAGGATGAGTACTACGCCATGATGGCATCCCGGTTAGAGGCTCGGGAACAGCGGCGTGCATTCAGACGTCCCCGACATCAGGGAGAGGGCTCCAGTTCACAGTCTCAGGAGCCGCTGCAGCCTCAGTATCCACCGCAGACTCAGTATTACTCCCAGGTCCACTGGCAGTGGCAGTGGCCGCAGTGAGGGTACACCTTTTCCTTACGCTTTTACTGTCCTTTATTTTTACTGTTTCACACACACTGAGGACACTGTGTAGTTTAAGCGTGGGGGAGGGTTTGTATTATGTAGAGTACGCATTTTATTTTATTTTGCATTTTATTTTATTTTCTTATTCAAAAAAAAAAAAAAGAGAGAGAGGCTAAGTGAAAACCCGAAAGGGCGCTTAGGCAAAATGTGAGATTTTGAGTGATTTTATCATTTATTCACCGGAGAGAAGTCATAAGGGGGGGGGGTAAGGAGTCTCGGGTTAGGATTTTCATACTTGGTGTAGGAGGCTCGGTTAGAGGTGATTAGGATAGAAACTCTCGTTCTTTCTTGGAGTAATAAGGGGACGTTGGTGATTTCACGAGGTAAGTTATGTCCGAAAACACTTTCTAGGCATCAACTTCTTACTTTTATGAGGGAGACTTGTAGTGTGAGACTAGCTTGGGGAAACTTAGGATATTTTAGCTCCCCGTGGCTTTTATGAGTGGGCCTTAGTCCGGATACTGTTTTTCACTATTTTGGATGTTTGTATCGGGCTAAGGCCATGGATATTTATTTGTTCTTGGCGTTTATAGGGACGGAGTTTCTTATACTCCGAGTTGTTTGTGTTTGTTGACTTTTGACTTGGAGGATTAAAGGAGATTATGGGTCATTTTCTCCCATGCTACGCTGATTAGACCGGAGTTTAGAGTGGGGTTAGGATGTTACTCAGGGACGAGTAACGGTCTAAGCGTGGGGGAATTTGATGTGGCAAATTTTGTATATTTTAGTTCCCTTATTTTCCTATGTATTTTAGTTCATTTTGATATACTTAGATTAAATTTGATGTATTTGGGGCATTATTTATCATTTGAGGTTTTATTGTAATCCGGGGTAGAATAGTTCTTATTTATTTATTTATTTTCCGGATGTAATTTTTTGGTGAGCTTCAAAGTCTTGTCTCAAGGATCAAGAATAGTCAAGTCAAGTCAAAGTCAACCGGGCGGAAGAGTATAGGTCCAAACTACAATTTGTTGAAGTTGAAGCACTGTTCTGCATTGTTGAAAAGTCCAGGGATTGTTGTGAAGAATTAAAAGACTGCAGGGACCAAACTGCAAATAACTAAAACTCTAGGGACCTAATTGACAATTTGGGCAAGTTTATTTCCGCATTTATTCAGCGGACGATCTCTGGCAGAGGGATATTATTTTTCTTTTCTTTTTCTTTTTCTTTTTCTTTTATTATTATTCTTTTATTTTTTTGATTTATGAAAAATAGTCATTATTAGTTTTAGAATTAGATTAGATTAGGTCATAATTCCTTTTGAGGGGAGAATATTACGTACTCTTTTCTCTCTGGAACTTTGTAACCCTTTAATGGAGAACTAAACTCCATAGCTTTGGATTGTGATTTTGAACCTAATCTAGTTTCAATTGAGGTAACTTTCTTTTGCTTTTGTTAATCTATTCATAGTTTTGCTTGTTCTGATTTTAGATTTATAACTAGGGTTTGTGGATTTGGCCAATACATTAGTTCTTTTTATGAATATATGCTAGAATTCTCTATTTTGTGCCAGAATTAGGGTTTTCACCGTAGCATCTTCACGAATTGTGTATGTGCCATGGCAATTCGGGAAGTAGGTAAAATTTAGCGATTATCTGTGTGAAATAATCATAGAAAGCGTTCTTGATCTTAGTCTCTTAAATTGAATCAATTAATCTTTAAATCTTTTCTGTGCCAGTCTAGGTTTAATTTTAATTAGGGTTTATAGTGAGTGTGACACTGCTATAAACTAAACAGTAAGAAGAGGCAGAGATTGAAATATATCTCGTGATCAAGTGAATAGGGTTAATGGAGAAAAAGAAGTACCAATGAAATTGAAATAGAGGACGGGGATAGGGATCAATCTGAAGTGCTTTTTTTTAATCATTGTTTTAATCATCTTAGTTTAATTTCCCGTCTAGGAATTAATTACGATCAAATTTAACCCTCAATCTGGTCAAGTGACTGTTCGCAAATAATCATTGTTCTTCGTGGATCGACCCTGACTTAACCTAATTACATTATTAGTGGCCGAGTTTAGGTCTAATTTAGTAGGCGTGCGACTAAGCCTACCAATCTTAGGAATAGTTGTAGTTATCTTAGGAAGGTAAATTAGGTTAAAGTATTTTTGGTATTTATCTTTTTGACTAACCTACTAATGATTTATTGGGAAAAAGATAATTGCCATATTTTGTAGGATTTTTAGAGGGGCTATAAAAAGAAGGAGAAGTCATCCATTGATGAATGGATTTCCTAAGCATTCAAATAGAGAAATCAAGTTTTTCATAAAGAGTCCTTCTTGTCCTTGAAGTTGGTTTATGATCAAGATCTAAAGTCTTCAAGGTTCTTTGCAATTGTTCTTGTATTGAGAACATATATTGCTGATCATCTTTGGCCCTGAAGCTTTGATCTAAGTCTTTTGATTCTTCAAGGTTGTTTTGTGTTTTATTAGTTCTAGGAGTCGAGAACTTATTTGGTCTTTTAATTATTTTTATTTCTTTCATTGTAATCGTTTTTCTATAACTTGTACTTTGCAAGTTTTTTGATTAATGAAAGTTTTCCAGCAAGCATAGTCTTGCTGAAGTGTTTAATTCGTGTTTTAATTTATTCCGCTGCGTTTTTACGTTTTTTCTGAGATTCTGTCCGTGGACAGTTGTCAGGTCAGTTGTGTTGTCACTTGTGTGATCATCCTTGATCACAAGTGTCCTGACAAGTGGTCGTTCCCAGAAACAGTCCTAGCTACAAACCTTTCGATCAATGATATTGGAGATTGCAAAAAATTTCAAATTGAGTAATTTTCTTTAATTAAATATTTTTTAGCAAACATAGGTTTTCTCTTAAATTGTTAAAATGTTTGGTTATTTGATAAAATGATTGTATAATGTTACAGACTGTTTTATTTTTTATTTGCTATTTTGGAATCCCAATGCCAGATAAAGTAATTACTATGCATTAGTTTTTCTTTTTCCACCATGATGCTCTTTAACAGTGTGCTTCAAACTTCAAAATCCATATGCCAAATGAAAGAACTGGCGATTAAATTAGAGAGCACAAGTGTTTTTTGGAGATTGTATTGAGGCCATTGTGTGACATTAGTTTTTAATTCGTGAGGAGTATATGATACATTGGTTATGCTAATACAGTACACATGTATTTTTCAAAATGTTATGGTGTTGCTTAGTTGCTTTACATTGTGAATCAGCAAATTTTTTTTTTCATAGGATGTGAGTGTTAGATTGTTTTAGCTTCTTGACTCCCGTACATACGCCTTGTTTAGTAACAAAATTTCACATTGTATTTTTCTTCAAATTCAGTTTGGCATTGTGAGACCAGCTTGTCTTGTTAAAGAAAACGGGTCACCTTTTGGCTACTATTGGCACTTAATCCGACGAGACCCTGTTGAGACCACATCCATAGGTTTGAAATTCTTTGCTATAATCTTCATGTTCCTAGAATCTTTTTTAGCTCGTTCAACGGTTATATTTCTCCTTATTAATATCATTAAAATTTGAATTTGTGACAATTAAAAAATAGGCTTCAAATTTTGCTAACTTTTATTGTATTTAATAGAGTATGATTTAATTTTTTCGGTTATGTAAAAGTTTGACCCCCCCTCACCATAAATCCTAGATACGCCACTGATTGGCACCAACACAAAGAGTATGATCATAATACTTTTGATTTTCTGTTAGTTATGGGATCATCTTGATTTGAATTGGCTAACAATATCAAGGTCTCTTCTGTTTAAGAAGAATATTTTAACATTGGATATATAGCTAGAAACACCATAAGCTAGCAATCCGAGCACTTAGGGTTAGAAGACTGGCCAACGAAATTCAAATATTTATAAGTTGAAAACAAAAATTTATTCTAACGGTAAACAAATATCCAAAACTATGAAGTTAAGCAAACAACAAAATAACTTCTTTGCAATGGTAAAATATAACTCGAGAAACAAAATAAATTGAAGAAAAAATGACAATTAAAGTACTGGAATTAATTATTAATATACTGTATATCAACAATTGTTGGAGGCGTGTAGAACCAACACCGGTAAGAAATAAGACCATAACATAGAGAGGTGGCCAACGTTAGAGAATAAGGGTGATCAAGTCTGGCAGCGGAGTAAACAAATAACTGCATGGCTACGCCGAATAAGATGTCCCATACACTAAGGTCGGCGATGTGCATGAGTTGAGCCACGGCATGCAAGTTAATAGTGGTTGATATCAACAAGCCAAGAAAGAACCACTGAAATCGGTCATATCCGGGAATGAGATATAATGACATTGCAGCAACCAGTGTGATCAAGTCAACACCAAATTTCGCCCACCGCCCTATCGATTTGTAAGGTGGGTACTTAATATAGGAATGGAGGTAGAGGACGACGCAAGCAAAGCGTAGAGGAGCAGTAAGCAAACAATGTGGGATAGTCCAATATTCTGGGAGGGGAATGGAGAATGGATCGCTTCCCATAGGTACAAAGTAACATCCAACGAGGACCGCAAAGAAATCCAGATAACTAACCGCAACCCACACCAAACCCATCCTTGTTTTTCAAGTTTAATTTTCGTGTGTGTGTATATATATATAAACACGCCAGTACAGGAATATATATCCTAATCAAGTTAATACTAGGAATACAAATCTCTTTTATCTTAGGAAAGGCTAAACCCTAATATAACTAATACAATAAGTTATACGCAATATAAAAAACTTATGCTTTTAAATTTGAAACGGCTAACTTCTCTCTCCCGATAGTGGTTTTTATCCAGCATCTTCTTCAAATTAAATTCCTTGATCCAAAAGGGTTTTTCTTCTTTGATCTGATTCAAAACTTTTCTTCTTCTTTCATTCTCATCTAATTCATTTGTATTTTGATTTGATTAATCAATAACATCCCAAATTTTACATTTATTATTTGACAATTTGTCAATTAATAAATGTAAAATTTGGAATTAATAAATGTAAAATTTGGAATTAAAAATTTCAGATTTTGCTTTCTTGTTTTTAAATTTGGGGTTTAATAAATTTCTCTCCTTTGTGAGAGCCCTTGATTTATCTCCTTTGTGAGAGCCGTTGATTTCTCTCCTTTGTTGAGAGCCGTGTTTGTGTTTGTTTGTTTGTTTGTTTTGTACCCTACAATTGCTATTTATTCTTCAACGACGAATCTCGCATCATCTCCAAACAAAACGGATGCCATTGTTCTTATTGAACAAGGATGTTTCGAAGGTTTTGGAATGTTTGGTGAACGATTATTCGCCAACCCGGATTCTCCATGTCAAGTGCTCAACGCGAAATATTATCCAACGGATGATTTTTTAAATGCCGATTTGCGGCAGTTTCCAAGTTTTGCTTGGAGTAGAATCCGTATGTTACAAGATTTTAATCGAAATTGTTGTTGTTGTAGATTAAGAAATAGATTATTATAAATATTTGGGGTGAGCCTCCGGTTTTTGTGGAGTGTCGCCTCTATTTTTATTATTAATGCAAGTGAAGTCGTTGTTTCAAAAAAAAAAAAATTAAAAAAATGGATACAATCTGCATACTATCGTTACCCATTTTTATTGATGTGCACGTGTGATAGGGGACCACACTAAATTTTAGAAAACTTTTATTTTAATAAATTTTGTTTCAAAATAACTATCCAAAAACTATTTTAATTTGCTCTTAATCATCCATCTCAAGATAAATATTTGATTTTTTTTTAAAAAAACTTGACTAAGAAAAAATTTAAATATTAAGAAACGGTAGCTAATTTTAGATGATATTTTCATAATTTCATCTTCAAATTACAACAGTTGCTTTTATTCTAATTTTTGGATTTCTTTTGAACTTAATTTCATAATTTCCATGTTATTTTAGAGGCTAAAAGAGTTGATTGTTAGTTGAAACCACCAAGTGAAAAATGGGTTAATCTCGCTTTACTACCCCAATGTTTACATGTTGTATCGGTTAGGGGCATATGATTTTATATTTCTCACTTTAGGGCCCAGACTATCGTTTTTGTATCAATTCAGAGCTCATGCAAGAGTTTTGTTAGATTTTAAACGGAAAGTTAACATGTGCCATCTAAAATCCATTTTCTCTGAGGTTTTTTGGTCTTTTCAAATTATTAGTATATTTAAGCTTTCAGACTCTCGACTTATGAAACATTGTTCCAAACAAAAAACTCATAAAGTAATTCCTTCTTATTTATTTATTTTAAAAAATATTTTCTCTACAATTTAATAGGCCCAAACAAACAATTCAGGAGTTAATGTGAAAGTTCTTTTATTTGTGAGTTTTTTTTTTTTTTTTTTATTTCTTTTCCTGGGTATGGCTGTAACTTAAAAATAAAGTAGCAACATCAAGCATAAACAAGTTATCACACATAAATTGGGAAAACAATTTCAAAAAACAGTAGTATTAAAAAAAAATCTTGAGAGAATTATTATAATTATAAAATCCCAATTCCCAAAATTTTGAAAGAAAAAAGTTAATTTAAGAATTGCCCAAACATCAAAAGATTACTATCAGAACACAAACAGAGTGACTTAATAAAAACTCATGAGTTAATTGATCACTCTTGGTATTAAAATGAGTGATAATTTGAGCAACAACATCACCGAAACTCCCAAATCAAACCAAAGCTAATGAACCTGTGATTGATTTGGGTGCATTGCCAAACTATTTTAGTTCAACCATTATTCTTGTGAAAATATCAAATGCCCAAGAGAAAATAAGTGTTAGGTTAGGATGTGATATTCGCACTTTCTATTCAAAATATAACGGAATGTTTGTTAGGCCTTAGATTGATGCGAAAATGAGAGTTCAGGCTCTAAAGTGAGAAAAATAAAACCATAGGCCCCAAAGTGATACAACATGTAAACCCTGGGGTAGTAAAGTGAGATTAACCCAGTGAAAAATTGGTAAATATCACTAGTTATGCGTCTTTGGAAAGATAGTTTTATTTGACTTTTGATAAACGTACCAATAAACATTAATGTCAATTTAATCCTAGTGAAATCTAAAAATTATAAATGCTAAACCGCTAATTGATTTATCAACTATATTTTAAAATTTCATAAGAATAATTAAATTTTTATCAACTTGTGGTTAAATTTCACTTATATTGATCATAGCACTAGGATTCAATTGACAGGTTTTAAACTGAGTGGTTATTATCAGATGTTGACTATGAGATTATCTATATGCCCATGGCAGTACAGTTAGGCCTCTAAGGAAGTTGGATTGCAATGCATTTCAAAATTATGGTCAGTTAAACTAAGAAGTTGAAGATTGAACAAAGTAGGTTTGATGCCTTGGTTTTCTTTTTTTCTGCAATAAGACCAATAAAACAAAAGGTAACAATTAATAAAATTGCTCTAGCTTCCATTGCTTCCAAAAGAGTTTGGATTCCCTGAAACGATGAACTCAGTTGTTCAAAATTCTTATCGCTACGCTGAGATGCTGCCTTCAGCTCCTCTAAGCCCTGATCGCTCCTTATCAACCCCTGTCTCAACACCTCATTGAATTCATCCATGCTGACCCTCCAGTCATTTCTCGAGCTCCTTCCACCTCGTTCCTTAAGCCATGATTCAGCCGTGGACAAAACCAGGCTCTAGATACCAATTGTAACAGTGAAGTAATTTACCAAAACAATTTAGTAATTAAACAAGGACGAAATTGAAGAACAAAACTGGAATGGAATTGTATTGTATTGTATTAACTAGAAATAGATGGAAAACTGGAAATGAACCACTGAATGTTACTCTGCTCCTACTCCTACTCCTATGAGAAAACAGAAATTAACAAGGAATCAACATAAATCTCTCCATGCCCCTTTTGCAAGCCATGGCATCTCTATCTCTATATACGCTAAAAGATTGCATCCCAATTCCCTTACGACATCTGTCCTCCTCTTACTGGCCAAGCATGTAACAACCCAACGGCAACAATACGCAATTACCTTATTACCCCTCCTTTAAAGGTTAATTATTCCAATGCCCTCTTGTAGTTTACTATCCACTACACAAGCCAAAGCCACCACTCCGCCACCTGCTTTGATCTTCGCGCAGGTATTCCCCTTCCCCTTGATGGCTCCCTTTTGACCTTAGGTTGGAGTATCTCTTTGCACTACTTTGTTCAAACAAGAAATTTGGGTTCATTAATCTATGTCAATCTGACAAATTTAGAAGTTGAAACTGGATGTTATGCTTTGGTTACACAGCTGGTACAAACACTCTTATTGATAAATTAATAAGAATATTATTAATTAAAAAAATGAGAATTTCTATAGAAATTTTGAATTAACATTGATTTTTTTTTTTTTTTTTGTCAAAAATCATTCATACTAACAACTAAAAAACAATTGAAGCTATTTTGTTTGTCAGCCAGAGTACTATTCGAAATTCTTAAAGTTTACATGTAAATGTAAGGGTATTGGTGGGTTGATGATAATTAAATCCCTATTCCTAAAAAACCACTTTTTGTTTGTAAGTTCACATTGAGTTATGAGTTATAATACTTTTTTTAGTATTGGTAAGTTCACATTAAATTATCAAATACTCCCTCTCTCTGTCCCCAAAAGATAGTCTCATATTTACTTTTATGGTCAACAAAAATAAACGACCAAACTTTGGTGTCGATTTGATGATCACAATAAAATTTTAAAAATTGTTATTGGTAAATTCACTTAATGATTTATCAATTACAAATTTTAGAATTTCGCTAGAATGATTAGATCATCAGCAATGCTTGGTTAAAGTTCATTTTTGTTGACCACAAAAAAGTCAAAATGAGACTATCTTTCCGGGACACCAAGAAATTTCTTGAAGGCACTGGTCGTAGGCTCAAAGCCCAGATGACGAATTACGACCAAGAAGCTCACCTCTCACAATATTAGCGACCATTTGGATTGTTATCATCCAAAAAATGGCTTATAAAAGGGAGTCTAAGGCCAAGCTCGAATTGGCCGACATACGGACATAGAATGCAACCCTCCCTCCCTCCCTTTGTTCTGTATCTCAGCTGAATATGCTGCCCTCAGGCACATAATAATCCTGTAATCTCTTTTGTTGATGATATGGCATCAGGATGGTGATGGAGGATTGTTTTCAGCTCATTTACTCTAGATCCTGTGGTGGGGAGCGGCTTATTTTGCTTCCAATCAAACGATGAGATAAACCAGTGATGATGATTTTTTTAATGTGTTACAAGTTCCTCTATTTGTCTACTCTTTTCACCATTGGGATCAATTTGATGAGAGTAAAATTGTTACTTTTGACTTTCTGTTGTAATGGGATCTCTCTGGTATAAAAGTACTCGTAGGATGGCACTGATGTGGCTTTAATTTTCTCCATTAAAAAGCATATACCTAAGCAATCTGAGAAATTAGGAAATTCAAATATTTATAAGGAATTACCAAGTTGAAAACTAAAATAAATTCCAACAGTAAACAAATATCCACAACGATGAAGTTAAGCAAACAATAAAATTTGTTCTTTACAATGGTAACATATAACTCAATAAACAAAATAAATACTGGAACTAATAATCAGTATATATCATTCTTTTGTGGAGATCAGCAACTGATGGAGCCTTGTAGAACCAACACCGGAAAGAAATAAGACCATAACATAGAGAGGTGGCCACCGTTAGAGAATTAGGGTGATCAAGTCTGGAGGCGGAGTAAACAAATAACTGCATGAGAATGCCGAATAAGATGTCCCATACATTAAGGTCGGCAATGTGCAAGAGTTGAGCCATGCAATGCAAGTTAATAGTTGTTGCTATCAACAAGCCGAGAAAGAACCATTGAAATAGGTCATGTCCGGGAATGAGATGTAGTGACATGGCAGCAACGAGCGTGATCAAATCAACACCAAATTTTAGCCACCGCCCTATTGACTTGTAAGGTGCATACTTAAAATAGGGAAGGAGATAGAGGAACTCGCAAGCAAAAACTAAAGGAATAATAAGCAAACATGGTGGGAGAACCCAATCTTTTGGCAGGGGATCCGCAAAGTGAGCTGCAAAGTAACAGCCTACGGAGACCGCACAGAAATCCAGCACGCTAACAGCAAACTACACGAAAGCCATATATGCTTCTTTCAAGTCTCAATATATGTGTATATATATGTGTCGGCTGATCGTAAACGAGAGAGAAGAGGAGGTATTGTTCCTCTGTCCGTTCTTTTCATGTATATATATATATAGGCCACCAAGATTCCTAATCAAGTTAGTACTAGGAATACAAATCTCTTATATCTTAGGAAAGGCTAAACCCTAATATAACTAATACAATAAGTTATACGCAATATAAAAAACTTATGCTTTTAAATTTGAAACGGCTAACCTCTCTCTCCCGATAGTGGTTTTCATCCAGCATCTTCTTCAAATTAAATTCCTTGATCCAAAAGGGTTTTTCTTCTTTGATCTGATTCAAAACTTTTCTTCTTCTTTCATTCTCATCTAATTCATTTGTATTTTGATTTCTCTCCGTTGTTGATGAGAGCCCGTGTTTGTGTTTGTGTTTGTTAGTTTGTTTTGTACCCTGCAAATTGCAATTTATTCTTCAGTGACGAATCTCGCATCATCTCCAAACAAAAAGGTTGTCATTGTTCTTATTGCACAAAGATGTTTCAAAGGTTTTGGAATGTTTGGTGGACGATTATTCGCCAACCCGGATTCTCCATGTCAAGTGCTCAACGCGAAATATTATCAAAAGGGGGATTTTTTAAATACCGATTTGAGGAAGTTTCCAAGTTTTGCTTGGAGTAGAATCCGTATGTTACAAGATTTTAATCGAAATTGTTGTTGTTGTAGATTAAGAAATTGATTATTATAAATATTTGGGGTGAGCCTCCGGTTTTTATGGAATGCCGTCTCTATTTCTATTATTAATGCAAGTGAAAGAAGTTTTTAAAAAAATAAATAATGGATACAATCTGCATACTATTGTCACCCATTTTTAAATGTGCACGTGTGATAGGGGACCACACTAAATTTTGGAAAACTTTTATTTTAATAAATTTTGTTTCAAAATAACTATTCAAAAACTATTTTAATTTGCTCTTAATCATCCATCTCAAGATAAATATTTGAAGTTTTTTTAAACTTGACTAAGAAAAAATTTAAATACTAAGAAACGGTAGCTAATTTTAGATGATATTTTCATAATTTCATCTTCAAATTACAACAGTTGCTTTTATTCTAATTTTTGGATTTCTTTTTTAACTTAATTTCATAATTTCCATGTTATTTTAGAGACTAAAAGAGTTGATTGTTAGTTGAAACCAACAAGTGAAAAATTAGTAAAATATCACTCGTTATGCATCTTTGGAAAGATAGTTTTATTTGATTTTTGATAAACGCACCAATTAATAAACATTAATTGGTACGTTTATACATTATTACATTAGAATAGTTAAAATTTAGATATTTGTCCATATTTAATTTGTATGTATCTTATGAATAGTTGTAGTTATCTTAGGAAGGTAAATTAGGTTAAAGTATTTTTGGCATTTATTTTTTTGACTAACCTACTAATGATTTATTGGGAAAAAGATAATTGCCATATTTTGTAGGATTTTTAGAGGGGCTATAAAAAGAAGGAGAAGTCAGCCATTGATGAATGGATTTCCTAAGCATCAAAGAGAGAAATCAAGTTTTTCATAAAGAGTCCTTCTTGTCCTTGAAGTTGGTTTATGATCAAGATCTAAAGTCTTCAAGGTTCTTTGCAATTGTTCTTGTATTGAGAACATATATTGCTGATCATCTTTGGCCTTGAAGCTTTGATCTAAGTCTTTTGATTCTTTAAGGCTGTTTTGTGTTTTATTAGTTCTAGGAGTCTAGAACTTATTTGGTCTTTTAATTATTTTTATTTCTTTCATTGTAATCGTTTTCTATAACTTGTACTTTGCAAGTTTTTGATTAATGAAAGTTTTCCAGCAAGCATAGTCTTGCTGAAGTGTTTAATTCGTGTTTTAATTTATTCTGCTGGGTTTTTACGTTTTTTCTGAGATTCTGTCCGTGGACAGTTGTGTTGTCACTTGTGTGATCATCCTTGATCACAAGTTTCCTGACAAGTGGTTGTTTCCAGAAACAGTCCTAGCTACAAACCTTTCAATTGGTATCAGAGCCTTCTCTCGACATTACTGAGAGTCGATCATTGTAGTAGCCATAATGGACTGTCAACAAACCAAGTTTACGGTTTTAATGATTGTGTTTGAAAATATGAGAATGAAACCATCAATGATTTTTTTTCTAAATTGATAAATATTGCAAATGAGTTATACTCCCTCCGTCTTTTTAGTCTGTTTACTTTTGGTCAGCGGGAGTAAACTTTGACCTAATATTTAATGTCAATCTAATCATCTTAATAATATTCTAAAAATTGTAATTGATAAATAATCATTTAATTTATCAATAATAATTTTTAAAATTTCATTAGGATTGTTAGATTGATATTAAATGTTTGGTCAAAGTTTACTCATGTTGACCAAAAGTGAACAGACTAAAAAGACAGAGGGAGTATGTGTTAGGGGAATCAATCTCTAAAGCTAGACTCGTAAGCAAAATGTTAAGATCTATGCCAGAAAGATTCAACACAATAATCTCTTTGGTAAATGAATTTTATAGTGTCGAGACTCTAGTTTTGACCAACTTATTGGGATCTTAACCATTTAAAAATTAACTCCTGGTGTGCAAGAAACAAACAAAGAACAATCCACTGATGTTTCTAGTGCTCTTATTGTGTCTAAAGATCTTGTTCAATTGTCCAAAGACATTGATGAGTCAAACTTAGAGGAAGATGAATGTGCCTTGATCACTCAAAAATTCAGCAGCATGTTGAACAAAAAACGACACATAAAGTTTCCCAATAAGATTCTTGCTCCTTCCCCTAAGATTGAATCATTTAATAGGAAGATAAATGTGAAAAAAAAAATTTCTGAAAGCAAAACGCCGACTGAATCAATTCAGTGTAGGGCGTGTCAAGGATTTGGGCACTATGCAAATGAGTGTGCAAACACACTAAAAAAATAGAGGGATGAGTTTTTCTACTACTCTAAGTGACTCTGATGATGATGATCAGACAGCAAATTTGTCATTTTTACGTTCATCACAGTTTTCACTTTCAATAGTGAATCTGACAGTGAAGATGTGCAGCCAACTGACTGCACAACTGGCAACTCAACTGGTGCTGATATGTATACTTGCTTAAACTCTACAATTGCAGGTAAGTCTGAAGTTGTTATTGAGGAGGAGGAAGAGGATAGTGCAACTTATGAGGAGTTGCACAATACCTACGTTGATCTGTATGCTGAGTGGACCAAACAGATTGAAAAAGTTCAGGTGTTCAAACAGGTAAATAATAAACTTACTGCTGAAAATGTGAGTTTAAAATCAGAGGTTGAGAGATTGTCCAAAGAGAGTGATTCTAAAAAAGACTCCCTAGCCAAATTAGAAGAATTTTTGAGTCTAGATAATAAAGAAAAATCTGGAATCGGCTGTGGAGGTCTTACTTTTGAGGGTGAGGATACAAGTAAGTTTGAAAAACTATCATTTGATAACATGAAACTGAAAGCTGAGAATGAGCGGTTATCTAAGGAAAGTGACTCTCAAAAGGACTCCATAGCCAGGTTGAAAGGTTTACTCACAACGAAAGATATTGAGTGTGAGAAGTTTAAAACTTGTCTTAAGAAAGAAACTGAAATTCCAACTAAACTTAACAATGGAAAAGCTAAGTCAGGAGAAGTTTTAAAGATAGGTAATGAGGGAAACCCAAGAGTTGGCTATGAAGGTCCTGTTTTTGTCAAAGAGGGGGAATGTCCTTCTAAAGTTGAACATAAATCTCATGTTAAATCCAGAAAACATAGGAAGAGGAGATATGTTTGTCATCATTGTTTTGTTCCTGGTCACATTCGACCATTTTGTTATAATTTGAAACAGGAACTTAAACTTTTGAAGACTGATGGCCACTTGAGCAGACAGTTGAGTACTCAACCTGCAACTCAACTGAACAGACAACAGACGTCTGTTACAAAAACTACTTGGGTAAGGAAAGAGGACATTAAGTGTCAAGTGGTATTTACCTCCTCAAAAGGCAGTTTCGAAGGATCTTGGTATTTCGACAGTGGGTGCTCACGGCACATGTCTGGATCCCTTGAATACCTCATTGATTATGAACCATACAAAGGTGGTAAGGTAAACTTTGGAAGAGGTGCCCAAGGTAAGATCATGGGCAAAGGTACGCTGAATGTAATAGGTCTACCTAGGTTGAATAATGTGTTGCATGTTGATGGGTTAAAGACTAATTTGATTAGCATTAGCCAATTGTGTGATGATGATCTACATGTCAAGTTTGATAAGAAGACGTGTGAGGTCTTTGATGATTCAAACAGATGTGTTTTAAAAGAAGTAAGATCCTCTGATCATTGTTACAAGTTGGTTGAAAATATTTCACATCTTAAACTGATTTTTGATAATGCTCCTGATCTTATTGTCAAATCTGTTGAGAATTGTGTTACAGGTTATACAGGAGGACATGATCTGGTTAGTGATGAATCTGAACCAAAGAATTCAAAAGAATCTGTAGAACCAGCACTTGTGCAGACAGATCATACACCAGCTGAGCAGACAACTAACAGCACAAGTGGTCAGACAGTGGCATAATCAAGTTCAGATTCTGAAACCAAAGAAGGGTTTGACCTGAATGAAGGAGCTGGTGTGAGCAAGTTTGAAGATAATCTTTCCATACTACACGATAACCATCCTACTTCCCAGGTCGTTGGGGGAGTGGATGAAAAGAAAAAACCAAGAGAAAAGAAGGTCAATCACCGTGACCTTGCAAGTTTGATGAACATGAACTCGGTGGACCGTCAGGTAAGTTCATGTTATTCTGTTGCCAATGACGAATCTAATTTAGATGCATTTTTTATGTCATTTGAGGGGGAGTTGATTATTGTTCCAAAAAGCACCAATGTTAGTTGTTTTGGTAATCAGTTGGGTTCTTGGGAACAAACTTTTGTTTCGCTATCAGCTGCTGAATCACAATATCTAGCAGTTGGTAGTAGGTGCACTAAACTCCTTTCGATGAATAAATTGATCAAAGACCGTGGAATCAAAGACAAAATCTCGTCTGTCTTTTGTGATGGTAAGGGTACCATAGAGATTCTTAAAGGCCCCGTTCAATGTTTTACCCCTAAGCATCTTGATTTTAGGCTTCACTGTGTTAGAGATACTGTTGAACAAACAATCTTTAGTCGTCAATTTGGTAGAAATAATAAATGACTAAATGATATTTTCATAAGGCCTTTGTTTTTCGAGAGATGCTTTTCTCTCGGTGTGTGTGAGTTCAGTTGATCGCACAAGTGTGCGGACAACTGTCTGCATCTCTGTATAATTCTATATTACAGAAAAGACAAAAAAAAAAAAAAAAAAAGAAAAAAGAAATAAAAAAAAATCTGCATTCATGCTTTGCACGATTATCTCTTGTGATCACTTGGTTGAATTATTCCCGTAACTCTGTGTTTGACCCTTAAATGTGAGATCCTTCTTAACCTGATAATAAAAATTATTTTGTTAATTCCTTCGTGTTGTTTATCATGGAGTGGACACTTAATCTAAGGTTACGGGGAAAACAAGCTGCCTCATTTCTTTGAAGTCACTACTCATTAAGGCAAAATGCCAACGTTGTACAAAAATACATCACTTGAGGAAAAAAGTATGGTGACACTGTATTGTGAGAGTGAAAAGCTCCTCCCCTTAATTGATTCAATGCCTTAAAAGGAAGTGTTCTAGAGGATACATGATTGAAGGACATCTCATTGAATTCTTGTGTGTTAAAACTGGGCCATTGGATATGTTGACCATACTATATCACACCTAGCTAATTGAGATTAATCTCCACTGTGTGTGCTTGTTAGGCATAACTCAAAATTATGATTTCTTTGGCCTCGTAAAATTTCAATTTGTTGATATTATTTCCATCAAATTGTGGGCTAATCATTTCTTGGTTAACAATATATTTAATGAGTGTGTGCCCAAGTTTATATGCAAAGGAAATCTGAACAAGAAAATCTTTGGGGCTCAAGTGGAAATGATTTTCTATGGTATTGCAATGGGCCACAAAATCCGGATAAAATTTTGGTTTTTGAATTCATGTTCTTTGGCCAATTTGATCCTCCAAAAGGTTTGGTCACCTTCACTGTGTATATTTCCTAGACCAAGTGAACTTCTCCTCAGCCATAATCAGCAACAATTCCCTCCCTAGAATTTCATTCTTTTTGTGAGAGTGTCATCCATGCAGTTGTCTATGCTGTTGTTATGGAAGTTGTGTGCACATCTCTGCACTCAACTGGTTGCACAAATGTGCAGTTGTCTCTTCTTCTCCGAAAATTTCTGTAAGTATTGTCTTCTTCCATTTTCTCCTCTGCCTCTGATCCTCTGAAGCTGCAGCTCTGATCATAATTCATAAAGGGGGTTCTTAAGATATTTTCATAATGTGCGCACATTTTTTTTGAAAATATCTAAAGAAAAGGGGGAGAGTAGGGAAATAGTCAATCAATGGGGGAGATGATCATCAATGGAGATGCAGAAGATGATCATCAAAAGAGATATAATCCATTTAGGGGGAGTTTCTAATGCAGGGGGAGAGATTGTGGTGTCCATTTAAGGGGGAGTAAGCTCGAGTTCTTAATGTCATGAATGAAGATGAACTGGAGTTCAATAGGTGATCATTGATGTTTGTGTTTCTTGTGCTAACATTGTTTTTGCAGATGTAAACCATAACCACAAAAATAGGGGGAGATTGAAAGAGTATGAATATACTCTTAATATCTTTTGTTTTTTGTAATTATGGTTTTATACATTATTATATTAGAATAGTTAAAATTTAGATATTTGTCCATATTTAATTTGTATGTATCTTTGATGTGGCGGATTTTGTATATTTTAATTCCCTTATTTTCCTATGTATTTTAGTTCATTTTGATGTACTTAGACTAGATTTGATGTATTTGGGGCATTATTTATCATTTGAGCTTTTATTGTAATCCATGGTAGAATAGTTCTTATTTATTTATTTATTTTCCGGATGTAATTTTTTGGTGAGCTTCAAAGTCTTGTCTCAAGGATCAAGAATAGTCAAGTCAAGTCAAAGTCAATCAGGCGGAAGAGTATAGGTCCAAACTGCAATTTGTTGAAGTTGAAGCACTGTTCTGCATTGTTGAAAAGTCTAGGGATTGCTGTGAAGAATTAAAAGACTGCAGGGACCAAACTGCAAATAACTAAAACTCCAGGGACCTAATTGAAAATTTGGGCAAGTTGATTTCCACATTTATTCAGCGGACGATCTCTGGCAGAGGGATATTATTTTTCTTTTCTTTTTCTTTTTCTTTTATTATTATTCTTTTATTTTTTGATTTATGAAAAATAGTCATTATTAGTTTTAGAATTAGATTAGATTAGGTCATAATTCCTTTTGAGGGGAGAATACTACGTACTCTTTTCTCTCTGGAACTTTGTAACCCTTTAATGGAGA
Organism: Campanula takesimana; assembly: GCA_026119855.1. Lineage (NCBI taxonomy): Eukaryota > Viridiplantae > Streptophyta > Magnoliopsida > Asterales > Campanulaceae > Campanula > Campanula takesimana. The sequence continues at coordinate 273,214 of JAOWBW010001150.1, read as the reverse complement.
ACTAAACTCCATAGCTTTGGATTGTGATCTTGAACCTAATCTAGTTTCGATTGAGGTAACTTTCTTTTGCTTTTGTTAATCTATTCATAGTTTTGCTTGTTCTGATTTTAGATTTATAACTAGGGTTTGTGGATTTGGCCAATCCATTAGTTCTTTTTATGAATCTATGCTAGAATTCGCTGTTCTGTGCCAGAATTAGGGTTTTCACCGTAGCATCTTCACAAATTGTGTATGTGCCATAGCAATTCGGGAAGTAGGCAAAATTTATCGATTATCTATGTGAAATAATCATAGAAAGCGTTCTTGATCTTAGTCTCTTAAATTGAATCAATTAATCTTTAAATCTTTTCTGTGTCAGTCTAGGTTTAATTTTAATTAGGGTTTATAGTGAGTGTGCCACTGCTATAGACTAAACAGTAAGAAGAGGCAGAGATTGAAATATATCTCATGATCAAGTGAATTGGGTTAACGGAGAAAAAGTAGTAACAATGAAATTGAAATAGAGGACGGGGATAGGGATCAATCTGAAGTGCTTTTTTTTTAATCATTGTTTTAATCATCTTAGTTTAATTTCTCGTCTAGGAATTAATTACGATCAAATTTAACCCCCAATCTGGTCAAGTGACTGTTCGCAAATAATCATTGTTCCTCGTGGATCGACCCTGACTTACCCTAATTACATTATTAGTGGCCGAGTTTAGGTCTAATTTAGTATGCATGCGACTAAGCCTACCAAATTTTGGCGCCGCTGCCGGGGAACGGTGTTTATTTGTTTACGTTCTTATTTTAATTCTTGTTCTTTTTCTTTTTATTTTATTTGTATTTATTTTTAGTTAGTTTAGTTATTTAGTTTCCTTTTAGTTTTTATTTGTTTATTTATGTTTTTAGTGTGGTACCCTGTACGGTCCACACCCGTTCTACTGATAATTGCTTGTGAGTCTTGAACTAGAAAGCAGATGGCAGCGCAGACATTGAGGCAGAAAACTGCGCCAAATTGGAATGAGCAACCACATTCCTTCCAATTCCCTGTCTTACCTGTCGGAGTGACTTTTGAGTTGAAGCCGGGGCTGTTGAGCCAGTTACCACACTTTACTAGGATGCCTGGAGAGAATCCGAATCAGCATGTGTCCCAGTTTGTGCAGATATGTCAAAGCATGAAGCCGGCTACACTTCCTTTAGAGCACTTATTACTCAGAGCATTTTCTTTCACTTTGAAAGATGATGCTAGTACATGGTATTACCATCTGCCGCCTAACAGCATTACCACATGGCAGCAGATGAAGGAGGTGTTTCTTGATGAGTTCTTTCCTCCCGATCAAATCAATGTGATGAAGCGGGACATTAGCAACATGGAGCAGAAGGTAGATGAGACTCTATACGGGTATTATAATAGGTTCCATAAGTTGTGCAGGAGTTGCCCGTATCATGGGTTTGATGATGATCAGCTGATAGTATATTTTCATGGAAGGTTGACCATTCAGGATAAGAGATTAGTGGATTCATGTTGTGGGGGGAGTATTTTGAATAAGACTACTGAGGAAGCTAAGAGGTTGATCGAGGATCTAGCTAAGAGTACAAGGACCCATGGCAAAAGGTCTCATGTGAGACAGGTTAGCGCAGCGGGTTCTAGCAGTGGGTTGTCCAATAAGTTCGAGAGAGATATGGAGGATCTTAAGGGTATGGTTAAACAGTTGGTTCTGGGACAGACACCGAAGCCTTGTGGGATTTGCTATGACATCACGCATCCTACAGATTTATGACCTTCTCTGCAGCCAGGCGGGATGGAGGATGTTAATGAAGTTGGGTTTGCGCAGCAGGGACAGAGACCGATGGGTAACACCTATAACCCCAACTGGAGAAATCATCCTAATTTCATATGGGGTACAGGTCAGCAGTAGAATCAGCCGGGTGGTCAAGGACAGTAGTTCGGTAATCAACAGGGTTATCAGCTGCAGCAGCAGTACCAGGGTAATCAGTTCAACTCTTATAGACCACCATATGGGCAGCAGCAGCAGCAGCCACAGCAATAGCAGCAGCAGCCGCAGCAGCAGAATTCTTCGGGACAGTCTACATATGCATTACTGAATTCATTGGCTCAGAGTGTTAGCACTATGAACCAGAACTTTCAGCAGTATCAGCAGAGCATAGATGCGAGCATTGGTAACTTGAAGAAACAGATAGTTCAGGTAGCTGATGCAGTGGGACGGATAGAGGCTAGGGATTCGAGGAAGTTGCCATCACATACTGATCCGAATCCTAAGCAAAGTGCATGTGCGATCACTCTTCGCAATGGTAAGGAGTTGCAGGAAAGAGTTGTAGCTGAGGAACCGGAGGTAGAGGTTAAGATTACTGAGCCAGTACAGAAGACACCAGAGCAGACAGAGACTAAACCAGAGGTTAAGGCTCCTGTATATGAGCCTGAGGTTCCATTCCCGGAGGCCTTGAAAGAACATCGAAAGCCAGAGCCTGACAAGGCTATATACGATACTTTCAAGAGGTTAGAGGTTAATATTCCTTTCTTGGACCTTCTTCAGACTGTCCCGAGGTATGCGAAGTTTTTGAAGGAGTTGTGTACTCTGAAGAGGAATCAGAAGGAAAGGAGTAAAAAGAAGGTTAAGGTTAGTGAGCATGTGTCTGCAGTGTATCAGAGGAAAATGCCTAAGAAGTGCAATGACCCAGGGATGTTCGTGATTCCAGTTACTTTGGGGGATGCTTCTGAGCATAAGGCGATGTTAGACTTGGGGGCTTCAATCAACGTCATGCCCTATGCGTTGTTTGAAACTCTTAAGTTGGGACCACTGCAGGACACAAGAGTCGTGATACAGCTGGCGGATTGGTCGAATGCCTACCCGAAAGGATTGGTGGAGGATGTTCTGGTTAGGGTTGGTAAGATGATTTTCCCGGCGGATTTCTATGTTCTTGAGATGGAGACGGATCCAAATGCTCCCATACTGTTGGGGAGGCCTTTTATGTCAACTGCTAGGACCAAGCTTGATGTGGCTAATGGTTCTTTGACAATGGAATTTGATGGGCAGGTAATGGAGTTTAACATCTTTGACTCTATGAAATACCCTAAGGATACGGAGTCGTTATGTTTTATCGATGTGATCGAGCCATTAGTAGAGGAGGTATTTGAGGTGTCTGGTGGAGATGATGATCTCAAGACCGCGTTAGAGAACGCTTTGGGGTATGCTAATTTGGAGTTTGATATCTCGGATTCTATGAAGGAGTCAGTGATGGGTCTTACAGAGAGTGCCATGTTTGCTACCGCGCCGGGTCATGGTCACATGAAGCTAGACGTTCCGATGGAGAAGCTTGTTCCATCTATAGAGAAGGCACCGGAGCTTGAGTTGAAGGTCCTCCCTGAGCACCTTAAGTATATTTATCTAGGTGAGGGAGAGACGCTTCCGGTAGTGATTTCTAGCAGTTTGACCGAAGATCAAGAGAATAGGTTGATTGAGGTGATCCGGGAGCGAAAATCTGTGATTGGTTGGACTATTGCCGATCTCAAGGGCATTAGTCCATCTTTGTGTATGCACCACATCAACCTAGAGGAGGGTGCGAAGCCGGTGAGGCAACCACAGAGGAGGCTTAACCCACCGATGATGGAGGCGGTGAAGAAGGAGGTTTTAAAGCTACTACAGATGGGGATTATCTATCCCATCTCCGACAGCGAGTGGGTGAGCCCCACACAGCGTGTGCCCAAGATGGGCAGGATCACGGTCTCCCTTAATCAAAAGGGAGAGATGGTTCCAACCCGGGAGCAAACGGGGATTCGCGTGTGCATTGATCTTCGGAGGCTAAATGAGGTAACTCGTAAAGACCACTTCCCTCTCCCCTTTATTGATCAGATGTTGGAAAGGTTAGCCGGAAGGGCGTACTTTTGTTTTCTCGACGGTTTTTCCGGGTATTTTCAAATACCTATTGCCCCGGAAGACCAAGAGAAAACTACATTTACTTGCCCCTTCGGCACCTTTGCTTATCGGAGAATGCCGTTTGGATTGTGTAATGCACCTGGGACTTTTCAAAGGTGCATGATGAGTATTTTCTCCGAGTTTGTAGAAAAGTTTATGGAAGTTTTCATGGATGACTTCACTGTCCATGGAGACTCGTTTGATGAATGCCTTGCTCATTTAGGACTATTGTTGGATAGGTGCATTGGAACAAATTTGGTCCTAAATTTTGAATAATGTCACTTTATGGTCGAGCAAGGCATTGTGTTGGGTCATGTTGTGTCGAAAAAGGGTATCGAAGTTGACAAAGCTAAGATTGATGTCATTTCTTCACTTCCTTACCCGACCAATGTGCGTGAAGTCTGGTCTTTCCTTGGTCATGCCGGGTTTTACCGGAGGTTTATTAAGGATTTTTCTAAGATTGCTTCACCTCTATGCACCCTGTTGCAAAAAGTGGTTGATTTTAATTTTGATGATAATTGCAAGCAATCTTTTAATGAGTTGAAGTATAGGTTGACAACCACCCCCATAATTCAAGCACCCGATTGGTCTCGTCCGTTTGAGATCATGTGTGATGCTAGTGATTATGCTGTGGGGGCGGTTTTGGGTCAAAAAGTGGAGCGTGTCTCGCATGTGATTTATTATGCGTCTATGACCTTGAATGGGGCACAAAGAAATTACTCCACTACTGAAAAAGAGATGTTGGCGGTAGTCTTTGCACTAGAAAAATTTAGGTCCTACTTGTTGGGCACTAAAATCATTGTTTATACCGACCACGCTGCTCTTAAATATTTAATGTCTAAGAAAGAGGCTAAACCGAGACTCATTCAGTGGATTCTCTTGTTGAGTGAGTTTGACATAGAGGTTAAGGACAAAAAGGGGGCTGAAAATCTAGTTGCCGATCATTTGAGTCGCCTTGTAATGGAGGAGGACAATCCTTATAAACAAGCCCCAATCCGGGGTGAGTTTCCTGATGAGGTTCTTTGGGCAGTTAATTCAGTGGCCCCTTGGTATGCGGACTTGGTCAATTTTCTTGTCTCGAATAAATTCCCTCCGGGGATGTCAAAATCGAAAAGAGACAAAGTCCGTAGTGATGCCAAATATTATGTTTGGGATGAGCCCAACTTGTGGAGGCATTGTGCCGACCAAGTCATTCGGAGGTGTATTCCCGATAGTGAGGTGTCCTCTATTCTCAAATTCTGTCATGAGTATGCGTGTGGTGGTCATTTTGGTGCAAAAAAGACCGCTAGAAAAGTCTTGGATTGTGGCTTCTTTTGGCCAACTTTGTTCCGGGATGCAGTCACTTTTTGTCAGTCGTGTGATAGGTGCCAAAGGGTTGGTAATATTGGGCGCCGTGATAAATGCCACAAACCCTCATTGTGAATTGTGAAATCTTTGATGTGTTGGGGATAGACTTTATGGGTCCGTTCCCTAATTCTTGTGGGTTTGTGTATATTTTACTTGCGGTGGACTATGTTTCCAAATGGGTGGAAGCCATCCCTACCCGTACCGATGATTCAAAAGTAGTGGTCAATTTTCTTAGGAGCAACATTCTGTGTCGGTTTGGGATGCCAAGGACCATTATTAGCGATAGGGGGACTCATTTTTGCAATAAGACAGTCGAAGCTCTAGTCAAGAGATATCATATTGTTGGTAGTGGTGCCCTAGGCACGTTTAATAAACGTTGTAATTGTTATCATTTATTTCATATCAATAAAGAGATGTTTTGATTATTATTGTCGTTCATATTTACTTATAATAATCTCTGTCCCTAGTACTTGTTAAGCACTAGTATAAAGGCTAAATGATCATGGGATGATCATGTTAGATTTATGGGTACTTGTTTGGAACAAGGTACTGAACATGACCCGTTGTATGAGATTTATGTCATGGTCCATGTCGTACGTATATCTCATATTAGTTATGTTATTCGAATCCTTGGACATGAAGTTATTATAGTCTTCCACTTGATGAACATTATGTTTGACATATTCAAACGCTACCTTTAACCGGGTAGTTATAAAAGGTATGATTGGCATAGTCGGATTTACGTAGGGAATAATAATAAGCTAAATGGATTTGTCCCTCTTCGGAGAGATGTCAAGCTTGGGCCTCTCGTAGGAATGATGTTGATGAAAATGTTCGGCCGAACTCAAATGAATTGATTAGATCAATGTCATTTGTATTGTCAACATATTCGGAATCGAGAAAGTATTAAACAAAACAAGTTGACTTGTTGACCATGACTTGTGTTCAATGACATCATGGACAAAAGGATTGTGACATATTCTAAAGGAATGTGAACTTGTATCTAGTTATACTATTTGGGTAGGTATGACGGTTTGCTAGAACCTAATCACATCTTATGGTTTCATGTTTGAACTCATTGTCAACTTAGTATAATCCTAGAGGGTCACACACAATAGAACGAATCTTTAAAAGGACTAAAATGGAATTTTGAGATTTTCTGGTGCCTTTGGGCGACCGCACAAAAGTGGCCGGGCGGCCGCCCAAGGTTGGGCGACCGCACACCCCATTTTGGGCGGCCGCACAAGTGTGTCGGCAGAAAGATTCCTAATTTGATTAGGAGAAGTTTTTGACACAAGTTTCCTATTTGGAATAGGTCTTACTTGTGTATAAAAGGCCAATTTCGGCCAGAACTTCAAATATAGCTTTGTGTGAGTCTCCAAAGAGTTTGAGAGAGTTTATTTTGTTCCTAGACATCCTTTGATTGAAGAACAAAATAATACACAAATAAATTCCATATAGTCATATTAAATTGTGAAAGTGTGTTTCATAATTTTGGTCTAGCAACCAAGATCAAGAAGCTCCTTGATATTCGTTCGTGGTGTGGATACCGCTAGAGGGTGAAGCTTATCATCTTCAAAGTTCGTGTTCTTACTTTTGTGATCAAAGCTTCAAGTTCTCCACCAAGATCAAAGCTAGAATTCATAGTCATCAAGGGTTAGTTTTTCCTCTATTCATATTGTTGTATTTGATTTAATCATATGAACGGATCTATGGGCTTTGGGTTTCATAAATTTTAAATGCTATATTCCGCTGCGCATGTGACTACGAAACCCAACAAATATCACCCATAAGGTGTTGACTGCTTATCATCCCCAAACAAATGGCCAAGCCGAGGTGTCCAATAGAGAGATAAAATCCATCCTTGAAAAAACTGTGAACCCAAATAGGAAGGATTGGAGTCAAAGGCTTGATGATGTGTTGTGGGCTTACCGGACGGCATATAAGACACCGATTGGTATGTCACCATATCGATTGGTGTTTGGTAAACCTTGCCATTTACCGGTGGAGCTTGAACACAAAGCCTATTAGGCGGTCAAAAAGTTCAATTTGAACTTAGAGGGTTCCGGTGAGGAGCAAAAATTGCATTTGAGTGAGTTGGATGAGATTAGGAGAGATACTTATGAGAATAACCTCCTTTATAAGGATCGAGCGAAGATTTGGCATGATAAAATGATCATTAGAAAGGACTTTAAGGTTGGTCAAAAGGTCCTTCTTTTTAATTCCCGTATTCGTTTGTTTTCGGGCAAGTTAAGGTCTCGGTGAACCGGCCCTTATGTGGTGAGGGAGGTGTCCCCTCTTGGGACGGTGGTAATCTCTAGTTCTAATGAGGACAAAGGATTCAAAGTTAATGGTCAACGGTTAAAACCGTATTTTTGAGAACGAAGTCGTGAATACTGCGAATTTGGAGGTGATTGATCTCCAAGACCCGGTATATGTTTGATAGCTTTGGGTCCGAGTCTTGTCAAAGACTTTAAACTGTGATGCATGCTGGGTGCTTTCCCGGCATTTGGTCTAGCTAAAGACGGTAAAGAAGGGCGGCTAACCGGGAGGCAACCCGGAATTTATTTGCTTATTTTGTTGGTTATTGTGTACATTATGCTTTTGATTTTAATTTTGATATTGAATTGGTGCTACTGAAGGGTATATTTTTGTTTTTGTGGGTGCAGGAAATCTTGGCATGGAGGCACACATGGGCACACTCGAACCAGGCTAAAAAAAAAAAAAACGCATCACGACTCGTGCTGGGTGAAGGTGGCTGCTATCTGCCCGTGTGCGTGACTCGTGCTCACGAGTCCCCCTTGAGAAGAAATATGTATCAGCACGTGTGCAGCAGTCGTGACCACGCCTCCCCCTATGTGGCACGACTCGTGCTCCTTGTAACGACTCATGATGGGGCAAGAGTCGATTGACTGGGCAGTAAAAAAAAAAAAAAACCTCACATCTCTCAACCGCTCCCGTCTCCCTTCCCAGTCCATCGTCTATCTCTCTCTCTCTCTACAACCGCCACCATACTCCTCTCTCTCCACCATGGAAAACCACCTCCCCCATTAAACCAACTCCCTCCTTCATCTTCGTCCTCTCTCTCACAACCCCACTCCTCAATTCGGGTAATTACACCTTATTCACCCTCTTTCTCCCTCTAAACCCTAAATCCCAAATTCAACAATTTTCATCAAATTCCTCCATTCTTCCACCTTAAACCACCATCTCCACACTAGATACGACCCCACCCACCACCATTGATCATCAATTCCGAGTTTCGACCAAAATTCAAGAACCCTAAATTTTAAATTTTTGGGGCTTTTTGGTTTTTCTTTCTTGGAGCAAATTTGGAGGAACAAGGATAGTTTTTGGGCACTAATAGAGCATTGGAAGGTAATAATTCTCATCTTCCTTCGAATTTTAATTTTTGGATTGTTGAGTGGTGGCTATTTTGGGATTGTTGAAGGGATATTATTATGTTGACTTGATTGATTGAGTGTGTGTTGTTAATTATTGTTGATTGGTGAGTGATTGTGAGCGTTGTTGTGATTCATTGAATTTGAGAAATATGGGAAGGAATAAGGTCGGAGCAAGAAGTAGTGGTGAGAGTAGTAAAGCCGTGAATAAGCCTAAAAAGGGCGTTCTTATACCACCTCCTCCCGAGGGAGATATCTTCTTAGGACTTAAAAAATTGAGTGAAGTACAAAAGGGCAAATGGAGAAGTTTAGATAAGTACAACCGTAGACTTCAAGTCACAAATTTTTTGGATGCGGGTGTGCTTGATTTAATTGGGTTGGAAATCCAAGTCCGAAGATTGTTGATGGAGACTGGACTTGAGCTATTCTTGGGGAAGAAGGCGGCAGTTTACAAGCGCTACACGCTGGAATTTCTTTCCACTTTTGAGAGGGTGAAAGTAAGGGGGTGCCGAGTGTGAAGTTTCACCTTAATGATCAGGTGAAAACCTTGTCCTATTCTGAAATTAGGAATATATTTGGGGTGTCGGAGCCGAGAGGGAAGTTCGAGGAGAATGATCAACTAGCGCACCATTTCTTTGTGGAGTTGACAGGGGTCACTTTTTCTAAGCCCGACAATGTAGCCACTAGTCTAACCCACCCGGCTTGGAGGCTTCTCTATAGAGGCTTATCAATGACTTTTCTGGCAAAGGGGGAGCCAGCGCAACTGAACACCATGGATGTTGCGTTATTGAGGACGGAACTGCCCAAGGCCTCGAGAACATTCCCGGATTGGGTGGATATATTTTTGGTTAGGTGTGCACTTTGTGTGAGTAGGGGGTGTGGTAACATCTCGATGGAGGGCATGATCACTCTATTGGTGGAACATTTTGTTCAAGATCATCCCAATACGGCTGTGTATGTTGGGGGACCCAACTTTTATGACCATGATTATCTGAGTCGGTATGATGATTTCACACGTGTGGGAAGTGCTTTAAAGTTCCATTATGGGGACGAGCTTTCTGTGATGTGTGAGCGTGGGGCTGTTTTCCTGTCGGGCTCGACGGCTAGGGATTGGAGAATGCCCGGTGTACTTGATGTCAGGAGTAAACTGTGGGTTAAGAGAGGAGGTAATGATGATGATGAGCAGGATGATGGTGATGATGAAGAGAATGCACCAGATGATGAGGAGATGCAGGAGATGCCACAGCAGCAGGGCGGTTCTGATGCTTTTAGGGACTAGTCACAGATGCGGTCCTTCATAGAGGGCCAGCAGCAGGAGATGCTATCCATTGTACAGTCCCGGCACACATTTAAGGATCAGATGCATCAGAACAGATATGCCTTTGAGGATAGGCACTGGGAGGATTTTCAGATAGATTAGAGGGGCTCGAGGACCAGCAGGCTATTATATCTAGGAGACATCAGCAGATGGAGTCCTGGATGATGCAGCAGTAGGGGCCCCCACAGTATGTACCGGTGGAGGATGAGTACTACGCCATGATGGCATCCCGGTTAGAGGCTCGGGAACAGCGGCGTGCATTCAGACGTCCCCGACATCAGGGAGAGGGCTCCAGTTCACAGTCTCAGGAGCCGCTGCAGCCTCAGTATCCACCGCAGACTCAGTATTACTCCCAGGTCCACTGGCAGTGGCAGTGGCCGCAGTGAGGGTACACCTTTTCCTTACGCTTTTACTGTCCTTTATTTTTACTGTTTCACACACACTGAGGACACTGTGTAGTTTAAGCGTGGGGGAGGGTTTGTATTATGTAGAGTACGCATTTTATTTTATTTTGCATTTTATTTTATTTTATTTTCTTATTCAAAAAAAAAAAAAAGAGAGAGAGGCTAAGTGAAAACCCGAAAGGGCGCTTAGGCAAAATGTGAGATTTTGAGTGATTTTATCATTTATTCACCGGAGAGAAGTCATAAGGGGGGGGGGTAAGGAGTCTCGGGTTAGGATTTTCATACTTGGTGTAGGAGGCTCGGTTAGAGGTGATTAGGATAGAAACTCTCGTTCTTTCTTGGAGTAATAAGGGGACGTTGGTGATTTCACGAGGTAAGTTATGTCCGAAAACACTTTCTAGGCATCAACTTCTTACTTTTATGAGGGAGACTTGTAGTGTGAGACTAGCTTGGGGAAACTTAGGATATTTTAGCTCCCCGTGACTTTTATGAGTGGGCCTTAGTCCGGATACTGTTTTTCACTATTTTGGATGTTTGTATCGGGCTAAGGCCATGGATATTTATTTGTTCTTGGCGTTTATAGGGACGGAGTTTCTTATACTCCGAGTTGTTTGTGTTTGTTGACTTTTGACTTGGAGGATTAAAGGAGATTATGGGTCATTTTCTCCCATGCTACGCTGATTAGACCGGAGTTTAGAGTGGGGTTAGGATGTTACTCAGGGACGAGTAACGGTCTAAGCGTGGGGGAATTTGATGTGGCAAATTTTGTATATTTTAGTTCCCTTATTTTCCTATGTATTTTAGTTCATTTTGATATACTTAGACTAAATTTGATGTATTTGGGGCATTATTTATCATTTGAGGTTTTATTGTAATCCGGGGTAGAATAGTTCTTATTTATTTATTTATTTTCCGTATGTAATTTTTTGGTGAGCTTCAAAGTCTTGTCTCAAGGATCAAGAATAGTCAAGTCAAGTCAAAGTCAACCGGGCGGAAGAGTATAGGTCCAAACTACAATTTGTTGAAGTTGAAGCACTGTTCTGCATTGTTGAAAAGTCTAGGGATTGATGTGAAGAATTAAAAGACTGCAGGGACCAAACTGCAAATAACTAAAACTCTAGGGACCTAATTGACAATTTGGGCAAGTTTATTTCCGCATTTATTCAGCGGACGATCTCTGGCAGAGGGATATTATTTTTCTTTTCTTTTTCTTTTTCTTTTTCTTTTATTATTATTCTTTTATTTTTTTGATTTATGAAAAATAGTCATTATTAGTTTTAGAATTAGATTAGATTAGGTCATAATTCCTTTTGAGGGGAGAATATTACGTACTCTTTTCTCTCTGGAACTTTGTAACCCTTTAATGGAGAACTAAACTCCATAGCTTTGGATTGTGATTTTGAACCTAATCTAGTTTCAATTGAGGTAACTTTCTTTTGCTTTTGTTAATCTATTCATAGTTTTGCTTGTTCTGATTTTAGATTTATAACTAGGGTTTGTGGATTTGGCCAATACATTAGTTCTTTTTATGAATATATGCTAGAATTCTCTATTTTGTGCCAGAATTAGGGTTTTCACCGTAGCATCTTCACGAATTGTGTATGTGCCATGGCAATTCGGGAAGTAGGTAAAATTTAGCGATTATCTGTGTGAAATAATCATAGAAAGCGTTCTTGATCTTAGTCTCTTAAATTGAATCAAATAATCTTTAAATCTTTTCTGTGCCAGTCTAGGTTTAATTTTAATTAGGGTTTATAGTGAGTGTGACACTGCAATAAACTAAACAGTAAGAAGAGGCAGAGATTGAAATATATCTCGTGATCAAGTGAATAGGGTTAATGGAGAAAAAGAAGTACCAATGAAATTGAAATAGAGGACGGGGATAGGGATCAATCTGAAGTGCTTTTTTTTAATCATTGTTTTAATCATCTTAGTTTAATTTCCCGTCTAGGAATTAATTACGATCAAATTTAACCCTCAATCTGGTCAAGTGACTGTTCGCAAATAATCATTGTTCTTCGTGGATCGACCCTGACTTAACCTAATTACATTATTAGTGGCCGAGTTTAGGTCTAATTTAGTAGGCGTGCGACTAAGCCTACCAATCTTAGGAATAGTTGTAGTTATCTTAGGAAGGTAAATTAGGTTAAAGTATTTTTGGTATTTATCTTTTTGACTAACCTACTAATGATTTATTGGGAAAAAGATAATTGCCATATTTTGTAGGATTTTTAGAGGGGCTATAAAAAGAAGGAGAAGTCATCCATTGATGAATGGATTTCCTAAGCATTCAAATAGAGAAATCAAGTTTTTCATAAAGAGTCCTTCTTGTCCTTGAAGTTGGTTTATGATCAAGATCTAAAGTCTTCAAGGTTCTTTGCAATTGTTCTTGTATTGAGAACATATATTGCTGATCATCTTTGGCCCTGAAGCTTTGATCTAAGTCTTTTGATTCTTCAAGGTTGTTTTGTGTTTTATTAGTTCTAGGAGTCGAGAACTTATTTGGTCTTTTAATTATTTTTATTTCTTTCATTGTAATCGTTTTTCTATAACTTGTACTTTGCAAGTTTTTTGATTAATGAAAGTTTTCCAGCAAGCATAGTCTTGCTGAAGTGTTTAATTCGTGTTTTAATTTATTCCGCTGCGTTTTTACGTTTTTTCTGAGATTCTGTCCGTGGACAGTTGTCAGGTCAGTTGTGTTGTCACTTGTGTGATCATCTTTGATCACAAGTGTCCTGACAAGTGGTCGTTCCCAGAAACAGTCCTAGCTACAAACCTTTCGATCAATGATATTGGAGATTGCAAAAAATTTCAAATTGAGTAATTTTCTTTAATTAAATATTTTTTAGCAAACATAGGTTTTCTCTTAAATTGTTAAAATGTTTGGTTATTTGATAAAATGATTGTATAATGTTACAGACTGTTTTATTTTTTATTTGCTATTTTGGAATCCCAATGCCAGATAAAGTAATTACTATGCATTAGTTTTTCTTTTTCCACCATGATGCTCTTTAACAGTGTGCTTCAAACTTCAAAATCCATATGCCAAATGAAAGAACTGGCGATTAAATTAGAGAGCACAAGTGTTTTTTGGAGATTGTATTGAGGCCATTGTGTGACATTAGTTTTTAATTCGTGAGGAGTATATGATACATTGGTTATGCTAATACAGTACACATGTATTTTTCAAAATGTTATGGTGTTGCTTAGTTGCTTTACATTGTGAATCAGCAAATTTTTTTTTTCATAGGATGTGAGTGTTAGATTGTTTTAGCTTCTTGACTCCCGTACATACGCCTTGTTTAGTAACAAAATTTCACATTGTATTTTTCTTCAAATTCAGTTTGGCATTGTGAGACCAGCTTGTCTTGTTAAAGAAAACGGGTCACCTTTTGGCTACTATTGGCACTTAATCCGACGAGACCCTGTTGAGACCACATCCATAGGTTTGAAATTCTTTGCTATAATCTTCATGTTCCTAGAATCTTTTTTAGCTCGTTCAACGGTTATATTTCTCCTTATTAATATCATTAAAATTTGAATTTGTGACAATTAAAAAATAGGCTTCAAATTTTGCTAACTTTTATTGTATTTAATAGAGTATGATTTAATTTTTTCGGTTATGTAAAAGTTTGACCCCCCCTCACCATAAATTCTAGATACGCCACTGATTGGCACCAACACAAAGAGTATTGATGATGCCAAAATCTGGTTGGATCAGCCTTCGTCTAGCGGTTCGGATAATCCCAGCGACAGTTCTTGATGGCCGGAGCTACACACACGAAACAAACGTAAACTACACCGGGGCTTCACCGGCGAAGGCCCTCCGGTGTGAGAATAAGGATACGGTTTGTGTCACAAGAGAAATCAATTGACCAGAATGGAGCCAAAGAATTTCATTACCTTCTTTTCTGTTATAGAGGACCTGTTTTTTATAGGCAAGGATGAAAGAGCCCTGACTTGTTAGAGAAGTCAGGGAACCGGTGATGCACTGGGATTCATGCTCCTTAGAGATAAGGTTCCTGATTAGGATGAGTGTAATTCCCGCTTAAATGAGTAGGAATCTCCTTGCTCGGATAAGGATCCATGCATTCTGAGTTGTAGTCTAACTCTTAGGGAAGACTCCTGATAGGAGTGGACCTGTAGAAAGTTGGCTCGGTTGACTATGTCGACCGTGTCACAAAGGCCGGTCGATGTGGAGCGCTTGCTAACCATCTCGGTATGGGCGATATGCATCTCGGCCTAGGCAAGGTCTTTCCTGCTCGGCACTATGATGTTGGCCCATTGGAGAATGGGCTGTTTGTGATGTATGGACCCTTATGGTGTATGGGCCCAAAGGCCTTGGTACCCAATGACCACTTCGGGTCATGTCGTTCAGTGGCCCCCGAGTTTCTATCTCGGCATGGCGAGTAGAAATTGTTGGGCATTTAATTTATGATTGATTGATGTGACAGTTGTAGCCCTCTTTTTTTTTGTGAATGAATATACGGGCCAGTCCTCCGGTCCTATTGTGGAGGGCATGCTTGACTGGTTTTAATGAAATCCTTTTGCCTCTTGTTTCAAACTTGTTGAATTCTGCGCTTGTGTTTGTCTGAACCATCATAGTTGTATGATTTTTGAAGCAGAATACCTCGAATTTTGTTGGCAAAGTATTCGTCTTGGTAATATGTCGGCATGTTGATGTCATGATTTCGTCCACTTTTCATGCATGTACCTCATCTTTTGGCAGCATGAGTCGGCTTCATCTAGGCCCTTCCCTGCCGGCCTACCATACGTGGTCGTTCGAGTAACAATCTGGGAAACGAGGTGGAGATCTCATCTTTTCCCCACCGACTATGTCGGTCTGACAATGTTAGCAAATAGTCTGCTCCTTATAGGATATTGTCATGCCGATGTTGTCGGCTAAAGCATGTCGGCTTAAGAACGTTGTGAGCTGGCGTATGCTGACCTCGTCACGGTTTGTCTAGATAATATAAACTGGGGTTATTATGCTACGTGTTGCGCTGCTGTTTGCAAGTATAGGTATCATAGCCTGTCAGTGAATGACGTCAGCAATCTTTCCCCATCAATTCAAATGGTGGGAGTGGTGTCAGAATTGACGGGTCCATCGTGTCCCATTAAATGTGGGATGTGAGGGGTTTATAAGAGCACGTGCAAACTCACGGACTTCGGGTCAAGTCCGGATCGTATCCGGGTATTATCCATGTACCCGAAATATATAAGTGCTAAATGTCCTTTTGAATTTCACCTTCCCTCAATCTTCTTCTCATAAATTCCGACTGTGCTGCCGGCGAAACCCAACAGTCCACCATTTTCGTCCGTGATTTCGCCATTCTGCTCCGATCGTCTTTGATTTTGTCGTCATACAATTCGATTTCTCCGATCATTCTTCCAAATAAGGTACCTTTCTTCTCTTCTCAACTCCTTTGTCTTTTCTGCCCTAGTTTTTCATTAAAATGCCTCTGAATATTACGCCGTCTTTTTTACTGGGTTTCCACAAGGTTACTCTTAGAGTGTATAAGAGATCCGATGGTCCATGGTTTTTGGTAGCTTTAAGTAAAATTGAAGAGGCTATGGCCGTCTACAGGTCCTTTAGGGGTAAGGTCGACTGGCCGGCAAATAGCCATCGGTTCGACCGTTTAGACAGGGCGAACCCTAGTCTAGCGGTTTTTTCTTCCCTCGACCAATTTTTGGATCATGTCCGTGCTAATTACATATTGCTGGATGACGAGGTGTTTTCCTCGGCACCTATGGGAGGTACGGGGGGAGTAGCTATGTCTCCTGTTCAGGTACCCAATGCTAACTCCCTTCTTTCCTCTGCAGATATGTCTGAGGAGAGCACGTCCGACAGAATTGTGGATCGATTTGATTCCAACGTTCCCCAAGGAAGGCGGGGTCGACATCGGTCATCTCGTCAAGGTAAAGCCACTGTATCTGGCAAGCGGAGGCAGCCCAAGGCAGGGGACGACATGATCGAATGCCTTCATAATGAGTATCGCATTTCGAGGGACGACTATGAGCTAAGATACGAACGGGCTTCAACCTTAGAGTCCAGCGATGAGAGGTCTTTCTTTTATCTAAACCCCGTCGAAATGGCTTTCTTCTTTAAACAGTTTGAGTTGGGCCTCCGTCTTCCACTTGACCCTTTCATCTCTAAATTCCTAGAAGATTGGCGAGCGGCCCCCGCCATGTTAGGAGCTAATGCCGTGAGGTACTTGACTTCATACATCGTTTTATGCCGTAGTCTAGGCTTTGAGCCCTGCCCTTGGACCTTCTATCAATTTTTCGAAGGGAGCTTTAATGAGAAGACATACGTCATAACTCTCCGAAGCAAACAGAGGTGCCCCAAAATTATCGCCCTCATATCTTCATCTGTAAGTAAAGTCTCGGGATGGAACAATCATGTCATCAAGGTTGAAATCCACCTTGGTTGGGAATTTTCGGTCCCTAAGTGCAAACCCCGGGCACCTGCCACTTGTTATAAGGCTCCGTGGAGCGATGCCTTGCTGCAGAGATTGACTAAGTTCGCCTCGGTTCAACAGATGGAATGGGAGGCCTTGGAGCATAATCAGGCTTACTATGTGCAGGCGGGGATCATGACGGGCCCCTGGAATGGAGTGGAGGTGATGGTGCCTGTCAGTAGGGGGTATAGGTTTCCTGATTGGGTCGTGCATCCAGGGTTTGTTTTTTATAAAGACTGCGTAGTTTGTAAGACTCAGAACGAGAGGTGTCTGAAAATCAAGAGGATTGTTGGATGTATATTCTCTATCTTTAGTCTGTTCATCTTCCATCTTTCATCCTTCATTCATATGAGCTTTGACCTGGGCTTTTGTTTTTGGCAGATTTAACAATGGAGGAGGAAAGCGAGCTGGATGAGATGTACGCTATAGATCCCAACAAGTTGCTGAAGAATAAGAGGATAAAGTCCAAGGTCTCCGGTCGCATTAAGAGACATGCCAACATGGTGTCTCGGCAGGAGGTATTGCAAGGAAAAGAGGTCGGCCCCCTCCCTACCAGTGATGTCGGCGGAGTCAATCCCCAAGCAGGAGGTGATGCCGATGTTGAAACGCCTGCCGGGGATGTTGACCGAAGCCAGGCCGATGATGCCGATGTCGAGGCTAGTGGGACGTCTCGTCAAAAGAGAAGCCGAGACATGACAGGTGAAAATCCTGAAGAGCCGCCTTCTAAGCGCCAGTCGGTAGATCCTCCTGCCTCAACCTTGTCTCCTGAAGAGATTTATGCTTTGTGTCGAGAATTTTCCAATTTTACCCATTTGCGGAAGCTGGAGCTAACTGCCAGATCTGGGCCGATGATGCGCTTGGGCCGATCGGTTTTGAGTCGAGCCCTTGATTCCGACTTTTTGAATGCCCTGTCTTCTACTCCCCACACTTGTGATCATTTGGCCGAGCGAAAAGGCCTCATAATCTCTGAGGTAAAGTCTTAATTTTGCACGTTTAATTTAGCCCAATCATATCATTTATTGAGTGTTTCTTTCATGTAGCTTGCCACCATTGCCGAATATGAGGCCAGGCAGTAGTCCGAGGTTGCCAAGGAGAGGGACGAGGTGGCTAAGGAGGTTCACGCTCGAGCTAACACCGGCCGAGCAGTCCAATTGGCTAATAGATATAAGGATGAAGCTCAAGCCCTCCTCGCGGAGAAGAATAGGATCTTGGATGCCGCTTTGAAGGAGAGTGAATCTCTTAATGCCGAGATCGGCCAGCTGAAGGAGGAGATTTACCAGGTGAAAGAGAGAGCCGAGCTGTTGTCAAAGGAGAAGGAAGCTGGTGAAGCTCGGTATAATCAATTAGAAGAGAGCATCCCGACAAAGGAGAGGATGGCGGTGGCGTTGTTCAAGAGAAACGAGATGCCAAAGATCATAGCTGAACAGGTCACTTCTACTTATATTGATGGCTATACACACGCCGTTCGCCAATCCCAAATTGATCATGATGTCGACGTGCACTAGAGAAATGGGCTCGTTTTCTCCTTAGTGACTCCTACAGTGTTGAAGCTCGCGCCGCTCACTCCTTGGTCCCATATTCTGCTCAATCCTTGAAGTTAATAGCCCAGGATGATAGAGAGAACAACAGGTCTATATGGACTGCCCCCCCCCCCCCCAGAGGACCCAAATAACTTCCATGCTCTTGTAGAACGTTTTCGTGAAGAGCTGAGTCTGGGTGAGGAAGAAGACGAAGAGCCAGAGCCATGATTTCCTCCCGTTGGTAGGTTTGCCTGAAAGACTTGTTACAATGCAATCTTGTGTGTGGCCGGTTTTTGGCTGCAACAATTTATTCTTGATTTGTAAGCCGCTGCGTGGCGAAAACAATTTACTTTTCATGTTTTCTTAAGTATTTATATGCCTCGGGCCAGATGTTTATCTGGGGGGACGTAAACACTATCTTTGTAAGTATATTAATATATTGGTATAAAACCCGCGTTTGTTTTGACCGTTGTTCAATTACGTCGATGATCTCGTCATTGTTTAGTCCGTCATGCCTCTTTGGGGCTGGACCGTAATGAGCCGGGATCAGAAAGCCAACATAGGCTTATATGTTCAGGCCGAGGTGGTCTACCGTTGAGCTTTGACGAACATCTAGTGCTCGGTTTTGATACGCGAGAGAACTAGCATTCGAGATTAGTTTCAAATCGTCGGGAGTTTACTATCCAAATTTGAGTCTAACCGTTAGGACCAGCTCAAGTCGTCTTATATGCTAGTTTTTAGAACTAGGCTTTAGAAGTTATGCATAAGTGTGCTCGTCAACTTCGTTAGGGTGCTAGTTATTGGAACTAGGCTTTAGAAGTCATGCTTTAAGTGTGCTCACCGACTTCGTTAGGTTATCTCGGTATTGTAAATAACGCTAAGACCGTGTTATGTACTATAATCAAATCTTGATGTAAATAAAATAAAGGAAATTTTATCGATGAAATCAAACTAAGAAACAACTAGATATCAACTATAGAATCTAAGACCGAAAATCTGATAAAAAGAATAAATAGCTAACTGAGGTGCTACTGATAGTACTTTCTCAAGTGCTCGGAATGCCATGGGTGTTTAAGCTCTTTTCCTTCCGAAGTTTTGAGCATGTAGGTCCCTTCCCGTATAATGTGGGTGATGATGTAAGGGCCTTCCCAGTTCGGCGAGAGCTTATTCTGTTGTGCCTTCAAGTGTGTCGACTCAATTTTTCTGAGTACCCAGTCACTGACTTCAAAGGTTCTCTTTTTCACTTTGCTGTCATGGTAGGCCTTGGTTCTTTGCTTGTAATTGATCATTCTGAGTTGGGAAGCTAGCCTTTTTTCGTCGACTAGGTCTAGGTCCAGTAGTCGGTTGTATTCATTAACGACCTCGTCATAGTTGGTTACTCTGAAAGTCGGCAAGGCCATCTCGGCTGGTGCCATTGCTTCTGAACCGTAAGTCATAGCAAAGGGTGTCTCCCCAGTTGGCCCCCGAGTGGTTGTACGGACGGCCCATAAAGCTAGGGGGAGTTCGTCCAGCCACTTTCCTTGACTGCCTTCTAAGTTCTTGGTGAGTGCTCTCAAGACAAGTTTGTTGGCAGCCTCGGCTTGTCCATTGCCTTGAGGGTGGCTGACTGACGACTTCTTGAGCTTGACTCCCAACCTATTCATCTCCTCGGTGAAAGCATTAGAAAATTGTAGGCCGTTGTCTGTCACTATAGTTTGGGGCATGCCAAACCGACACCATATGTAATCATGGATAAAGTTGATGGCGTTCTCTTCAGTGATCTTTGCTAGTGGTTTCGCCTCTACCCACTTGGTGAAGTAATCGACTGCCACAATTACATATTTGTTGCTCCCTTTGGCTAATGGGAACGGTCCAATGATGTCGACTCCCCACATGTCGAATGGCCATGTCGGTATGACCAAGCTTTGCTCTACGGCAGGTACTTTGGGTAAGTCGGAGTAGCGTTGACATTTGTCACACTTCTTTACATAGGCTTGGGCATCCTTCCTTATATTTGGCCAATAGTAGCCAAGGCTGATGATCTTGTCGGCAAGGGTTCTGGCCCCCGGGTGTCCCCCACAAACTCCCCCATGTACTTCGGCGAGGAGTTTCTCGGTGCTTTTTGGCGCAACACATCTAAGGAGAGGTCTGGAGAACGACCTTCTGTACAGGATGCCGTTCCAGACTATGTATCTTGCTGTCTTCTTTTTGATCGACTTGGCCTCTAACTCGTCTTCAGGAAGCTTTCCCTTCTCCAAGTAGTCTTTGTAGTTGTCGATCCATGTCCTTTCCTCGTCATCCAGGAGCAAGATCTCCAGTCTTTCATTAGCAGGCTGGTCAGCATAAATGATTAGGGGATCCGAGTCTTCAGCTGTTGCCATCTTTGAAAGCAGGTCAGCTTCCAGGTTGTATTCTCTACCAACTTGCCGTATATCCCAGAACTCAAAGTTCTTGGTCAGGTTTAGGATGAGATCTTTGTATTTGGTCAGCATGTGGTTTTCGGTGTTGTATTCCCCTTTAACTTGATTCACCACCAGTTGGGAGTCGCTGTATGCTATCAATCTCGTTACACCAAAGAACTTGGCTCTTTCTAGTCCCAGGATTAGGGCTTCATATTCAGCTTGATTATTTGAGGCAGGGAACTTGAACCTGATAAAATCACGTGCAACATGCTCGCCGGTAGGGCTAGTCAAGTAGACTCCGGCGCCGCTTCTACCTTGGGTAGCTGACCCGTCGGTGTATAGGACCCAACAGTTGGGAGGTAACTCTTCCAAGGGTTCTCTATCCATAGGGAACTTCCTCTTTCAGGTGGTCGGCGTATGTTCACTTGTGAAGGCGGTCTCGACCAAGAAGTCGGCAAGAGGTTGGGCCAGAAGAGTCTTCCTCGGCTTGTAGGTTATGTCGAATTCGGTCAGTTCGATCGACCAGTTAAGTAAGCGTCCTGAGCTGTCCATCTTGTGAAGTATTTTTCTAACAGGAGCGTCGGTGTAGACCGTGATTGGATGAGCTGAGAAGTAGGCTCGTAGTTTTCTGGCCGCAATTACCAAGGCATAAGCAATTTTTTCGGCATTGAAGTACCTGCTCTCGGTGTCTGACAGTGCCTTGCTGACGTAGTAGACCGCCTTTTGGATGCCACCTTCTTCTCTAACGAGTACAGCTGCTACGGCTCGGTCGGTTGCTGCTAAGAAGACGTACAATGTCTCTCCCATAACCGGGCTGCTGAGTAGAGGTGGAGAGCCGAGGTAGTCTTTCAGTTGCTGGAACGAGGTCGAGCACTCAGGCGTCCAAGCAAAATCCTTCGTTCCCTTCAAGGCTTTGAAAAAGGGGAGGGATTTTTCTGCCGATTTGGCGATAAACCTACTGAGTGCCGCTACTGTCCCGTTCAACCTTTGAACCTCTTTGATACAAATCGGCTCCCTCATGTCAATCAAGGCTTGGATCTTTTCTGGATTAGCCTCGATGCCTCGCTGAGAAACCATGAAACCTAGAAACTTGCCCGCGGTAACCCCGAAGACGCACTTGCTAGGGTTGAGCTTCATATCGTTAGCTTTCAAGTTGTCAATGGTCTCTTTCAGATCTGGTACATGGCTGCCGATCTTGGTCTTGATTACCATGTCATCAATGTAGGCCTCCATATTCCGGCCTATCTGAGATTTGAAGACCTTGTTCACCATCCTCTGATACGTGGCTCCTGCATTCTTTAGGCCGAAAGGCATCATGACGTAGCAGTATATGCCGCCTGCAGCTTGAAAATCCATCCTCTCTGTGTCGTCCTCGGCCATTTTGACTTGGTGATAGCCGGAGTAGGCATCCAAGAAACTGAGGGTTTGGTGGCCGGTAATAGAGTCTACGAGCTTGTCAATCCTGGGGAGGGGATAGCTATCTTTGGGACAGGCCTTGTTCAGGTCCGTAAAGTCCACGCACATCCTCCACTTGCCATTGTGTTTCTTTACCATGACGACGTTGGCAAGCCACTCAGGGTATGTTGCTTCTCTTATGATGCCGGCTTTGAGGAGTTTGTCAACCTCGGTCCCAATTGCTTTTTCCTTGTCATTAGAGAAGACTCGTCTCGCCTGCTTGACCGGTTTGAAGAACTTGTCGACTTCCAGTTTGTGGAGAGCGACGGCTTCCTTTACTCCCACCATGTCATCTACTTTCCAGGCAAATACGTCCAAGTTGTTTTGGAGATGAGCTCTTCCCGTTCTTGTTGGGAGAGTTGCTTCCCAATCTTGATTTTCTGATCTGGATAGTCTGGGTTGATGACGACCTCGTCTAACTGATCCACAGGTTTAAGTTCGGGGCCGTCTCTGAACTCTAGGGTCTCGACAATGATCTGCTTGACCTTCTCCTTGTCCTCCCCTTCCAAACTTAGGTTTTCCATGTCTAACAGTTTCTCGATCTCGGTTTCCATGTCAGTCGGCTGTGTGGCCCCCGAGCTTGGGACGATGGTGAGAGCCAAGTTACTCGGCTCGTCCAAAGCTGTGTTCATCGAGATGCAGCCGAAGCCATCTAAGCCATAAGTAACCTCGGCCTTAGTTGGGACGTCGTTGTCAAGAATAACCCACTCTTCAGGTTCATCGTCAACAGCCGCCAATATAACACAGATATATGGCGTCGAGGTTGTAACCGTGGTTGATTTTGAAACCGTGATTCTTTTATCTGGAGTATCAATCTCCATCTTGGCCTTTGCTTTCCTTGACTTCATCACATGTTCCAAAAAATCTCTAGGCGAGCCTGGGACGCACCCAATTCCAGCCGGGGTGGGGAACTTCACCCTTTGGTGGGGGAGGGATGCGACCAGACCCAACTTTCCTTGACTGGGTGCACCTAGGATAGCATGGTAATCACTGTCCAGATCCATGACTATGAAGGTGACCATGGCCAAGGTTTTGTAGGGATGAGTGCCGACTTCCAAAAGTAAGTCGACGGTTCCTTTGGCATCGGCCTTATGATTAGTGAACCTTTCTAGCCTTCCATTATATGGGGTCAGCATTGTATCAGGAAGTTCCATCTCTTTAAAAGTGCGATAGTATAGCACATCCTTGGCCGCTCCGGAGTCTACGAGTATCCTGTCTGACTCGCAATTATCAATGCGGCCTGTGATGACCAATGGTTGTTCTCTCATCGCACAGTTTCCCGCTAACTCATTCGGAGAAAAACTAATCACTTCCTCCCTCTCATGGATCCAAGGAGGGATGTGGAAGACTTTACTTAGCTCGTAAATCTGCTCCTTGAGTTTCTTGTTTGATGGAATTTCCTCTCTGATCACGCGTATCAACCTGGCCCGAGGTGGCCTGTCTACTTGGTCATTGTTTTTGTCTTCTTCCCTTGGACGTTTATTGTCCTTGGCCATGAACTGATTGAGCTTTCCTTGATCGGCCCATTTCTGCAGAATCTTCTTCAGAGCAAAACAGTTCTCGGTGTCGTGGCCGTTATCTCTGTGATAGGAGCAATACTTTGTGGTATCCCTCGGGTATTTCGGGTTGTCTTTTAGAGGCTTGGGGTTGGGGAGATCCACCAGATTCATGATCTCAGAGATCGGCTTATTGAATGTGGTGAATGTCTCGGTCCCCCTGGTCCTGTTCTTGCCTTTGCCGTTTCCCTCGTTGTTCCCCTGGGACGAGTTCCCGTTATGCGACTTGTCATGATCTCGGTCCCGTTCCTTATGACCATATAACGTCTTTTTCTTCTCCTCGGCGATGGCCGTGGCGTAAGCAACGTGGTACAAGTCGGCTTTTGTGAGGGGATCTCTGACCGACAGTTCATAAGTTAACTGCTCTGACCTGTGACCATTCGTGAAGCATACAATGATCTCCCTGTCGGTCAAGCGTTCTTCTATCGAGTCGGCAAGGTCCCTAAACCGGTTGTAGAAGCTTAGGGTCGACTCGTTCTTGCTCTGGACCATGTTGGCTAGGTCAGACAATCTTTTCTTCCTCGCCCCAGTGGTAGCAAAATACTCCAAAAATCGTGATTGCAACTTGGCAAAGGAATTGATGCTGTTTTTCTCAAGGTTCATGAACCAGGACCGAGCTGCCTTTGTTAAAGTGCTTGCAAAGGCCTTGCACAGTACGTCGTCCTGATAGGACACTAGGGCCATGGTGGCCTCAAAGACTTGGACGTGATCCAAAGCATCGGCGTTGCCGGAGTATTTGTCTAGGTGTGGAAGCTTTAACTTTGGATTAGGTGGTGCATCCTTAATCCTCTGAGCGAAAGGGCGCATAGCATCGTAGTCATTATTGGGTCTCTTGTGCCCCTGATTCATCATCTAAATGTTGTCGAGCCTTTCTCTAAGGTCGACAATGTCCCTTGTGCTGAATGCCGAGGTGTGACTGGAACTGACTATGCTTCGGTCTCGGCGTCTCCTTTCACCTTGGTTTGGTTCGAGACGATGCCTTGAAGGAGTACGGTGAGGTGGAGTGTGCCGGGGTGGATCCTGCCGGGGTGGTGTGCGCCTTGGTGGATCCTGCCTGGGAGGTGAATGACGTCGGGCGTCCCCACGACGTCTTTCCTCTACAATTTCCACTCCTGGGGATTCATCTTCTTGTTCTCCCCGGCGACGATTAATGTGGTCTCTCAGGTCCCCATCGATATTGAGTCTTCCTAGCCGTCCGTCTTGGTGACTTGCACGGCTTCTGGGGGGCGCATCCCGTCTATGATTTTGTAGGGGCTCCCTTCTGCTTGCTCTGTCATCCAGATTTGTCCTCCTCGTTGCAGACGGCTGGAGCAGGTTAGCCAAGGAGTTTTCGGGGTCAAGTTCTAACAGAGCCCGCTGTGCGTCGACCAGCTGTTGGAGTGTTTGAACATTCTGTTGAAGCAATGTTCTCTTGTCTAATGGCAGCGGCTGTGATGGTCCTGCTCCATTGTTTCGGGATCCTGTCCGTCGGCGGCGCCCATATTGGTTAACAACATTGGGGGCCGGCCCTTTGAACGGGTATGCATTCCTCCCCCTTGTGCAGGTGATGTAGGTGGGAGCCTCTGATTTTGTGCAGCAGCGTTCGTGTTTTCGGGGGGCGGTGCATCTCTTGCAGTTTTTTTTGAAGGGCTGGCTTCGTGCCCGTCAACCTATTCTCCGGCCATGGTCTGGAATTATCTGGCTAAAGAACTGACCAATCGATTTCCCGGCAATGGAACTAAACTGATGATGCCAAAATCTGGTTGGATCAGCCTTCGTCTAGCGGTTCGGATAATCCCAGCGACAGTTCTTGATGGCCGGAGCTACACACACGAAACAAGCGTAAACTACACCGGGGCTTCACCGGTGAAGGCCCTCCGGTGTGAGAATAAGGATACGGTTTGTGTGATAACACAAGAGAAATCAATTGACCAGAATGGAGCCAAAGAATTTCATTACCTTCTTTTCTGTTGTAGAGGACCTGTTTTTTATAGGCAAGGATGAAAGAGCCCTGACTTGTTAGAGAAGTCAGGGAACCGGTGATGCACTGGGACTCATGCTCCTTAGAGATAAGGTTCCTGATTAGGATGAGTGTAATTCCCGCTTAAATGAGTAGGAATCTCTTTGCTCGGATAAGGATCCATGCATTCTGAGGCATAGTCTAACTCTCAGGGAAGACTCCTGATAGGAGTGGACCTGTAGAAAGTTGGCTCGCTTGACTATGTCGACCGTGTCACAAAGGCCGGTCGGTGTGGAGCGCTTGCTAACCATCTTGGTATGGGCGATATGCATCTCGTCCTAGGCAAGGTCTTTCCTGCTCGGCACTATGATGTTGGCCCATTGGAGAATGGGCTGTTTGTGATGTATGGACCCTTATGGTGTATGGGCCCAAAGGCCTTGGTACCCAATGACCACGTCGGGTCATGTCGTTCAAGTATGATCATAATACTTTTGATTTTCTGTTAGTTATGGGATCATCTTGATTTGAATTGGCTAACAATATCAAGGTCTCTTCTGTTTAAGAAGAATATTTTAACATTGGATATATAGCTAGAAACACCATAAGCTAGCGACAAAGACTCATGTGAGAATAAGGGGATCCGTCTCATGGGTGAGACGGGTCGGATCCTTGCCCATGACCCGGTCCATAAACAAGTTCCAAGGCCCATGGTGCATAACCCGCCACGTGGCACCCTTTCATAGGTTCTTTTTTTTTTTTTTGCTGCTGCTGCTCCAGGACCCATGGGCGACCCTGCCACGTGGCAGTCTCTCATAGGCCCGAAAAAAAAAATTTTAAAAAAAAAAAAATTATATTTTCATTTTTGGTTTTTTCGGTTTTTGAAAAGTAATAGTTACTATAACTAAAAGTAACAAACGTGTTACTTATATGTAATAGTTTGTATACAGAAAAGTAATACATATATACAGAAAAGTAACAGTGTTTTTTTCATTTGCCAAAAGTAATACTTATTTACAACTAAAATGTAACGAACGTGTTACTTATATGTAATAGTGTTTATACATAATTTGTAATACATATGTATAGAAAAGTAATATTATATCTATATGTTTTCATAAGTTACAATGGGGTTCAATTTATCATGATACATGTAAAAGTATTACATTATCTATAGAAAATCTGTTACAATTTTCATCTATCAAAGTGTTACATTTACTTGTATAAACAATTACATTCATATACATAAGTTATTATTTTTCAAATGTTACTTTTTCCTAAAAAATAAAATCAAAATACACAATATTTTACATTTTTGCAAAAGCACTATTATATTTCAGTATAAATTATAATTACATTTAGATATTGTTTGGGTTACATGTAATTATAGTTAGTATTACATTTGAAAAAATGGGTAAAAACGAGCTTATGTTTTTTTAAAACAAGTATTACGTTTACTTATGAACAATGTTACTTTATATGTATACAGTCATTACTTTAAGAGATGGTAACTATTACTTTTGGTAAACCACTGAAAAGCCGAAAAAAAGATATAAAAACTGGAAAAAAAAAAAAAAAAAACTGAAAAAAGAAAAATAAAAAAATTCTGGGCCTATGAGAGACTGCCACGTGGCGGGCCATGCCTATGGGTCAGGATCCGACCCGTCTCACCCATGAGACGGATCCCCTTGTTCTCATGGGATGGGAGACCACCTCTAAGCTAGCAATCCGAGCACTTAGGGTTAGAAGACTGGCCAACGAAATTCAAATATTTATAAGTTGAAAACAAAAATTTATTCTAACGGTAAACAAATATCCAAAACTATGAAGTTAAGCAAACAACAAAATAACTTCTTTGCAATGGTAAAATATAACTCGAGAAACAAAATAAATTGAAGAAAAAATGACAATTAAAGTACTGGAATTAATTATTAATATACTGTATATCAACAATTGTTGGAGCCTTGTAGAACCAACACCGGTAAGAAATAAGAGCATAACATAGAGAGGTGGCCGCCGTTAGAGAATTAGGGTGATCAAGTCTGGAAGCGGAGTAAACAAATAACTGCATGGCGATGCCGAATAACAAGTCCCATACACTAAGGTCGGCGATGTGGATGAGTTGAGCCATGGCGTGCAAGTTAATTGTTGTTGCTATCAAGAAGCCGAGAAAGAAGCACTGAAATCGGTCATGTCCAGGAATGAGATATAGTGACGTGGCAGCAACGACGGTGATCAAGTCAAGAACAAATTTTGGCCACCGCCCGATTGATTTGTGAGGTGCATACTTAAAATAGGGATGGAAGCAGAGGAACTGGGAAGCAAAGACAGAAAGAGTAGCAAGCAAAAATGGTGGGGAAATCCAATATTTTGGCAGGGGATTGGAGGATGGATCGCCCTGAGTTGCAAAGTGACCTGCAAAGTAACAGCCCACCATGACCGCAAAGAAATCCAGATTGATAACTGCAAACCACACCAAACCCATCTTTGTTCAACTTTAATTTTCCTCCTCAATCACTTGTTATATATAATATCAATATGCTTGCCTAATTTTAGTCTTATAAGGACTCCATGTGCCGGTTGACCGACTCCGTCCATTATTTTGATATACTCGCTCCGTCCTAGTCCCACTCTAATTAGGTCAATCTAATTATACTTTGACCAATAATTTTTAAAAAAAAATATTTTGATAAAAATCTAAAAATAGTTATTGAATTTATTAGTAAACGTTATACAATAAAATATTTTAAATTTTTAATAGCATCATTATTTTTCTTCAAATTATTGGTCAAAGTATTATTCGATTGACTAAGAATCCTAATTCGAGACTGAATATACATATTATAATTATTATTATTATTATTATTATTATTATTATTATTATTATTATTATTATTATTATTATATATACACACGCCAACAATATTACAAGATTCCAACTCAAGTTATCCTAGGAATAGGAATACAGATCTCTTTATCTTAGGAAAGGCTACACCCGTGAGTAATAATGGATACAATGCTTACTATCGTCACGGATTTCGAACTGCTCCACCGGGGAGTTAGCTCCATCCAATGGTGGAGATTGGAGCCACCTCATTTTACCTACACCCAACGGTTCAGATCAAACCGAGCTCGGTGGGACCCACAAAAAATGAAATCACTAGAGCCGCACAGATGAAGAGCTATGAGATGTGGCTTCGATCTGAACCGTTGGGTCGAGAGGTGGAGCTAACTCGGTGGAGCGGTTCCGGGTCCCTATCGTCACCCATTTTATCTTTCCAAAATATTGGGTAAAGCGCATTTTAAGAAACGTCTAGAAAAAACGTGTTTTTAAAAAAGCGTGGTGGCATTTTTGTAAATACTCAGAAACTTTTTAAAAGACACGCGATGGCATTTTTGTAAATAATCGGAACCTCTCAAACGGTTCTAGATATCAACATCAAATTGTTCTGGAGATATATATATATATATATATATATATAAAGTCATCTGGACATGAGTTTCAAGCACATTTTAAGAAAGTCTTGGCCAAGAAAAATTATAGATATCAATCTCAAAAGTTTCTGGACATCAATAATAAAGCCCTCTGGATATGATTTTAATGATATTTGAAAAAAGTCATGGCCAACAATCCTTCTGTGTATCAAGTTAAGAGGTTCTGTATAGAAATCATAAAGGTTTCTGGATAGTGTTTTTTATTGTGCAAGTGAGAGAAAAAAAAAAAGATTTTTTTTTAGTGCAAGTGAGAATGTATTTTTTAGTGTCAGTTCTAATGTTTTTTATAGCCAGAGAGCATTTTGAAAGAACCTTTAAAGCTGAAAAGAACCTTTGAGATTAATAGCCAGAACCGTTGAATTGGATAGCCAGAACATTTGAAATTGATATGTAGATGAGCTTTTTTTGAAAGAAATTTGAATAGAAACAGAAGTCATCAGGCTTAGCCCTCTGATTCCATGTTTAAAATCGCCAAAAGACGTCGTTTAGGCTTTCAAAATGTCATTTGAATATTTTTCCAACAAATCGCTCCGTTTTTGCAATACATGTTTTTCCTAATTACTTGATAAAACGCCATTTACGAGAGACCAACCCTTTTATCTTATAAGAACTTTAAAAAAATAAAAATAGTTATTGATAATGTTTCTATTACTAATTTAGTAATTTT
Organism: Campanula takesimana; assembly: GCA_026119855.1. Taxonomy (NCBI): domain Eukaryota; kingdom Viridiplantae; phylum Streptophyta; class Magnoliopsida; order Asterales; family Campanulaceae; genus Campanula; species Campanula takesimana. Next base: position 243,359 of record JAOWBW010001150.1, on the reverse strand, counting down.
TTTAATTTTTTTTATGGAGACTAATAATTTAGCATAAAATGTTAGTAAACGTTCAAGTTGGTTTGACCAAAGTTGCCCCTTGGTATGGGACAGAGCGAACTCCCTCCGTCCCAGCACAAGTAGAATTAGAGAAGTTGGCACATAAATAGAGAAATGTGGTGTATGTGTGGTAGAAAATGAAGAGAGGAAATGAGTTGGGTGTGGGGTAAATAGTAGTGTTGGTTGAGTAAATTGAGTGATGAAAGATGAAGAGAGAGAATGAGTGAGATTAAATGGTGGGGTTGATTGAATATAATATATTAAAACATTTTCATTTCGGACAGTCTCAATTATTTTGGGACGGCTTAAAAAGAAAAGAAGTTCTACTTATATGCTGAGACGGAAGGAGTATATATAATAGCAAAGTTAGGTAAAGCGCGCCAATGAATTATGACACGTGTGATTGTCTTATAGACTTATCTCAATCATGTTGATTGATTTTTCATACGGTGCTGCGTTTGTATTTTTCGTTAAGTTTTGAATGAGATGTTAGTTAATTTTTTGTTATAAAGAAGCGTGACTTTAAGGACATTCATTAGTAAATTGAATACGTACAAAATAATATCTAAAAAGAATATTCTCTCCGTTCCACCACAAGTGAGACAAACTTGTGGGGCACAATAATTAAGAAAAAAATAGTATATGTGTGTTAGAAGATGAAGAGAGATAATGAGTGGGGTAAATAATGTGTTGGTTTAATAAATTGAGTGGTGGAAAATGAAAAGAGAGAATGAGTGGGGTTAAGTGGTGGGGGTTGGTTGAATATAAATATATTAAAACATTTTTATTTTAGGTAGTCTCACTTGTGATGGGATGGACTGAAAATGAAATTAGTCTCGCTTGTGCTGGGATTGGTGGAGTATATGAATGTGATTCTTAAGAAAATATGAGCATATTTTGGTAGTTTCCAATTAGTTTTAAAACTATTTTAGATACACAATTTCAGTTATTTCTTATTCAATTGATCGTTTAAATAATATTGTTTCAATAATTTTTATTCAAAAATTAATTAATTATAATATGCCCCGTCGAGTATCAAATGGTTACTGACTAGTGGATTTATGAAAAGAGAAAGAAAAATGTGTCCCCTTTTTAATGGTGAAACATTGATGTTATTAAATTTGTAAGTGAAGCAAATAATACATTAAAGAAATTTAATTTATTATCATTCATAAATTTTGTTATTGCTATATGAAGATGCTTTTTAAAAAAAAGAAATATTTTTTCTATAAAATTTATCGATAGGATGATATGCTCAAAATTGATGAACTTTAAGGGAGACCAACGCAGTTGTTAAAGAAGATTGTTAATCTTTCCGTCAATTTTTTTAACTTTCATTAATCATCGCCGTCCTTCATCTTTAACAACAGCTGTTCAATATTACATTAGATTGTAATTGTGTGAACATGATGTATTAAATAGCAATTTTTAAAATAATGAGTCACACATTACATTTATTGATATACTAGTATACTCCCTCCGTTCCATACCTATTGCTACTAAATGAGAATGAACAACTATTAAGAAAATACTCCCTCCGTCCCATTTTATGAGTCAAAAAATGGGTGTGTTCAAGAATTAAGGAAAAGGTAATGTGTTGTGAGTGTTGATAGGTGAGTAAGAGAGAGAAAGTGGGGTAAAGAAGAGTTAGTGGATAATTGTTGTGAGTGTGACATGTAGGACGCACTTTCTATTTTAGGATTTTTACTCTTAAAATGGGACGCCCTTTTAGGAAATTTTTGACTCTTAAAATGGGACGGAGGGAGTATATTGGAAAAATAAATATTGTGAGTGAGTATGATAGAGAAAATAAGTTAGTGGATAGTTGTTGTGAGTGGATAAGAGAGAGAAAAGTGAATATTTTACATGGGGAATTTCTATTTGCACAATGTTTTTTCTATATGCACAATTTATACTCTCTTTTTCCGTGCAGATCTAAAATCCAAGGAAAGATGATGCATGTCGGCTTCCAAGTAATGATGATAGAGGTGGTCTCCCATGAGAATAAGGGGATCCGTCTCATGCATGAGACGGGTCGCCCCATGACCCATGGGCATGACCCGCCATGTGGCAGCCTCCCTGAGGTCAAAAAAAAAAAAAAAAATTTATTGGTTTTTTTGAGTTTTTATATTATTTTTTCGGGTTTTCAGCCGTTCACCAAAAGTAATAGTTACCATAACTTAATGTAATGACTGTATACATATAAAGTAATATTGTTCATAAGTAAACGTAACACCTGTTTTACAAAAACAAAAGCTCGTTTTACCCATTTTTTTCAAATGTAATACTAACTATAATTACATGTAACCCAAACAATATCTAAATGTAATTATCATTTATACTGAAATGTAATAATGCTTTTGCAAAATGTAAAATATTGTGTATTTTGATTTAATTTTTTGAAAGAAAGTAACATTTGAAAAGTAACAACTCATATATGAATGTAATTGTTTGTACAAGTAAATGTAACACTTTAATAAAAGAAATTATAACATATTTCTATAGATAATGTAATACTTTTACATGTAACACTAATCAAGTGTTTTTAGCTCTAAAAATGTAAATGGTTGAATTATTACTTTTTCTATACATATGTGTTACAATTATGTATAAACATTATTACATATAAGTAACACGTTCGTTACATTTTAGTTGTAATAAGTATTACTTTTGACAAACGAAGAAAACATAGAAAAAAACATTGTTACTTTTATGTATATATGTATTACTTTTATGTATACAAACTGTTACTTTATATGAATACAGTCATTACATTAAGTTATAGTAACTATTACTTTTGACAAACCGAAAAAAAACCAAAAATAAAAATAAAAAAATGGCCTATGAGAGGCTGCCACGTGGCAGGGTCGACCCCTGGGTCCTGGAGCCGGTTCGTGGGTCGGGCGGGCGTGTCAAAAAACCGACCCGTCTCATGGATGAGACGGGCCTTCCATGTTCGCATGGAAGTGTTTGTCATGATGATATGAGGCTATTTTTATTTATTGGTATTGGCGCACGTACCTTACCCTTGGGGGTGTTAAGGAATATTTATAGGTGAAGAGAGAGATCAATCAGATAAGATCTGAGCATTAACCGCTTTTGTCCTTGCTTATGCCACGAGTCTCGATCTTATTGGTTTTGTCATGAAAGGACACTGAAAAGTAAGGTGTCGTTTGTCAGATATGCACCATGACTCCAAGTTATGGTTCGACAGGTGCGGAGCGTTAACGTTCATTTGGACGTAGCGTCAGCTTGTAAGATACCGGGAAACCGAGTCGCGAGAGAGATATAAACATCGGGTCATCTCGAACTCGAAATCCAAATCAAACACGGTAGTTTCTAAGATGAGTCGCTCTCCTGTGCGGCCGCCGCACCGCGTGCGACGGCTCCATTCGACCCGAGCTGCCGATTTTTATTCTTATTTTTTGCTTGGCCCTGAACTTTTTTGTTCCCAGCCATTTTTCGCTCGCCAACAAAAGTAACACTTTTTATAAAGGAATGTAACACTTTCTCTTTCAAAATGTAACACTTATTTTTTTTCTTCAAAAATGTACGACAATTTTACTGAAATAGATTAAAGATAATATAAGATTGACAACTAAATTAACATTACATTTTATAATAAATGAATGCAACCCCTTTTTTTTCTCAATTGTAATAGTTTCTATTATTAAATGTAACCTAATATCTAAAATGTAAATTTTTTTATTGAGAAAGTAACAATTAAAATGCCACCGATTATATATATAAATTAAAAATATACCACTTTTTATAAAGGAATGTAACACTTTTTTTCTCAATGGTAACAGTTTATATTCTTAAATGTAACCTTATATCTGAAAATGTAACAATTTTTATTGAGAAAAGTAACATTTGAATTGCAAGTGATTATATACATGATCCTCTTTTCTTTTTAAAAAAAAGTACTCCCTCCGTCCCAGAGTATATGTCCACTTTCCAAAATGGCAAAGAATCTTTACTATTCCTCTCATTCATTCACTCTTTTACTTACTTTTATACTCACAACACCAATCAATAGGGATGGCAACGGGTCGAATACGGTCCGGATATTGCAAAACCCGTATCCGACCCGAGGCTACCGAACCTGTATCCGAACCCGTCCGTATCCGACGATGGCCAAATCCGTATCCGACCCGTATCCGCCCGGCTGACCAGTTTTGTTTTTTTTTTTTTTTTTTTTAAAGGCCTGGCCCATCTCTTTCATTGCCTTGGGTTTTAGCCCAACCTATATTTCCACAGTTCATAAATCACATGTTTACGGTTAGGGGAGTAATAATGACTGAAAGTAAGGGTAAAATAGTAAATAGCCTAATATAAATACTATTCGGGTCGGATACAAGCGTCAGGTCGGGTACGGACGGATCTCATGAAGCTACCGAACCCGTATCCAAACCCGCCGGGTTTAAGAAAGTTGTTATCAAACTCACCCATCCCGGGCCGGATTGTCTCGGATACTGATCGGGTTCGGTAGAATTGTCATCCCTACCAATCAACTTACTATTCATTCTCACTCATTTTTTGTCCTACTTTACTTTTACACTCACAATATTTACATCACTCCTTTCATTTATTAATCTCCGTGCAAATAGGATGGTGGACATATACTATGGGACGGAGGGAGTAATATTTATTAAATAAAATTGTTACATTCATCTATATATTGATTATAATCATATATGCATTCTGTTACACTTCAATTATTACTTTTTTAAATCTCAGGAGACGAGCAACTCAAATTTTTGAGTTAAAATGTTTCTTTTTTAAAAAAAATCAAACTATATCATGACCTATTTGTTTAATTCGTTTCGTCGATACGAACACAACGGCATTTTTGGATTTTATTTTTTTTCTGACTTCAAAATCTCAAAATATTACATTTTAAAGTTATTGTAGGTTATTTTTTTAAAAAGCGCGCCACGTGTTGCGATCTGAGAAAGGAGCGAGGCTGGAGCGGGCGGGTAGTGGAGCAGGCTTCCGGGCTCGACCCGTGAGTGGACCCGCCGTACGTTGTGCGACGGCCGCACTCGAGTTTTGTTAAAAAAACGAAAACATAAGTATAGCTGAGTAATTCATTTCCGAAAAAAAAAAAAAAAAAAAAAAAAGTATAGCTGAGTAATTAAGTTAGAGTTTAAAGAGTAATAATGGTAGAGTAACCCATTTTTTGCTGCCAATTTAATAGGGTCCAAAACCCAACTTTTCAAAAAGCTGGTGTACACCATTATCAAGGTTATTTACACAAAAAATTTGTGTAAATACAGTGTGAGATGCCTAAAATAAAAATAAGTAGCATTAAGTATGAGACGGAAGGAGTAAGACCCTTATTTTATTTTTCGGGAAGACCCTTATTTTGTAAATATTTGATCCATTTTCTTGTAATTTTTTTTTTTTTTGCAATAAAATCAAGAGCCTCTCTAATGGGTTTAACAGCATCCAAACCATCTTTAACACATAAATTTATGATATGACATAAACATCTAATATGAAAATACTTACCCCCAAGTGACGGATGACAAATTTGCATCAATTCCGGTATACTAGCGGTATTAAACTAGCGTTGTCGAATGAAATAGTAAATATTTTTTTGCAAAAGACCATACTTTGCCAAAATGACGTGCAACTTTCTACAAATATTTTCCGCGAAATGAGGTGGTTCAAAACTTTCATATGCAATTAATCTTTTTTGTAAAGTCCACGAATTATCGATCCAATGGCATGTAACACCCAAATAACTATTTATTTGCCAATGATCACTCCAACCCTCGGCACAAATTGAAACTCTTTGATCTAATTTTCATAAAACATCAATTAAAAATGTTTATATTCCAAAACCACTTTTTTAGTATCGCGTAGGAGAGTCGTACGTGGTACTTTGGAGCCGGCCGGATTTAAAGAAAGTCTAATAAATCGTTCATAAAATTCATCATCCACAAAGTTAAAAGGAAGCCCTTTAACACACACAAATTTGCACAATGCTTTCCTATAAACGACATTATTAAACTTAAATAAGACCGAACACGTACCTTGGGTGTTAGGTTGTTGAGCAAATTGTAATTGAGCTTGATCACTCTCAATCCCAACTTTCTCGGGATGTTTGGTATTGAGGTGGAATTTCAATGTTCCATGCCCTCCACCTTTTGTGAACGAGTAAGTTTTGGTGCAATAGTTGCATTCCGCTCGGAAATGTACAAAGTCGTCGGGGTCAATTTGTAATTTTCGGAAATGGATCATAAAAGTGTCGGATTTGGATTCTCGTTGTTGACGTTGCCCCCGGCCACCTCTTCCCACGCCCCGAGCTCGGCCTCGGCCGGCCCTACCACTTTGAGCAACATTTTCTTCAACATTTTGCTCACTTTCGTCAAGATGTGGCTCAAATTCTGGGTTAAGGGAGGAAGAATCAACATATTCCTTGCCGCTCCTTCGAGATGAGGCCATTTGTTAAAAAACTAACTGAAACTGTTTTGAAACTGACTGGAAATCGCTAAAAAACTAACTGAAAATGATGAAAAATACAGATTTTGTTAAAAAAAAACTAACTGAAACCGTCAAAAACTTATTGGAGTTCTGAAAACTAACTGAAACTCTTTTGAAATTGAATGGAAATCGCTAAAAAAACTGGCTGAAAATGATGAAAAACACAGATTTTGTAAAAAAAAAACTTACTGAAACTGTCAAAAAGCTGACTGGAATTTTGAAAACTAACTGGAAAATGTTTTGAAACTGACTGGAAATGGTTAAAAAAGTACTGGAATTTTCGGAATAAATTACAAAAGTGATTTCGTTAGAAAACTATCTGGAAATCGTTAGAAAACTGACTAAAATGCTGCAAACTAACTGGAAATATGAGAGAGTGTGAGAGACTTTGGAATTAGTAGAGAGAGAAAGAGTAGAGTGAAGGTGTGGACCTAAAATGCTAGGAGAGAGGGGGTATTTATATGTAAGTAATGTTTGACAAATTTTTTTATTTTTTTTCTTTTCTGGCCGCCACTTAACTGAACTAACGGCTAGTTTGAAAACTAGTCGTTTTTGGACAGTGTCAGACCTGGGGAAGTGGGTGGGCTGGTGTAAAAAGTTGAAAAGTAGCCGTTGGGCGGTTTAAACCGCCTGTTTTAAGGCCGGTTGGTTTGTTTCACAGTTGCTAACCGGTTTATAACCGGCGGTTGGCCGGTTTCCATTATCATTAACCTTAACCGGGCCGGCTAACCTACGGTTCACGGTTGATCCGGTTGCCGGTTTGATGGTTTTGACCCGGTCCCGGTTTGTTTTGGACACGTCTAGTTGTGAGTATGCAAAGTGGGTCTCATTATTTTAAAAGTATTAAAACTTTTTTTTTTGAGACTTTGAAGATTAAAGTGAGACAACCAAAATAGCAAATTTTGTAGATTAAAGAAGGATGGAGGGAGTATAATACAATCTTCAATAAATTAAAGCCTTCTTTAAGAGTACCCCTATTTAAGGCCTTCACTTCACCGCTTGAAATTGAAACGGAAAAATTACCTCGAAATCCTCCCTGTTTCTCTCTCACTCTAATTTCCACTCCCTTCTTCCCCTTTCTTCTAATTTCTTCTTCGTTCAACCCTAATCTTGAACTCCCATTGTTTGGTTTTTCTTGTTTCATTCAATCAAGAAACACTCCGTTCTATGTAACAGGCTCGATCGATTACTAAACAAAATTAAGCGAAGAACGACAGAATTGTATTAAATCTGAGAATTGAACTACAAGGAAAATCACAATTAAACTGTAGTTGAACCAATTGAGCTAGTTGAACTACTGAGCTAATGGCTAGCTAAATTACGCCTATGAAAGATAAAGAAATACATCAATAATCCACACCCCTTCCTTCAGTGAATGTTGCCCTTTATCGCCTAATTCCTAGATTCTCGCATAACCACCTCTCTAACGGCAAGAAGCTTGGACCAATCACAATGCAACAGGCACAATCATTCTAGAAGACGATCCATGCCATCCTCGTGCTCCCCTTGGCCAAAAAGACGAGTTTACCCTGACTAATTTTGGAGAAATTACTGTTATACCCTTACTGCTAATTTAGCCCCAATTCGCAATTGAACCCTAATTGATTGAGTCCAACGGCTAGTTCTGTGACAAACCATTCCCCTTATAACATCCTTGTCCTCAAGGCAGAAAGTTAGGAAACTGAGCATCGATGGTAGCCGCGTCCTCCCATGTCGCATCTTCCGCCGCAGCATTTGCCCACTGAATCAACAATTGAGGTACAGCTCTATTTCCTCTTTTGATGACTCGCCTTTCCATAATTGTCAGTGGTTGCACCAATAATTGCCCCTCTGCATTTGTCTTCGGTAATGTAGATGAAACTATCACTTTATCTCCCAACTTTTTCTTGAGAAGGGATACATGAAACACCGGATGAACCTGAGCTGTTGTAGGCAAATCCAATTTATAAGCCACAGGGCCTATTTTCTCCAAAATTTTGTAGGGGCCAAAGTATTTTGATGCCAGCTTCTGATTTCCCCTCAATACAACTGAATGCTGCCTATATGGTTGTAGCTTAAGGAATACCCAATCCCCTACTTCAAACACCCTTTCTGTCCTATTCCTGTCAGCATAAACCTTGTATCTGTTCTGAGCTTGAGCTAAGCTGTTCTTAAGGATACCATTCAAAGTGTCCCTCTCCTTTATGAAGTTCCCTACAGCAGCCACTGATGTTTCATCATTGCTGGATAATATCATACTCCTAGGATCACATCCATACAGGGCCTTGTAAGGACTCATCCCAATTGCACTATGCACTGAGGTATTGTACCACCACTCTGCCCAAGATAGCCATTTGGCCCATGCTTTAGGCCTATGTCCTGTCATTGCCCTCAAATATGCTTCCAAGCACCTGTTCACTCTCTCAGTCTGCCCATCACTTTGGGGGTGATAGGCAGTACTATGACAAAGTTGTGAGCCCACAGCCTTAAACAATTCCTGCCAAAAATTGCTGATAAACAATTTGTCTCTATCACTTACAATGGTTTTAGGAAGTCCATGTAGCTTGTAAATGTGGTCCACAAATTTCTCTGCTAGCTGCCCAGCAGTGAAAGGATGGGTAAGTGCAATAAAATGGCTATACTTGGTAAACCTATCCACTACTACCCAAATCACATCCTTCCCTTCTGACTTTGGCAACCCTTCTATGAAATCCATGGAGATATCCTCCCAAATCTGGCTAGGGATAGGTAGTAGTTGTAAAAGTCCCGGGTAGTGCACATTCTCTCCCTTATTTTGTTGGCAGTTTCCACATTCCTTCACCCATTTCTGCACATCCTTCTGTAACCCTGGCCAAAAGAAATGTTGTTTAATCCTGGTATAAGTCACCTCCCTTCCTGAATGCCCTGCACCTTTCCCTTCATGCATCTCTTTAATAAGTTTTTCTCTGACCCCTGCTTGGTTACCAATATACAACCTGCCATTCCATTTCAACAGTCCTTTATAAAACTCCCAATCTTGTCCCACATTAGAATGAGAAGCTGACATCACATAATTGGTAACATCCTTATCTCCTTCATAACTCTTCTGAATTTCTTCCAACAAAGAAGGTAGAACCATGGACACTACCTGTAATTCAGCCTCATCCACTCCTACTCTTGATAGGGCATCTGCTACACTATTCTCTGAAACTTTCCTGTAGATTATCTCATAATCTAACCCCATTAGCTTAGCAAGCCATTTTTGTTGAAGGAGAGTAGTTAGCCTTTGCTCCATAAAATACTTAATACTTTGTTGATCAGTTTTGATAACAAAGTGTCTGCCCTGTACATAGGATCTCCATTTGCTCACTCCCATAATGATTGCAAGCAATTCCTTCTCATAGGTTGACAGAGCTTGATTTTTTGGACTCAACCCTTTACTTAGATAAGCAATGGGCCTACATTGCTGCATCAAAACTGCTCCTATCCCAAAGTTACTAGCATCTGTCTCAATGGTAAATGGCAATTCAAAGTTGGGCATTGCCAAAACAGGAGTGGTGCACATTGCTTTCTTCAATCTTTCAAATGCCCCTTGAGCCTCACTACTCCATTCAAAAGCATTCTTCCTCAGCAACATAGTCAAGGGCCTGTTTATTAATCCATAATCCTTAACAAACCTCCTATAATACCCTGTTAACCCAAGAAATCCCCTGAGCTGTTTGACATTTTTAGGTACAGGCCAACTCTCCATGGCTTGAATTTTCTGTGGGTCAGCAGTGTTGGTAGTGGTGCCCTAGGCACGTTTAATAAACGTTGTAATTGTTATCATTTATTTCATATCAATAAATAGATGTTTTGATTATTATTGTTGTTCATGTTTACTTATAATAATCTCCGTCCCTAGTACTTGTTAAGCACTAGTATAAAGGCTAAATGATCATGGGATGATCATGTTAGATTTATGGGTACTTGTTTGGAACAAGGTACTGGACATGACCCGCTTTATGAGATTTATGTCATGGTCTATGTCATACATATATCTCATATTATTTATGTCATTTGAATCATTAGACATGAAGTTATTATAGTCTTCCACTTGATGAACATTATGTTTGACATATTCAAACGTTACTTTTAACCGAGTAGTTATAAAGGGTATGATTGGCATAATTGGATTCACGCGGGGAAGAATAATAAGCTAAATGGATTTGTCCCTCCTAGGAGAGATGTCAAGCTTGGGCCTCTCGTAGGAATGATGTTGATGAAATGTTCGGCCGGACTCAAATGAATTGATTGGATCAATGTCATTTGGATTATCAACATATTCGGAATCGAGAAAGTATTGAACAAAACAAGTTGACTCTTTGACCGTGACTTGTGTTCAATGACATCGTAGACAAAAGGATTATGACATATTCTAAAGGAATGCGAACTTGTATCTAGTTATACTATTTGGGTAGGTATGACGGTTTGCTAGAACCTAATCATATCTTATGGCTTCATGTTTGAACCCATTGCCAACTTAGTATAATCCTAGAGGGTCACACACAATAGAACGAATCTTTAAAAGGACTACATTAGAATTTTGAAATTCTGGACTTTCTGGGGAAGTGGGCGACCGCACAGTATAGACTGGGCGGCCGCACACTTAGCTCATTTTTGTACCAGTTTTGTTTCAGATAGTTGTGCGACCGCACAGTGCATTCTGGGCGGCCGCACAGTACTGTCGGGTGGCAGATTCCTAATTTGATTAGGAAACGAATTTTGGACGGATTTTGACACAAGTTTCCTATTTGGAATAGGTCATACTTGTGTATAAAAGACCAAATTCGGCCAGCACTCTAAGCTAATGATTTTGTGAGTCTCAAAGAGTTTGAGAGAGGGTTTATTTTGTTCTAAGACATTCTTGGTTGAAGAACAAAATAATACACAAAATAAATTCCATATAGTTCTTTTGATTGTGAAAAAGTGTTTCACAATTTGGTCTAGCAACCAAGATCAAAGAAGATCCTTTAATATTCGTTCGAAGTGTGGATACCGCTAGAGGGTGAAAATCATCATTTTCAAATTTCGTGTTCAAGCTTTGTGATCGTGATCAAGTCTTCAAACCTCCACCAAAGACCAAGAGAATTTGATAGCCATCAAGGGTTGGTTTATTCCTTTGTTCTTATGTTGTATTTGATTTAATCATATGAACGGATCCATGGCTTTGGGTTTCAAAATTTTAAATGCTAAATTCCGCTGCGCATGTTTGATCGAAACCCAACAGTGGTATCAGAGCCCCGTTCATGTTGATTATTTCAATACCTAGATCATGTTATGTGTATATAAATTTTTTATGTGCCTTGCATGATATGAATATTGGAATATGTGATGTTTATGTGTTATGTGATTTTATGTGGTTTATTGTTTTACAACTTTAATCGCACGATTCAATCGCAATAAATAAATTATGGTGGATTCAAAATTGTTTGTTATTATTTTTTTATTGGATCAAAGTTTTAATAATCGGGGAAAAACAATTTTGAGACAAAATTTTCGAACTTAAAAATTCTGCACATTCTGATGGCACTGGGCGACCGCACAAAACGCCTTGGGCGGCCGCACAGTTTTGGGCGACCGCACAAGGGTTTTTGGGCGGCCGCACAAGGGGATCAGAAGGTCTGATTTTGGTTGAAAACCAGAATCTGGAATTTTTCGAAAGATTCAACAGAACCAGTAACAGAACCAGTCCAGACTTGCTGATCTGGAATGGGTTTTGGGTAGTTGGTTTGTGTATGGATTTTGGGGTTTGATTTTCCTATTTGTTTTAGTCTTGTGATTCCTAGATTGGTTCAAGTTTTGGATGGCTAATCTGCGTTCATCGAGATTGTGTTTCCCAAAATTGATCGCAATCAAAGTTTCAAAGATAAAACGAAGTTAGAATTATTAAGAGTTCATAATTGCTAAAATTGAGAAACAAAGTTCTTGATTCGATGATTGGAGATCCATGTGGAATTGTGAATGCAATTGACTTACGTTCATCGAGACCATCTATTGCTTAGTTTCAGCCACATGGACTACTTTCTTGGTCTCTTGAATTAGTGCGGGATTGTGGTTGTCTGATGGCTTAGTTCGACCGCACTTCTTGTTGTCTTGATTTGGAGATAATAACCAAAGTTGAAATAGTCACATCCTCATAATTATAGAGAAACTAATGACACATAAATATCATTCTTAAATTAATGGAGATTAATTTAGTGGCTAAACTTGATGTGTAACATGTTTATATTATGTGCTCATAAATGTGTTATATGCTATATGTGATGAACCTTCAAAGAAAGTTTTAAGTCCTTTTGCCATGCCATGATTAAAACACTTGTTTATACATGAGTAATTTTATGTGGGCTCGCCAAAGCGAGGTGCATTGATTTTATTCATGTTTGAGCAAGATGAGTGAATAAGAGTTTCGTATGCGTTTAAAATGGTTGGACTTAATTAAGCGTCAAAACAGTTTTGGGCTTAAGGCAAAGATGAGATTTAACATGCTTTTTGAAATTGGATTTCTTAAAGAATCTCATGAAAAGAACTGAGAGTCATATGAGATATGATTGACAAGAGTTGTCTACCTAATTGATTTAATTTTGAGCGGTGCGCCAAAGCGTACTCAAAATTAGATTAAAGCGGGATCTCAACCCATTTAAATTATACTATACATTGGATGTATAAAGAAGGTTGTATAATTTAGTGGGAGTATTTTGTTTTAAAATACATTAATTATCTCTTTAATGAAAATCGGTACTTATTAAATTTTGGAAATTTTTTGCATATTTGTAGATAATGACTAATAACACTCAATCAATGTCGTTGCGATCGATCCTTGAGAAGGATAAGCTCGAAGAGAATGGTACCAACTTTATGGATTGGATCCGTAGCATAAGAATCGTTCTTAGGCAAGAAGATAAGTTGTACATTCTCGATGGCCTCTCCCCGCTGAACCACCGCCTACTGCCCCTAGGGTAGAAAGAGACAATTACAAGAAACATCGTAATGATTCTAGAGATGTAAGTTGTCTCATGCTTGCTGCTATGTGTTCAAAACTCCAACAAAGTTTGGAACATTTGGAAGCCTATGAGATAGGCGTGGAGTTGAGAACCATGTTTCAAGAGCAAGCTAGGCAAGAGAGGTACAAGACCATTGTTGCATTCACTACTAGTAAAATGAATGAAGGGCAACAAGTGAGTCCTCACTTTCTTAAAATGAAAGGTTATGTAGAGCACCTTGAGAAACTTGGCTATCCAATCCCATTGGAGCTAGCAACGGATCTCATTCTTAATTCATTGCCTAAAAGTTATAATCAGTTTATAATGAATTATAACATGCATGGAATGGATAAAAATCTCTCTGAGTTGCATGGGATGCTCAAAACTGCAGAGATGAAAATTGTGGAGAAAGGTTCTCTCGTGCTCTTGGTTCACGATGGGAAGAAGCCTGGTGCCAAAGGAAAGGGTAAGGCAAAAGTTGTCAAACCCAAGATAAGCAAGGAAAAGGTTGCCAAGGCTTCTGAGGCAAAACCCGATACACAAACGGATGCAATTTGTTTCCATTGTCAAGAAATTGGTCATTGGAAACGTAATTGCAAGGCTTTCTTGGAAGAGCAAAAGAAGAAGAAGAGCAGCAAGGCTGCGTCGACTTCAGGTATCTATATGATAGATATTCTCCTTTCTACCACTGATTCTTGGGTATTGGATACCGGATGTGGCTCTCACATTTGTCTAAATGTGCAGGGATTAAAGAATAGGAGACTGCTTAAAGAAGGTGAAGTAGATCTACGTGTGGGGAATGGAGCAAGAGTTGCTGCATTAGCCGTAGGGACTTATGAAGTCACTTTACCTTCCGGATTAATTCTTGTTTTGAACAATTGTTATTATGTTCCGGATTTAAGCAGAAACATTATTTCAATTTCTTGTTTGGATAATGAAGGTTTTAAGTTTCTTATTGAGAATAAGAAATTTTCTATTTATTTAAATGATGTGCTTTATGGTATTGCTAATTCATTTAATGGCCTTTATATCTTGGATGTCAAGAATGAAAATAATATCTATCATGTAAATAAGAAATCTAAACCTAATGATGTAAATCATACTTATTTGTGGCATTGCCGTCTTGGTCATATTAATGAGAAGCGTATCTCAAAACTCCATGGGGACGGACTTTTGGGTTCATGTGACTTAGAGTCATATGATACTTGTGAGTCATGTCTTCTTGGAAAAATGACTAAGACACCTTTTACCAAGTTGGGTGAAAGGGCAAGCGACTTATTGGGGTTGATACATTCCGATGTATGCGGACCATTAAGTAGCAATGCTAGGGGAGGATTTCAATACTTCATAACCTTCACTGATGATTATAGTAGATTTGGGTATGTTTACCTAATGAAACATAAAAGTGAAGCATTCGAGATATTTAGAATATTTCAAAATGAAGTAGAAAAACAACTTGGCAAAAGTATAAAGGCACTTCGATCGGATCGAGGTGGAGAATACTTGAGTCAAGAATTTGATGATCATCTAAAGAATTGTGGAATAGTTTCACAATTGACTCCACCCGGAACACCACAATGGAATGGTGTGTCCGAGAGGAGGAATCGTACTTTGTTAGACATGGTTCGATCAATGATGAGTCAAGTTGATCTTCCAATATCCTTTTGGGGTTACGCTCTAGAAACCGCTGCTTTCACACTAAATCGTGTTCCAACTAAATCGGTTCAAAAGACTCCATATGAGATGTGGAGCGGAAGGAAGCCTTGTCTATCTTTCATGAAGATTTGGGGTTGTGAAGTTTTTGTCAAAAGACTTATCTCAGACAAACTTGCACACAAATCTGATAAATGTATTTTCGTGGGATATCCTAAGGAAACTAAAGGATATTACTTTTACAACCGAGAGGACAACAAAGTGTTTGTTGCCCGAACTGGTGTCTTTCTAGAGAAAGAGTTTCTCTCCAAAGAAATCAGTGGGAGTAAAATAAATCTTGAAGAAATTCGAGACCCAGAAAATAACATTGAACCAATAGTGGAACAAGAACAAGAACCACAAGGAGTTGTGGAACCTGTTCAAAATACACAAGCATCTCGCAGATCTAGTAGGTTACGATCCGAGCCCGAGAGATATGGATTTCTCGTAACGGATAGTAATGAGGTAGAAATCATTGAGAATGATGAACCGTCAACCTACCAAGAGGCGATGTCTTCTCCTGATTCGGACAAGTGGCTTGGATCCATGGAATCCGAATTGCAATCCATGCAAGACAATCAAGTTTGGAATTTGATTGATGCGCCCGAAGGTGTAAAAACCATAGGATGCAAATGGGTCTTCAAGAAGAAGACTGACATGGATGGGAAGGTGCATACTTACAAAGCTAGGCTTGTAGCGAAGGGTTATAGGAAAGTTCATGGTATTGACTATGATGAGACCTTTTCACCCGTAGCAATGATCAAGTCTATAAGAATTTTGCTTGCCATTGCCGCATATCATGACTATGAAATATGGCAGATGGACGTCAAAACCGCTTTCCTGAATGGAAAACTACAAGAGGATGTGTATATGACACAACCAGAAGGTTTTGAACAAGATTCTAAGGTATGCAAATTGCAAAGATCCATCTATGGGTTGAAGCAAGCTTCAAGGAGTTGGAATCTCCGTTTTGATGAATCGGTCAAAGAGTTTGGTTTCATCAAGAACGAAGATGAGCCTTGTGTATATAAGAAGATTAGTGGGAGCATAGTGCTATTCCTTATTTTATACGTGGATGACATATTGCTCATTGAAACGACATTCCTACACTTCAGTCTGTGAAGACTTGGTTAGGAAAGTGTTTCGCAATGAAAGATATGGGTGAAGCCGCATATATACTTGGCATTAAGATCTATAGAGATAGATCAAGGAGGCTACTTGGTTTAAGCCAAAGTACATACATTGACAAGGTCATTAGAAGATTCCGTATGGAAAATTCTAAGAGAGGCACCTTGCACGTGTTACATGGAGTTTCTCTAAGCAAGACTCAATGTCCTAAGACAAAAGATGAGCGTGAGAAAATGAATGATGTTCCATATGCTTCGGCAATTGGGTCCATCATGTATGCCATGATTTGTACTAGGCCGGATGTGTCTTATGCTTTGAGCATGACAAGCAGATACCAATCCGACCCTGGCGAAAATCACTGGATAGCTGTAAAAGCGATTCTTAAGTACTTGAGAAGAACTAAAGACTCGTTTTTGGTCTATGGAGGAATGGAAGATGATCTCGTTGTAAATGCTTACACGGATGCAAGCTTCCAAACTGACAAAGATGATAGCCGATCGCAATCGGGTTTTGTGTTTATGTTAAATGGTGGAGCTGTAAGCTGGAAGAGTTCCAAGCAAAGTACAACCGTTGATTCTACAACAGAAGCTGAGTATATTGCTGCATCGGATGCTGCAAAGGAAGCTGTTTGGATTAAGAAGTTCATAACTGAACTTGAAGTGGTTCCTAGTATTGCTAATCCAATAAACCTTTATTGTGATAATAATGGTGCTATTGCTCAAGCAAAGGAACCAAGAGCACATCAGAAATCCAAACACATACTTAGGCGTTTTCATATCATTCGAGAGATCGTTGATAGGGGAGACGTAAATATATGCAGAGTACCTACTGATGACAATGTTGCGGACCCGCTAACAAAGGGACTTCCACAAGCTAAACATGATGGTCATGTTAGGTCCATGGGTATTAGATACATGGGAGATTGGGCCTAGGGCAAGTGGGAGATTGTTGGTAGTGGTGCCCTAGGCACGTTTAATAAACGTTGTAATTGTTATCATTTATTTCATATCAATAAAGAGATGTTTTGATTATTATTGTTGTTCATGTTTACTTATAATAATCTCCGTCCCTAGTACTTGTTAAGCACTAGTATAAAGGCTAAATGATCATGGGATGATCATTTAGATTTATGGGTACTTGTTTGGAACAAGGTACTGGACATGACCCGCTTTATGAGATTTATGTCATGGTCTATGTCATACATATATCTCATATTAGTTATGTCATTTGAATCCTTAGACATGAAGTTATTATAGTCTTCCACTTGATGAACATTATGTTTGACATATTCAAACGCTACTTTTAACCGAGTAGTTATAAAGGGTATGATTGGCATAATCGGATTCACGCAGGGAAGAATAATAAGCTAAATGGATTTGTCCCTCCTCGGAGAGATGTCAAGCTTGGGCCTCTCGTAGGAATGATGTTGATGAAATATTCGGCCGGACTCAAATGAATTGATTAGATCAATGTCATTTGGATTATCAACATATTCGGAATCGAGAAAGTATTGAACAAAACAAGTTGACTCTTTGACCATGACTTGTGTTCAATGACATCGTAGACAAAAGGATTATGACATATTCTAAAGGAATGCGAACTTGTATCTAGTTATACTATTTGGGTAGGTATGACGGTTTGCTAGAACCTAATCATATCTTATGGCTTCATGTTTGAACCCATTGTCAACTTAGAGGGTCACACACAATAGAACGAATCTTTAAAAGGACTACATTGGAATTTTGGAAATTCTGGACTTTCTGGGGAAGTGGGCGACCGCACAGTATAGACTGGGCGGCCGCACACTTAGCTCATTTTTGTACCAGTTTTGTTTCAGATAGTTGTGCGACCGCACTGTGCATTCTGGGCGGCCGCACAGTACTGTCGGGTGGCAGATTCCTAATTTGATTAGGAAACGAATTTTGGACGGATTTTGACACAAGTTTCCTATTTGGAATAGGTCATACTTGTGTATAAAAGACCAAATTCGGCCAGCACTCTAAGCTAATGATTTTGTGAGTCTCAAAGAGTTTGAGAGAGGGTTTATTTTGTTCTAAGACATTCTTGGTTGAAGAACAAAATAATACACAAAATAAATTCCATATAGTTCTTTTGATTGTGAAAAAGTGTTTCACAATTTGGTCTAGCAACCAAGATCAAAGAAGCTCCTTTGATATTCGTTCGAAGTGTGGATACCGCTAGAGGGTGAAAATCATCATCTTCAAAGTTCGTGTTCAAGCTTTGTGATCGTGATCAAGTCTTCAAACCTCCACCAAAGACCAAGAGAATTTGATAGCCATCAAGGGTTAGTTTATTCCTTTGTTCTTATGTTGTATTTGATTTAATCATATGAACGGATCCATGGCTTTGGGTTTCAAAATTTTAAATGCTAAATTCCGCTGCGCATGTTTGATCGAAACCCAACAAGCAGAAACTCCTTCCCCAGAAATAATATGACCCAAATACTCAATCTGAGGTTTAGCAAAGGAACATTTGCTAAGTTTAGCAAAAAGTTGGTGATTCCTCATTAGCTCCAGTACCTGCCTTAACAGAACCAAATGTTCCTCCTTTGTGGAACTATATACTAAAATGTCATCAAAAAACACAAGTACCCCTATTCTCAGCAATGGTTCAAACACTTCATTCATCAAATCTTGAAATGATGCAGGTGCATTTGTAAGTCCAAAAGGCATTACCTTAAATTCAAAATGACCATAATGTGTTCTGAAAGCTGTCTTAGGGATATCCTCCTCAGCCACCCTAATTTGATGGTAGCCAGACCTCAAATCCAGTTTAGAAAACCATCTAGCACCATGTAATTCATCCAAAAGCTCCTCTATAACTGGTATAGGAAACTTGTTCTTTATTGTCATATCATTCAGCTTTCTAAAATCAACACATAGCCTCCAAGATCCATCCTTTTTCAGGACCAAAAGAATTGGTGAAGCAAAGGGACTATTACTGTGCTGAATAATGCCACTATCCAGCATCCCTCTCACTTGTTTCTCTATCTCATTTTTCTGGAAATGTGGGATCCTGTAAGGTCTTTGACTAATTGGGTTGCTCCCTTCCTTCAATGGAATAGTGTGGTCCTGCCTCCTCTGTGGTGGTAATCCCTTGGGCTCAAGAAAGACCTCTTCAAATTCTTGCAGTAGGTAATTAATTGAAGGATCTGCCTTGCCTTCATCCCTACTGCCATTCATATAAAATAAATAGCCCACCAACCCTTCTTTAGTTTTCCTGATCATCCTTCCCAAAGCCTGTCCACTAATCACTTTTAATGATCCTTCCTCACCAGTACCCTTCAGAGTGACCTTTCTCCCTTTAGCAAACAAGGATATCTCCATTTTCTTATAATCCAAGGTAACAGGACTATGGTGCTTGAGCCATTCAACTCCCAAAATAACATCACATCCACCTAAAGGTAAGACTCTTAGGTCAGCTTCAAACCTGTGCCCCTGCATATCCCACTTAAATCCTGTACACAGTGCATCACTACATAATTTGTTCCCATCAGCCACAGTCACATTCAAGGGCAGTGTTTGGATAGCTAAACTACCCAATTTTGTAGCCGAAGTAGGGTCAATAAAGTTGTGAGTTGCCCCACTATCTATAAGGACCACAATCTCCTGTTTGTTAACCCTGCCTTTAACCTTGATTGTATTGTGAGATTGAATGCCATTCAAGGCAGACACAGATAGCTGAGCCTCATCCTCTTCTTCCAAAATTTCTCCTTCCTGCATATTTCCCTGCTCTACCCCTTCCATATCCTCCCCATACAGCATATACAGCTTAGTCTTACATACATGTCCCTTAACAAATTTATCATCACAATGAAAGCATAATCCCCTCCTCCTCCTGTTGGGATTCGAAGTAACATGCGCAGCGGAATATAGCATTTAAAATTTTAAGAAACCCAAAGCCATGGATCCGTTCATATGATTAAATCAAATACAACATAAAGAATAAAGGAATAAACTAACCCTTGATGGCTATCAAATTCTCTTGGTCTTTGGTGGAGGAACTTGAAGACTTGATCACGATCACAAAGCTTGAACACGAACTTTGAAGATGATGACTTTCACCCTCTAGCGGTATCCACACTTCGAATGAATATCAAAGGAGCTTCTTTGATCTTGGTTGCTAGACCAAATTGTGAAACACTTTTCCACAATCAAAAGAACTATATGGAATTTATTTTGTGTATTATTTTGTTCCGCAACCAAGAATGTCTTGGAACAAAATAAAATCTCTCTCAAACTCTTTGAGACTCACAAAATCAATCGTATTGAGTGCTGGCCGAATTTAGTCTTTTATACACAAGCATGACCTATTCCAAATAGGAAACTTGTGTCAAAATCCGTCCAATATTCGTTTCCTAATCAAATTAGGAATCTGCCACCCGACAGTACTGTGCGGCCGCCCAAAACCATCTGTGCGGTCGCACAACCTTCTGAAACAAAACTGGTACAAAAATGAGATAAGTGTGCGGCCGCCCAATCCATTATGTGCGGTCGCCCACTTCTCAGAAAGTCCAGAATTTCCAAAATTCCAATGTAGTCCTTTTTAAAGATTCGTTCTATTGTGTGTGACCCTCTAGGATTATACTAAGTTGGCAATGAGCTCAAACATGATCCCATAAGATATGATTAGGTTCTAGCAAACCGTCATACCTACCCAAATAGTATAACTAGATACAAGTTCGCATTCCTTTAGAATATGTCACAATCCCTTTGTCCACGATGTCATCGAACACAAGTCATGGTCAAACAGTCAACTTGTTTTGTTCAATACTTTCTCGATTCCGAATATGTTGATAATCCAAATGACATTGATCCAATCAATTCATTTGAGTCCGGCCGAACATTTCATCAACATCATTCCTACGAGTGGCCCAAGCTTGACATCTCTCCGAGGAGGGACAAATCCATTTAGCTTATTATTCTTCCCTACGTGAATCCGATTATGCCAATCATACCCTTTATAACTTCCCGGTTAAAGGTAGCGTTTGAATATGTCAAACATAATGTTCATCAAGTGGAAGACTATAATAACTTCATGTCTAAGGATTCAAATGACATAACTAATATGAGATATATGTATGACATAGACCATGACATAAATCTCATAAAGCGGGTCATGTCCAATACCTTGTTCCAAACAAGTACCCATAAATCTAACATGATCATCCCATGATCATTTAGCCTTTATACTAGTGCTTAACAAGTACTAGGGACGGGGATTATTATAAGTAAACATGAACAACAATAATAATCAAAACATCTCTTTATTGATATGAAATAAGTGATAACAATTACAACGTTTATTAAACGTGCCTAGGGCACCACTACCAACAATCTCCCACTTGCCCTAGGCCCAATCTCCCATGTATCTAATACCCATGGACCTAACATGACCATCATGTTTAGCTTGTGGAAGTCCCTTTGTTAGCGGGTCCGCAACATTGTCATCAGTAGGTACTCTGCATATATTTACGTCTCCCCTATCAACGATCTCTCGAATGATATGAAAACGCCTAAGTATGTGTTTGGATTTCTGATGTGCTCTTGGTTCCTTTGCTTGAGCAATAGCACCATTATTATCACAATAAAGGTCTATTGGATTAGCAATACTAGGAACCACTTCAAGTTCAGTTATGAACTTCTTAATCCAAACAGCTTCCTTTGCAGCATCCGATGCAGCAATATACTCAGCTTCTGTTGTAGAATCAGCGGTTGTACTTTGCTTGGAACTCTTCCAGCTTACAGCTCCACCATTTAACATAAACACAAAACCCGATTGCGATCGGCTATCATCTTTGTCAGTTTGGAAGCTTGCATCCGTGTAAGCATTTACAACGAAATCATCTTCCATTCCTCCATATACCAAAAACGAGTCTTTAGTCCTTCTCAAGTACTTAAGAATCGCTTTTACAGCTATCCAGTGATTTTCGCCAGGGTCGGATTGGTATCTACTTGTCATGCTCAAAGCTTAAGACACATCCGGCCTAGTACAAATCATGGCATACATGATGGACCCAATTACCGAAGCATATGGAACATCATTCATTTTCTCACGCTCATCTTTTGTCTTAGGACATTGAGTCTTGCTTAGAGAAACTCCATGTAACACGGGCAAAGTGCCTCTCTTAGAATTTTCCATACGGAATCTTCTAATGACCTTGTCAATGTATGTACTTTGGCTTAAACCAAGTAGCCTCCTTGATCTATCTCTATAGATCTTAATGCCAAGAATATATGCGGCTTCACCCATATCTTTCATTGCGAAGCACTTTCCTAACCAAGTCTTCACAGACTGAAGTGTAGGAATGTCGTTTCCAATGAGCAATATGTCATCCACGTATAAAATAAGGAATAGCACTATGCTCCCACTAATCTTCTTGTATACACAAGGCTCATCTTCGTTCTTGATGAAACCAAACTCTTTGACCGATTCATCAAAACGGAGATTCCAACTCCTTGAAGCTTGCTTCAACCCATAGATGGATCTTTGCAACTTGCATACCTTAGAATCTTGTTCAAAACCTTCTGGTTGTGTCATATACACATCCTCTTGGAGTTTTCCATTCAGGAAAGCGGTTTTGACGTCCATCTGCCATATTTCATAGTCATGATATGCGGCAATGGCAAGCAAAATTCTTATAGACTTGATCATTGCTACGGGTGAAAAGGTCTCATCATAGTCAATACCATGAACTTGCCTATAACCCTTCGCTACAAGCCTAGCTTTGTAAGTATGCACATTCCCATCCATGTCAGTCTTCTTCTTGAAGACCCATTTGCATCCTATGGTTTTTACACCTTCGGGCGCATCAATCAAATTCCAAACTTAATTGTCTTTCATGGATTGCAATTCGGATTCCATGGCTCCAAGCCACTTGTCCGAATCAGGAGAAGATATCGCCTCTTGGTAGGTTGACGGTTCATCATTCTCAATGATTTCTACCTCATTACTATCCGTTACGAGAAATCCATATCTCTCGGGCTCGGATCGTAACCTACTAGATCTGCGAGATGCTTGTGTATTTTGAACAGGTTCCACAACTCCTTGTGGTTCTTGTTCATGTTCCACTATTGGTTCAATGTTATTTTCTGGGTCTCGAATTTCTTCAAGATTTATTTTACTCCCACTGATTTCTTTGAAGAGAAACTCTTTCTCTAGAAAGACACCAGTTCGGGCAACAAACACTTTGTTGTCCTCTCGGTTGTAAAAGTAATATCCTTTAGTTTCCTTAGGATATCCCACGAAAATACATTTATCAGATTTGTGTGCTAGTTTGTCAGAGATAAGTCTCTTGACATAAACTTCGCAACCCCAAATCCTCATGAAAGATAAACTAGGTTTCTTTCCACTCCACATCTCATATGGAGTCTTTGGAACCGATTTAGTTGGAACTTGATTTAGTGTGAAAGCAGCGGTTTCTAGAGCGTAACCCCAAAAGGATATTGGAAGATCAACTTGACTCATCATTGATCGAACCATGTCTAACAAAGTCCGATTTCTCCTCTCAGACACACCATTCCATTGTGGTGTTCCGGGCGGAGTCAATTGTGAAACTATTCCACAATTCTTTAGATGATCGTCAAATTCTTGACTTAAGTATTCACCACCTCGATCTGATCGAAGTGCCTTTATACTCTTGCCAAGTTGGTTTTCTACTTCATTTTGAAATATTCTAAATATTTCAAATGCTTCACTTTTATGTTTCATTAGGTAAACATACCCAAATCTACTATAATCATCAGTGAATGTTATGAAGTATTGAAATCCTCCCCTAGCATTGCTACTTAATGGTCCGCATACATCGGAATGTATCAACCCCAATAAGTCGCTTGCCCTTTCACCCAACTTGGTAAAAGGTGTCTTAGTCATTTTTCCAAGAAGACACGACTCACAAGTGTCATATGATTCTAAGTCACATGAACCCAAAAGTCCGTCCCCATGGAGTTTTGAGATACGCTTCTCATTAATATGACCAAGACGGCAATGCCACAAATAAGTATGATTTACATCATTAGGTTTAGATTTCTTATTTACATGATAGATATTATTTTCATTCTTGACATCCAAGATATAAAGGCCATTAAATGAATTAGCAATACCATAAAGCACATCATTTAAATAAATAGAAAATTTCTTATTCTCAATAAGAAACTTAAAACCTTCATTATCCAAACAAGAAATTGAAATAATATTTCTGCTTAAATCCGGAACATAATAACAATTGTTCAAAACAAGAATTAATCCGGAAGGTAAAGTGACTTCATAAGTCCCTACGGCTAATGCAGCAACTCTTGCTCCATTCCCCACACGTAGATCAACTTCACCTTCTTTAAGCAGTCTCCTATTCTTTAGTCCCTGCACATTTAGACAAATGTGAGAACCACATCCGGTATCCAATACCCAAGAATCAGTGGTAGAAAGGAGAATATCTATCATATAGATACCTGAAGTCGACGCAGCCTTGCTGCTCTTCTTCTTCTTTTGCTCTTCCAAGAAAGCCTTGCAATTACGTTTCCAATGACCAATTTCTTGACAATGGAAACAGATTGCATCCTTTTGTGAATCAGGTTTTGCCTCAGAAGCCTTGGCAACCTTTGCCTTGCTTATCTTGGGTTTGACAACTTTTGCCTTACCCTTTCCTTTGGCACTAGCCTTCTTCCCATCATGAACCAAGAGCACGGGAGAACCTTTCTCCACAATTTTCATCTCTGCAGTTTTGAGCATCCCATGCAACTCAGAGAGATTCTTATCCATTCCATGCATGTTATAATTCATTACAAACTGATTATAACTTTTAGGCAATGAATTAAGAATGAGATCCGTGGCTAGCTCCAATGGGATTGGATAGCCAAGTTTCTCAAGGTGCTCTACATAACCTTTCATTTTAAGAAAGTGAGGACTCACTTGTTGCCCTTCATTCATTTTACTAGTAGTGAATGCAACAATGGTCTTGTACCTCTCTTGCCTAGCTTGCTCTTGAAACATAGTTCTCAACTCCACGCCTATCTCATAGGCTTCCAAATGTTCCAAACTTTGTTGGAGTTTTGAACACATAGCAGCAAGCATGAGACAACTTACATCTCTAGAATCATTACGATGTTTCTTGTAATTGTCTCTTTCTACCCTAGGGGCAGTAGGCGGTGGTTCAGCAGGGAGAGGCCCATCGAGAATGTACAACTTATCTTCTTGCCTAAGAACGATTCTTATGCTACGGATCCAATCCATGAAGTTGGTACCATTCTCTTCGAGCTTATCCTTCTTAAGGATCGATCGCAACGACATTGATTGAGTGTTATTAGTCATTATCTACAAATATGCAAAATTTCCAAAATTTAATAAGTACCGATTTTCATTAAAGAGATAAATAATGTATTTTTCAAACAAAATACTCCCACTAAATTATATAACCTTCATATACATCCAATGTATAACATAATTTAAATGGGTTAAGATCCAACTTTAATTTAATTTCAAGTCCGCTAAGGCGGATTACACAAAATCAAATTAATTAGGTAGACAACTCTTGTCAATCATATCTCATATGACTCTTAGTTCCTTTTATGAGATTCTTTAAGAAATCCAATTTCAAAAAGCATGTTAAACCTCATCTTTGCCTAGGCCCAAAACTGTTTTGACGCCCAATTAAGTCTAACCATTTTAAACGCACAGTTAATGTGTCCCGCTAGGGCGTGCCCACACTATCTATCTTGCTCATACATAAACAAATTTAATGCATCTCGCTAGGGCGAATCTACATTAAAATCACTCATGTAATAACAAGTGTTTTAATCATGGCATGGCAATAAAAGACTTAAAACTTTCTTTGAAGGTTCATCACATATAGCACATAACACATTTATGAGCACATAATATAAACATGTTACACATCAAGTTTAGCCACTAAATTAATCTCCATTAATTTAAGCATGATATTTATGTGTCATTAGTTTCTCTATAATTATGAGGATGAGACTATTTCAACTTCGGTTATTATCTCCAAATCAAGACAACAAGACGTACGGTCGAACTAAGCCATAAGACAACCACAATCCCGCACTAATTCAAGAAACCAAGAAAGTAGTCCATGTGGCCGAAACTAAGCAATAGATGGTCTCGTTGAACGTAGGCCAATTGCATTCACAATTCCACATGGATCTCCAATCATTGAATCAAGAACCTTTGTTTCTCAATTTTAGCAATTATGAACTCTTCATAATTCTAACTTTGTTTTATCTTTGAAACTTTGATTGCGATCAATTTTGGGAAACACAATCTCGATGAACGCAGATTAGCCATCCAAAACTTGAACCAATCTAGGAATCACAAGACTAAAACAAATAGGAAAATCAAACCCCAAAATCCACACACAAACCAACTACCCAAAACCCATTCCAGATCAGCAAGTCTGGATTGGTTCTGTTACTGGTTCTTTTGAATCTTTCGAAAAATTCCAGATTCTGGTTTTCAACCAAAATCAGACCTTCTGATCACCTTGTGCGGCCGCCCAAAAACCCTTGTGCGGTCGCCCAAAAACTGTGCGGCCGCCCAAAGAGTTTTGTGCGGTCGCCCAGTGCCATCAGAATGTGCAGAATTTTTAAGTTCTAAAATTTTGTCTCAAAATTGTTTTTCCCCGATTATTAAAACTTTGATCCAATCAAAAATTAATAATCAACAATTCTGAATCCACCATAATTTATTTATTGCGATTGAATCGTGCGATTAAAGTTGCAAAACGATAAACCACATAAAATCACAAAACACATAAACAACATATATTCCAATATTCAAATCATGCAAGGCACATAAACAATTTATATACACATAACATGATCTAAGTATTGAATTAATCAACATGAACGGGGCTCTGATACCACTGTTGGGATTCGAAGTAACATGCGCAGCGGAATATAGCATTTAAAATTTTAAGAAACCCAAAGCCATGGATCCGTTCATATGATTAAATCAAATACAACATAAAGAATAAAGGAATAAACTAACCCTTGATGGCTATCAAATTCTCTTGGTCTTTGGTGGAGGAACTTGAAGACTTGATCACGATCACAAAGCTTGAACACGAACTTTGAAGATGATGATTTTCACCCTCTAGCGGTATCCACACTTCGAACGAATATCAAATGAGCTTCTTTGATCTTGGTTGCTAGACCAAATTGTGAAACACTTTTCCACAATCAAAAGAACTATATGGAATTTATTTTGTGTATTATTTTGTTCCGCAACCAAGAATGTCTTGGAACAAAATAAAATCTCTCTCAAACTCTTTGAGACTCACAAAATCAATCGTATTGAGTGCTGGCCGAATTTAGTCTTTTATACACAAGCATGACCTATTCCAAATAGGAAACTTGTGTCAAAATCCGTCCAATATTCGTTTCCTAATCAAATTAGGAATCTGCCACCCGACAGTACTGTGCGGCCGCCCAAAACCATCTGTGCGGTCGCACAACCTTCTGAAACAAAACTGGTACAAAAATGAGATAAGTGTGCGGCCGCCCAATCCATTATGTGCGGTCGCCCACTTCTCAGAAAGTCCAGAATTTCCAAAATTCCAATGTAGTCCTTTTTAAAGATTCGTTCTATTGTGTGTGACCCTCTAGGATTATACTAAGTTGGCAATGAGCTCAAACATGATCCCATAAGATATGATTAGGTTCTAGCAAACCGTCATACCTACCCAAATAGTATAACTAGATACAAGTTCGCATTCCTTTAGAATATGTCACAATCCCTTTGTCCACGATGTCATCGAACACAAGTCATGGTCAAACAGTCAACTTGTTTTGTTCAATACTTTCTCGATTCCGAATATGTTGATAATCCAAATGACATTGATCCAATCAATTCATTTGAGTCCGGCCGAACATTTCATCAACATCATTCCTACGAGTGGCCCAAGCTTGACATCTCTCCGAGGAGGGACAAATCCATTTAGCTTATTATTCTTCCCTACGTGAATCCGATTATGCCAATCATACCCTTTATAACTTCCCGGTTAAAGGTAGCGTTTGAATATGTCAAACATAATGTTCATCAAGTGGAAGACTATAATAACTTCATGTCTAAGGATTCAAATGACATAACTAATATGAGATATATGTATGACATAGACCATGACATAAATCTCATAAAGCGGGTCATGTCCAATACTTTGTTCCAAACAAGTACCCATAAATCTAACATGATCATCCCATGATCATTTAGCCTTTATACTAGTGCTTAACAAGTACTAGGGACGGGGATTATTATAAGTAAACATGAACAACAATAATAATCAAAACATCTCTTTATTGATATGAAATAAGTGATAACAATTACAACGTTTATTAAACGTGCCTAGGGCACCACTACCAACACCTCCTCCTATCATTGATCTCAAAACTGGTAAGAACCTTAGCAGAACTTGCTGGTTTGGTAAATGGCTGTGGTGTAGGTGTTTTGGCTAGGGGTTTGGAAAAATTGTATGGGATGTAGGCTTTTGGTTTTGTTCTCTTGTTGTTATGCTCAGCTTGTCTTGCTAGCTCCATTGCTTCCTCCAAGTTATTGGGTTTAGCCATACTCACTGCCCCTTTTATCTCCTCCTTTAACCCACTCCAAAAACTTGATGCAAAATACTCATCTGTTAGCCCCCTTTGTTTTACAGCAACTAATGCTTTGAGTTCCTCAAATTCATCAATGTATTCATCAACAGTAGAGGTTTGAGTGAGTTTATTGAACTCAGCTTGAGGGTTCTTGTGTTCCCTAGTAACAAACTTACAGATCACATCATGTACAAACATTCCCCAAGGTATTACACCCCTCTCTACTTGATAGAATTGGTACCAATGGCTAGCTCTGCCTTCAAAATGGGTAGAGGCATACTTGGCTTTTCTTAGGTCCTCCATAGGATTGAATTCAAAAAACTGATCACATCTAATAGCCCAACCTCTTGGATCACTCCCATCAAACTTAGGGAAGTCCATCTTAGGTGGCTTAGCATTCCAAGGCCCATTCTAATTGGGTGGGGTAAACTGTGGTGGGGTCATGTAAGCATTGAATTGATTGGGGTTGCCATTGTTCTGGGGTTGAAATTGGTTATGCTGGAATTGAAATTGATGATTCAGTGGGATATTATGGTTCTGTGGGGGTTGATTATTTTGTGGTGGGTATGGCATGTTCTGGAAATGAGGATGGTTAGGAACATTTGGTGGATTTGGAAAAGTATAGTGATCCTATTGTGGTTGGGGTGAGTAAGGAGGTGTATTCGGAAACTGAAAATTAGGCTGGTTTTGGGGTTGATTTGATGGTGGATCATTGAACTGGTTTGGTTGAGGTGCTTGATTTGTGTGTGTGTTGTGAGTCTGGGGTTGAGGGATATGGGTGTGAAATCCAGGTTGTGTGTTGTAACCAGGTGGTGGAGGATTAAATGAATTTGGCATATGAGTGTGAGCATACCTTGCTTCCTGATCTGCAGATCGTCCTCCATCCTGACTTGTTTCACCTATATGTCCCTTACCACTCTCCAATTGTTTACATAACCTTTCCAGGATGGACTTCATCCCTCCCATATCAGATTTGACATCGAGAATGCTGTTGCCCAATTCCACCATATTTGCTTCTACCAGATCCAATTTCTTCTCCACATCAGCAGTCTTAGAGCCCAATTCTTCCAATTGTTTTTCACTGCCTTCAAATCTCTTATCCACCTCCTTCCAACGTGTACCCTCCGCCATAGTTCAGCAGCAGCACAGAAGCAGTCCGGGGAAGAACTGCTCTGATACCACTTGTAACAGGCTCGATCGATTACTAAACAAAATTAAGCGAAGAACGACAGAATTGTATTAAATCTGAGAATTGAACTACAAGGAAAATCACAATTAAACTGTAGTTGAACTAATTGAGCTAGTTGAACTACTGAGCTAATGGCTAGCTAAATTACGCCTATGAAAGATAAAGAAATACACCAATAATCCACACCCCTTCCTTCAGTGAATGTTGCCCTTTATCGCCTAATTCCTAGATTCTCGCATAACCACCTCTCTAACGGCAAGAAGCTTGGACCAATCACAATGCAACAGGCACAATCATTCTAGAAGACGATCCGTGCCATCCTCGTGCTCCCCTTGGCCAAAAAGACGAGTTTACCCTGACTAATTTTGGAGAAATTACTGTTATACCCTTACTGCTAATTTAGCCCCAATTCGCAATTGAACCCTAATTGATTGAGTCCAACGGCTAGTTCTGTGACATTCTAATTCGCCTCCTTATTCCTTCTCCAATCAAGAAAGGTCATTCTTTCATTTGATCTCCGTTTCAATTTCATCGCTTGAAATTGAAACGGAAAAATTACCTCAAAATCCTCCCTGTTTCTCTCTCACTCTAATTTCCACTCCCTTCTTCCCCTTTCTTCTAATTTCTTCTTCGTTCAACCCTAATCTTGAACTCCCATTGTTTGGTTTTTCTTGTTTCATTCAATCAAGAAACACTCCGTTCTAATTCGCCATTTTTTTGCAGTTCAATCCTTATTCCTTCTCCAATCAAGAAAGGTCATTCTTTCATTTGATCTCCCCATCAAGAAATGTCTAAGCTTGTTCTGTTTTTCTTTTCTTCAATTTTCGCTATGTTAATAGTACACTGCTTGAATGAAATTCTTACGCGATTCTTTTACAATGTCTCCACCTTAGTATTATGTTCTTTTAGCACTATCATGTGTGCAATTACAGTATGTTCACTTTCTTCTACAGAAGATCATGATTTTCCTTTGTTGAGATTAGTTAGAAGGAAATCCTACTGGTTCGAAAAAACAATTTACTCCACATTTTTCAGGGTGCTAAGTTTTTGGAATCCCCCCAGTGATTCAATGTGGTATTTGTTGGTATTTGGTGGGTTAACCCTAGAAACACTTTGTTTTATAGAAAGTGTTGGGCCTACTATGAGTGTTGGACTTTTTGATTTTCTTGCATCGAAAGTGTGGACCTTTGGGTCCAACAAGATTCTCCATTGGAGAATAGCTTCGTATGTGTTTGTGATTGGGGTTCACACACTTCGGGACTTTCGGGGTAGGCGACGTGATATTCTGGAAATCGATCGTTTGGAAGATGAACTAAATGAGTTAAATAGGTATTTGAGGGATTTCATTATGAGTGAAATGAGGGTAAAGTTTGGTATGTCTAATGAGTTGAAACGTGTTCGAAGGGAATTGAGTTCTTCAAAAGATTCCTATAGTTCTATTCTCAAGGACAATGCTACGCTCACCAATGAAAATGCTTGTTTACAGCATCAGCTTAGATTGAAAGCTCTTGATTATAAGATGGTTAGGGTTGCAAATGGTGCTCTCATTTCTGAGATCAAGCGCACTCGAGGAAAGCTGAAAATTCTTAACATCAGCTTCGCCCATATGGAGGACAAGTGCAAGATTGCGATAGAAAATTTAAGATGTTCTTTGGAGGATATGCGTATTGAAGTTGCGGATACCAAAGATGTTTATGAATGTATCCTTGCTGAATTGAGGCACCAAATCATAGCTGAAGTTGGTGATAAGCGCAAGACCCAAGAGGAAATCCATGTATTTGAGACAAATTCATCTTCTCCTACATCCGATAATGTATTTAACTCTGGTATGAAATACTTGAATCGTACTTATAAAGAAATTAATGGCTTAATGTCTTTTGATGATATATTGAAACCCTTTGGTCACTTTTTCTATACCGCTATCCTTTGTATTTCCGTTCTCGTTTACTCCCTCCGTCCCAAAATGATCTTCCCATTTGACTATTCTAAATTGCAAATGAGAAGATCATCTTGGGACGGAGGTTGTATTTTATACTTAAAACTATCACTATATGGACAATGTCATCTGTGATTATGTACAACCAGATAAATTCTTGAAGACCAGAAAACTTAGGGAAGCGGAAGAAGCAGCTCGCGGATCATGGATAATTAAGGTGTGATTCTCTTTACTTCTGTAGATGTTCAGGCTTAAAATTTGTTTCTTTTGGTTTGATAACTCTTTCCATTTATGTTTGTCCCAAAAGATAGTTCTATTTATATTAAAAAGTCAGGCAATAACATACTCACAACCCATTTCCCAGTCTTGCAACCACTGTGTTAATGCCATCTAGATATAGTGGCTGCATTCCATCTTTAGAGATTTTTACAAGCAAGGAAAAAATGAGTGTTTTTTTTTTTCAGTTGATTGATGGCTTATGAATATGGTCTGATGCAGGAGAAGCAAACTTATGGACGAGAATTCCGTGTATTCGAGACAACATCTTCTCCTGCATCCACTAGTGCATCAAACACTGGTTTGAAATACTCCATCCGTCCCGTTTTAAGAGTCAAAAATTTCCATTTTGGGTGTCCCATTTTAAGAGTCAAAAACCTAAAAAGGAAAGTTTTTAATACTTCCGTATTAATGGGCCCACATGTCATACTCACGACAAACTATTCACTAACTATTTTCTACCCCACTTTCTCTCTCATATACACTTTCTATACTCACAACACTCTACCCCAATTTTATATTTTATAATAAAAAGATTATTTTTCTTAATTCTTGTACCAAAAAAGTTTTTGACTCTTAAATTGGGTCGGAGGGAGTACTTGAGATGATACTTATAAAGAAATTAATAGGTTTAATGTCCTTTGATGATATATTGAAACCCCTTAATCTCTCTTTTAATAGATGAGCCAGAGGACTTCTTTGAGTTCACTGCAGAGGATTATTATCGTGTCATAGCAACGAAAAAGGAAGGTAGATTGATAGTGTCATTCGTTTGACTCACTTTTTTTTTTTTGATATAAGTATTATCCTTATTTTTATTCCAAAGAACATAGCTGGTTTTACTTCTATTTATATGTGTGATTACATAAGATACCTTCTGCAGCTCTGAATATCATTTCAGCGTCATTGTGGTTCGATGTTGATTCAATACCACGTTCTTTTGTACATCCGTTATCGTATACTCCCTCCGTCCCAAAATGATCTTCCCATTTGACTATTCTAACTTTTTAAGAATATGAACACTTGCTTCACTAGCCATGTTTTAATTATGCACTTTTAAGACTAAATTGTAGAAAAGGGAAGCTCTTTTTGGGACAATTAAAAATGGCAAATGAGAAGATCATCTTAGGACGGAGGTAGTATTATATACTTGCAATAATCACTATATGGACAATGTCATCTGTGATTATGTACAACCAGATAAATTCGTGAAGACCAAAAAACTTAGGGAAGCGGAAGAAGCAGCTCGCGGATCACGGATAACTAAGGTGTGATTCTCGTCACTTCTCAAGCTTAAAATTGTTTATTCTGGTTTGGTAATGTCTTAAACATGGAAGAATGATGATAATGTACTACTTCTGCAGGCTGTGATTCGGGTACGTTTTCCAGATAACCACACATTGGAAGCCACATTCCATCCGTCTGAGACAATTCAAAGCTTAATTGATCTTCTCATGAAAGTTGTCGCTCGACCTGACCTCCCATTCCTTATATGTGAGCACATTATCTTTCTTTCACTTGTCATCCTATTTTTCCTCCCAAGAGAGGGTGGGGGCTGGGCAAGAGAGGGTGGGGACTGGGGTCGAGGACCACACACACATATACACTCCCTCCGTCCCAACTCAATGAGCACAATTTGTCTTTTGGAGGATGTCATTGATAAGTCCCACTTCCTAATTAAACTGGATTAACGTTATTTTTATTATATTTACCTTATCCCACTTGTCACACTCACATACTGATGTTGTGGGCGTACATACTCCCTTTGTCCCACCTGACTCGGGACAATTTGCCATTTTGGGCGTCCCACTTGACTTAAAGACATCTCAAAACTACCCTTAAGTTAACTTGTTGTACTTGTGTGCCAATCACTGATGGAATAGGATCTCTACCTTAAATATGTAACCGCTTGATTTATTTCAATCTTACTTTGGCTCAACTTTCAGACACTACCCCTCCCAAGAAGCAGTTTAAAGACACGTCACAGAACTTCTATGCTGCTGGATTTGTTCCTGGTGCAATCGTCTATTTCTCATATGATCTTCCCAAAGGTTAGTAGAACAGAGTTGATATTTATTTGATATTGAACTTGAAAATACATTTTGTTTTTTCAGTACTTTACAATTATAATGCTTTTGGTTAATTTTTACGACAAATTTTGAGATATTTTGTCCTGAAAAACTGCCCTTGACCTATCTTGCTCTTTCCTGTATTGGATTCATGTCCCCAGAATCAATCAATATGTGCTTCGGAGTTACCCTTAACGTGACCATCAATATCTGCTTGGAAAATGATTAAAAAGTCAGGCCAATAGCATAGTGCTTACCATCATTCCTGATTTTTCCATCTTTTACAAGAAAAAAATACCATTCCAACGCTGTTTATTGCTCTTTTCTTATTTAAAACCATATAGAAAACATATTCAGAATGAAAAAGGTGGTTAGTGTCAACGGCAAGTTACTACTTACTAGTATAATACTCCAACATTGTAGCCCACTGCATTTGCAATGGGTCTATGTAATTAGCCACTTCCCTTTGAAAAGCCACTGTTTATGTCCCAGTTACGAACTCCCTTTGAAAAACCATTGTTTCTTTGGGTATTGCTCATTTTCTTCTCAAATAATTCCGTGGACTTGCCCTTTTTTTTAAAAAAAAAAAAAAAAAAAAAAAAAAAAAATGTTTTTGCCTTGTTCTGCTTGCTGGTCCAAATCTTTGGGCACGACTTCTGAACCATACCCTTTTGAAGGTAGGGAAAAAAAGGATTAATTGGGGAAGAAGGGGATTTGGTTCATTTTTTACATGATACCCATCCATAGGATGGGAATGACCATTTATTTCCTCTTTGTCTCCGTAACACATTAGATTTTAAATTTCTTTTCCCAAATTAACAAATTCAAATGCTCTCCTTTTTGTACACTAAGAATATCAAAGCGTAGAGCTGTACTTAATACGTTTTGCTTTTCCCTTTTTCAACATCAGGTCCGTTCCTTAGGGAGGAGGTGATGTCTTTGAAAGGCCTT
This sequence comes from Campanula takesimana, assembly GCA_026119855.1. Classification (NCBI taxonomy): domain Eukaryota; kingdom Viridiplantae; phylum Streptophyta; class Magnoliopsida; order Asterales; family Campanulaceae; genus Campanula; species Campanula takesimana. Next base: position 207,987 of record JAOWBW010001150.1, on the reverse strand, counting down.
GAACAGGAACAGCCGGAGCCAGCCCCCGAAACTACAGTGTCAGAGCCACCTGTTGAAGAACGAAAGCCAGCTACCGATAAAAAGACTGTCAAGCCAAAGTGGTTTAAATCAAACATTGCACGAGAAAGGTAGAAAATCTGGTAAAAACTTTTAAGTAGTCTAATAACAAGGAGAGGGATCTCAATAGTGATGATGTAAAGTTGAAAAACAAACAAAATATCAGACGTTACACTACTACTGATATGAAATTGAAAATCTATGCAAAGGCAAATTGCAATTTTGTTAATAGTTTAGGTTTAGGGGTAAACATATTTTGACAGTCTCCCCAACCCATCCCCAAACATAAGTAGGAGCTAGTTGGCCAGGTATTTGGTAGTACTCCCTCTGTTCCGGAAAGATAGTCTCTTTTTGACTTTTTATGGTCAACAAAAATGAACTTTGACCAACCATTGGTGATGATTTAATCATTCTAGTGAAATTTTAAAAGATGTTATTTCCAAACCATTAAGTGATTCATCAATAACAATTTTTAGAATTTCATTGTAATCATTACATTGACATCAATGTTTGGTCAAAGTTTATTTTTGTTGAACACTAAAAATCAAAATTTCTGGGACAGAGGGAGTATTTGATTTGAAACTTTATCTCCTGGTCTTTTCAGTCAGCCCCTCCATTATTTTTAGTATTACTTTATACTCACTTATCTTTCTCTCAATTTTCTATATTTCTTCCGTCCCAGAGTAAGAGTCTCATTTTCCTTTTTGGTCCGTCCCAGAGTAAGAGTCTCATTCCTAAAATGGCAAAGAATTTTTACTATTCACCCCACTCATTCTCTCTCCTATTTTACTTTTATACTCACAACATCAATCAATTCACTATTCTCTCCCACTCATTCTCTCTCCTAGTTTACTTTTACACTCACAACATTTACATCACACCCAATATTTATTAATAAGCGTGCAAATGAGGGGTGAGATTCTTACTCCGGGGAGGGAGTACTTAATACCACAGTTCAAGATAGTCAAATTTGATACTCCACTATTTACTATTTTGGACGGACGGACTGACGGAGTGTGTCAGTTTTGTCAAGATGGCATCTGGAATTCTGGATTAATAAAAACTTCATCTAGATAGTCATTTCAAAAAGTCATTCTTACACTTGTAGAATGTCAGTAGTTTTTTTTTTTTCTTAAATGATTGAAAGCATCCTTTGAAAAAAAAATGATTGAAAGCATATCAAAAGGTTGAGCCCTTTTTTCTTTATGCCAAAGAAATCATCAAACTTCTTGTGTAGATAAAGAAATTCCACATATTCATTGAAGTCCGTCCGATTTAACAAAATAGTGTATGTATGTAACCTTAATTATTCCGAGATAGGTTCATCATATATATGTGTGGATCAAAATCAGTCACAAGTTAGATCTCATTTGCAGTTTTTTTCTGGTTTGTAATCCTGAATATTGGTTTAGGTAAAGAATTAAGACTAGTTAAAAAATTTATATGAAAAATTGGCCTCATCTTGTCGTAAGTGCTCTTCTGCCAATCATCAATCGTGATTGTTTGTTATTCCCAATTATTGGAAATTTGTACTGAATTGACATAGAATGGAATGATTATTGTTTTATCTTTCTTTTTCTGTATAAATGATCCAAATTTGGTAGTTGCTTTATGACTGTATGTTTGTGTGGAAAAGAACGATTTGTCTGAAATTGATCTATCATCAGCTTAAGCGATCAAGTTCATAAACTCATTGTGATAAGTAATCCCTCTGTTCTAAAATTATCTTTTGCAATTTTATTTTTATTTTTATTTTACGAAAGAAATATGAGTAATTATTTTAAGTTGATTTAGTTTTACTAATCAAAATCTAAGACTTGCAATTGATACACCATCAACAATACTATCAATAACAAGTTTAGATACTCACTAGGATAATTAAATCAATGCTCCCTCTGTCCCCAGGCTAAGATTCTTAGTTTCTTTTTTGGTTTGTCACGGACTAATGTTCTTAGTTGCTTTATTACTTAAAATGGACCATGAGATCCACTTGTCATTCTCACAACAAAAACTCCCTACCCATTTTATCTCTCCTACTTTCTCTTGCTTACTTTTTCATACTCACAACATTTACTTTTTCTTAATATCCGTGTAAAGTGAAACTAAGAACCTTAGTCCGGGACGGAGGGAGTATAAAATTATTGCTCAAATTTTCATTTTTAGTAACGATAAAAATGTAGGAAGATTATTTGGGACGGAGCGAGTAGATAGAATCCACTGTTCAGATATTGAAAGAATATAGTCAATATCCTCTTTATTTTGTAAATCTCCTTTCCCTGAAAATAGGTATCCAAGTTAGGTAGGATGTTATTTTAGCTTGATCCAAGTTTAATGCGCTTCCGACCTGTTTTTGTGCAGGCTGCAAGTGTAATGCTAGCACGAAGTTGAGTCAATGGCGTGAAGAAGAGAAGGTTCATCAGTTTGTTATGGGGCTAGAAATTTCAAAATTTGACAACGTGAAATCAACCATACTGAACATAGAGCCTTTGCCTAGTGTTAATAAGGCATACTTTATGGTTGTGAGGGAAGAAAGGGTTCATGGCAGTGTGCATGAAGAATAATTGGAATATGTCAGCTTTGCTGTTAAGATAGTTGTCGGCATAGGTGGCTCAGCAGGAGGTTCCTCAGAAAGAAAGGATGTGGACGATGTTGTTTGCTCTCACTGTAAAAAGAAGGGACATGATGTGACTACATGCTATAGGTTGGTGGGGTACCCAGAATGATGGCCAGATCAGCGAGTGAAGAATACGAAAGGGAAAGGAGAAATCCTAGGCAAACTCAACACCAAAACCAACTAGGTGCAGATTGATGAAGAAGGAACGACTGTAATGACTGATGCACAGAGGGCAAATATGTTGGGTTTTACAGCAGAGCAGTGGAGCCATTTCAAGAACTATGTTCAGACACGTGCAGTCACCTAACTACATAACTGCTCGAACAACTGACCGCATGACTGGTAAGATAAATAATGAACCTTGGCTTATCAATAGCGGAGCTAATCGACAAGCCAAGGAGTATTAAAAGTTAATGCATTAAGGAGGAGTATTAAAAGTTAATGCATCTTTGATCAGTTTCAAGGTGAAGAGTCTTAGAATAAAATCAGTAAGTCAGTTATACGAAGTCAAAATGATAAGTTTTATATCTAATTGAATGAAGTCATAGAAGATACTACAAAAAATGTATGCAGCCTATAAGCAAGGCATTGCTGTCACCTGACTATACAACTGCTCAAACAACTGACCGAATGACTGGTAAGTTAAATAATGAACCTTGGCTTGTCAATAACAGAGCTAATCGACAAGCCAATGAGTATTAAAAGTTAATGCATTAAGGAGGAGTATTAAAAGTTAAAAGCAACGCTAGGGGCACAAAATAACCTTACAAAATCTTGCTCACAAAATGAGGTGGCGATATTTTATTGGGTGTATCGATAATGGACCCGCCACACTCTACTTAAAAACACCAATAAAATCATTACACCTAGGATTTTGTGAGCAAGATTTTGTGACTTTTTTGTGCCCCTAGTGTTATTCAAAAGTTAATGCATCTTTGATCAGTTTCAAGGTGAAGAGTCTTAGAATAAAATCAGTAAGTCAGTTATAGGAAGATAAAATGATATTATGTCTAATTGAATGAAGTCCTAGAAGATACTACAAAAATGTATGCAGCCTATAAGTAAGGCAGTGCTGTGACCTGCTTGTGTGTGGGAAAATAATGCTCTTCCCACATATCATCAGTTAGATAGAAAAAGTAAGAACACCAATAATTTCCCTAGACTACAAATGAAAACAAAAGATATTTCAAAGGTGTAATAAGCTTGGGGATATTATATCCTTGAAGAATAAATCGTGCTTTATTAGTGTGATTGCCATTTGTACTTTCAAGTCTTAGCTTTGTGCCATGCTATATCAAGGGCGGATCTTGTGTTATAGCTGGGGGTGCAAGTGCACGCGATCAACCGCACATTGTAGTTAATTTTTTTTGTATTCTTTTCAATTTCATTTGTTAAGTGCACCCGTACATATATATGTAAAACAAATCTTGCAAATCAAACAAGGATATAAGTTTGTGGAGGTGGTAACAGATAGTCTTGTTTAGCGTTGCAATCCGTATTTTTGACTGGAGAAGAGGTGGGGGTAGGGGGTAAAGAAAATAAATTTCTATGTTAATTAGAGAGTGGGGGTAGGGGTAAAGAAAATAAATTTTTGAATCTCAACGGGATCCGATTTTCCCATTTTAACGGCTAATCCGTCCCAAATTTGCTCCCTTAATTCAAACTTGCATTAGATAAGAAGGAAATAAGTCTCATAATAGATAATGCCAGCATGGAAACAGTAACTAAATCTCTTGAAATTAAATTTTATAAGGAATTACCAATTTCAAAACAAAAAAATATTCTAATGGTGAACAGATTTCCAAAATAATGAAGATAAGAAAACAATAAGATAAGTTCCTTGCAATGGTAACATCTTAATTCAAGAAACAAACTAAATTGAAAGAAAAAAAACATGACAACTAAAGTACTCGAATTAATTATGTATGTATATGTATATATATGGTTGTACATGTATCACTCTTTTGTCGATAAAATCAGCGGTGGTGGGAAGTAATGGTGGAGCCTTGTAGAACCAACACCGGTAAGAAATAAGAGCATAACATAGAGAGGTGGCCGCCGTTAGAGAATTAGGGTGATCAAGTCTGGAAGCGGAGTAAACAAATAACTGCATGGCGATGCCGAATAACAAGTCCCATACACTAAGGTCGGCGATGTGGATGAGTTGAGCCATGGCGTGCAAGTTAATTGTTGTTGCTATCAAGAAGCCGAGAAAGAAGCACTGAAATCGGTCATGTCCAGGAATGAGATATAGTGACGTGGCAGCAACGACGGTGATCAAGTCAAGAACAAATTTTGGCCACCGCCCGATTGATTTGTGAGGTGCATACTTAAAATAGGGATGGAAGCAGAGGAACTGGGAAGCAAAGACAGAAAGAGTAGCAAGCAAAAATGGTGGGGAAATCCAATATTTTGGCAGGGGATTGGAGGATGGATCGCCCTGAGTTGCAAAGTGACCTGCAAAGTAACAGCCCACCATGACCGCAAAGAAATCCAGATTGATAACTGCAAACCACACCAAACCCATCTTTGTTCAACTTTAATTTTCCTCCTCAATCACTTGTTATATATAATATCAATATGCTTGCCTAATTTTAGTCTTATAAGGACTCCATGTGCCGGTTGACCGACTCCGTCCATTATTTTGATATACTCCGTCCTAGTCCCACTCTAATTAGGTCAATCTAATTATACTTTGACCAATAATTTAAAAAAAAAAATTTTTGATAAAAATCTAAAAATAGTTATTGAATTTATTAGTAAACGTTATACAATAAAATATTTTAAATTTTTAATAGCATCATTATTTTTCTTCAAATTATTGGTCAAAGTATTATTCGATTGACTAAGAATCCTAATTCGAGACTGAATATACATATTATTATTATTATTATTATTATTATTATTATTATTATTATTATTATTATTATTATTATTATTATTATTATTATTATTATTATTATTATTATTATTATATATACACACGCCAACAATATTACAAGATTCCAACTCAAGTTATCCTACGAATAGGAATACAGATCTCTTTATCTTAGGAAAGGCTAAACCCGTGAGTAATAATGGATACAATGCTTACCATCGTTACGGATTTCGAACTGCTCCACCGGGGAGTTAGCTCCATCCAATGGTGGAGATTGGAGCCACCTCATTTTACCTACACCCAACGGTTCAGATCAAACTGAGCTCGATGGGACCCACAAAAAATGAAATCACTAGAGCCGCACAGATGAAGAGCTATGAGATGTGGCTTCGATCTGAACCGTTGGGTCGAGAGGTGGAGCTAACTCGGTGGAACGGTTCCGGGTCCCTATCGTCACCCATTTTATCTTTCCAAAATATTGGGTAAAGCGCATTTTAAGAAACGTCTAGAAAAAACGTGTTTTTAAAAAAGCGTGGTGGCATTTTTGTAAATACTCAGAAACTTTTTAAAAGACACGCGATGGCATTTTTGTAAATAATCAGAACCTCTCAAACGGTTCTAGATATCAACATCAAATTGTTCTGGAGATATATATATATATATATATATATATATATATATATATATATATATATATATATATATATATATTTTGATATACTCACTCCGTCCTAGTCCCACTCTAATTAGGTCAATCTAATTATACTTTGACCAATAATTTGAAAAAAAAAATATTTTGATAAAAATCTAAAAATAGTTATTGAATTTATTAGTATATATATATATATATATATATATATATATATATATATATATATATATATATATATATATATATTAATATACTGACTCCGTCCTAGTCCCACTTTAATTAGGTCAATCTAATTATACTTTGACCAATAATTTGAAAAAAAAATATTTGATAAAAATCTAAAAATAGTTATTGAATTTATTAGTAAACGTTATACAATAAAATATTTTAAATTTTTAATAGCATCATTATTTTTCTTCAAATTATTGGTCAAAGTATTATTCGATTGACTAAGAATTCTAATTCGAATGAGACTGATATATATTATTATTATTATTATTATTATTATTATTATTATTATTATTATTATTATTATTATTATTATTATTATTATTATTATATACACACGCCAACAATATTACAAGATTCCAACTCAAGTTATACTAGGAATACACGGCCCTTTATCTTATCAAGTTATCCTAGGAATAGGAATACAGATCTCTTTATCTTAGACCATGTGCAATGAAAATCTAGGGTGTTGAATGGCCCATTCACACAAAAATGGAGGTTTAATCCTTATAATGGTTTGTTGAATGGGTGAAATGGCAATTTCGTTTACTCCATTCAACGAACGTGAATGCAGGGGTTGTCCCCCGGTTTTGCCACGTGGCGCCAAGAGATTGGGCAAGGCGAGCGCGTGTAGTACACGCGCCATGGAAGGCGCGTCTTGGCGAAGGCTAGGTTTTTTTTTTTTTTTTACTGGTTGTGACACTTGGCGGACTTTCATTGGTTCATGGTATTTTCGAATTATTTTCTTTTATCCCAATTATTTGAGCTCAATTATTTCACAGAAAATTATTTATTTTTTTACACCAAAATTCCTAAAAAAAAAATCTCTTTAAATTGACGTAAGTTTCATTGTATTTTGATACAAAAAAAAAACATCTTTTTTTTAAAATGGATCTCAATAATAACTATTTCAATACTAATCATAAAAATAAAAAATAAATTTTAAGTGGTGGGATATAGGATGATGAGTGGGAAAAGTGTTGAATGAGTGATTAAACAAACCATTGTAGGGGTAAAAGTTGAATGAGTGTTGAATGGATTAGTTGCAAGAGAGAGAAGATGATGTGGAGTGATAAAGTGGGTGTTGAATGGGAAATCTTGTTTAATCTATTGTAGATGGTGTTGGTCCCAAAGACACAACAAGGGTATAAAAAGAGGCTAGAGGGGGGGTGAATAACCTATTTAAAATTTCAATCCTTTTTCAAAATTCAACCAAGTGCTTACAATCTTTAATTTGCGGTCAAGTAAAAACCACACGGTCAAGGTGTAATATGCACAGCGGAAGTTTTCGTTGGAAATAAGGTAGAGTTGGTTTTAACTAAAATCTCTAAGTATAGGAATACCAGCACTCACTATCAACCAGGTTGCGGTCGAGTGAGTCCGGTCGAGGGTGAGGTGCGGTCAAGAGATTTTCGGTCAAGAGATGGTTGAGAGATTGAAAGTTGTTGTCTTAGAAGTTTTGGCAAATGATAAGTTAGTCAGATTTTAACTTAGGCAATATGGAGAACATACAAACACAATTCACAACAGTTCATAAATCTGAAAGATCAAAACACTAAATGACAAACAAGATTAATATGAACAATGAAAAACAAGATGAACAATACTTGAAAGTAAATTTGCAGAAATGAAAGTGCAGTAAGTAAATGACACAAGTATTTGGAAAGGTTCGATCTGTTAAAAGATCTACGTCCTTTACCAAGATGGTCAGTCTTGGATTTTGAATGGAGGTATATATTGATTCTTGTGAGTACAGATTACAGAGATGAAGTATTGAATCAACACCAACTTTCTATGAAGAACAAATCCTAGACTTAGACCAGTGTATCCCTTTTGATGCAATCTATGTGATTGATCAATCGGGGTGAGTGTGTGTGTAAGAATTAGAAGCTCTTTAAAATCTAAGTGATTGTAGAGCTTAATGAATCTTGTGTGTTCCAAGGCTTGAGATGACTTGTTTGTTGCTGGAGATCTTTGAAGGTTTGAAGGTGAGCACTTGAAGATTCAAAGGATTCTGGAAATCTTGAGTATGATCTTCAATCACCAAGTATTTCAACATCAATTTCTCTCTTTGAATCTCAGCAATGTTCAATGAAGAACTTAAGGGCTATTTATAGCCTTGAATGAGAAAATAGCTGTTGGAATTACTTGGGGTCCAAGTTGAAGGACAATGAGCTGTTAAATTCTGATTGGAGCTCATTCTGAGTTGTCCCTTTTTGCAGATAAGAGGTGGTCCAATTTACATGAATTCAAGTTTGAATTACTTGGGGTCCAAGTTCTGCAACGTTCTAAACTAACTACAGTTAACATAAGTGACCATGGTTAAGTTTGAATAACACTTGGTTTCTTGGACAACTTCTTTACTTGCGGTCAAGACATTGCGGTCGAGAGTTTCACGGTCAAGTGGTCTTCCACGGTCAGGTGATCTTCCAAGGTCAAGGTGAGTTTTCAAGGTCAAGGTTTTGACCACTAAAATTCCAGACTTAGAAAATTTTAGACTAATCAAACTAAAGCCTATACTATCAAAGTGGACTAATCTACAAATGAAGTTTAACACTTCTTACAATATATCCTAAAGTCCACGAAAAGTAAAATTAGGTTATGGGATCAATCAAATCTAGGTAATAGGAGTGGTTTATAATAAGCATACCCAACAGATGGCCTTAGGAAAGGCTAAACCTGTGAGTAATAATGGATACAATGCTTACTATCGTCACCCATTTTATCTTTCCAAAATATTGGGTAAAGCGCATTTTAAGAAACGTCCAGGAAAAACGTGTTTTTAAAAAAGCGTGGTGGCATTTTTGTAAATACTCAGAACCTCTTTAAAAAAACATGTGGTGCCATTTTTGTAAATAATCGGAACCTCTCAAATGGTTATGGATATCAACATCAAATTCTGGATATCAACATCAAATTGTTCAGGATATATATATATATAAATATATAAAGTCATCTGGACATGAGTTTCAAGCACATTTTAAGAAAGTCTTGACCAAGAAAAATTATGGATATCAACCTCAAAAGGTTCTGGACATGTTTGCACCCGAGAAAGTACCCACTCGCCTTTTTGATTTGAGAGTCGCCACCATGTTGTTGAACGGAACACGGACCGTGAGATTCTTGAGTTCGGGGGTTAAGTTAGATTGGGAAGGTCAAGGAGCACCCAATCCACCCAATCTAGGATTGGTCTTGCTTAGGTGTTTTTAATCAAATAAAGAATAAACAATTAAAACAAATAAAGCCAATAATTAATTTCTTAATTATTGGAATGTCGGATCATGTGCTTCGAGACCATCTCCATGGATTGGAGAGGCTCTAGGCTGATCCTTTTGATGGAATTACACCACTCTAAAACAAAGAAGGGGATGAGAAGTAGAGATTAAAAGCGTAGGAGTTTACCTAGAGTGTTCTTGAGATTCCAATTGATGGCCTTAACTAAGGCCTTGATGATCCAAGAGTTTTGTGATGACTTTGGCTTGAAAAGAAGGGTTTTTGGTGGTGTTTTGGTGTGAGGAAGGAATAAAAACGGGATTCTTGAGAGAGATACTGACTAGAGCGTTGTTAACCTTTTTTTGTGGTGCAAGACTCTATTTTTATAGGTATCGGATTACTTAGGGACCAAGTAGAGAGGTTTAATTAGGTAAGAAATTAATAGGAAATCTCCAGGAAGTCTCCTACTGATATGTTTCCCGGATTAGGAGAGTGTTGGCCAAGAAAGAGATCGGGACGGAGAAGGAAAGTGAATCAGACTCGCAGACAGGGGAGATGTCTCGTACGAGACATCAATGTCTCGTACGAGGCATCCAGCACAAAAGTACTGTTTTGCCCTTATCTAAAGTTATGTTGTTCAGTTTAGCCCCTAACTAACGGAGTCAGTCCGAAACTTAACGAAACATGCCAAAACTAACGAGTTTTCATCCAAATACGAAGGCGAGACACGAGAGTTAGTGTAATCATAATTTTGAGTTCAAAATGGGGTGTCTACAGAGCCCCTCGGCGATGATACTTATGGAAGAAGTAACGTCGTCGATAGAAAAGACACCATTTAGAACTTTGAGTATGGTCGTGCTAAAAAGCTGCCTACGTATTCCTTGGAAGGAAATCAGACCAAATGTAGTTCGACTCCGAAAACACGCAAAAACGGTTGTTTGAGATATTTTGAAAATCATTTTGAAAGAAATATTGCGGTAAGTAAAGTTTAGAGTTTAGAGAGTAACCCATACTGAGGAACCAATGTCCTTGACCCAATTCTGAATATACCCTTTGTTGTTGATGGAGTGTCGCGGTCAACGGTGCCCGGTCAGGACTTACTTGCTCGCCAATGTAGGGAATTCGTTGGTGCCAGTGTAGGACTTCACGCCAGTGTAGGACTTCATTGCCAGTGTAGGACTTCATGCCAGTGTAGGACTTCTCGCTAGTGTAGGACTTCATTCCAGTATAGGACTTCATTGCCAGTGTAGGACTTCTCGCCAGTGTAGGACTTCTCGCCAGTGTAGGACTTCATCGCCAGTGTAGGACTTCCCGCCAGTGTAGGACTTCACACCAGTGTAGGACTTCTCGCCAGTGTAGGACTTCATCGCCAGTGTAGGACTTCTCGCCAGTGTAGGACTTCACGCCAGTGTAGGACTTCTCGCCAGTGTAGGACTTCATTCTAGTGTAGGACTTCATCGCCAGTATAGGACTTCTCGCCAGTGTAGGACTTCACGCCAGTGTAGGACTTCTCGCCAGTGTAGGACTTATCGCCAGTGTAAGACTTGATTGGTTGCCAATGTATTAGAAGTACTGGATGCAAAATGTTGATGTGACTGAATTCTCTCGGGATCATTTGATCACTCTTGGATTTATTTATTTATTTATTTTAGCATGGATTGGTTCTTGTACCTGTTCATACAACAAGTAGAGCCTATTCTAGCAAGCAATTTAGCTTTGATTTTAGCTTGTAATTGGACTCATGCGGCGGTGACAAATTTATGTGCATGCCCGGTCGGTCAACTTTGGTGTAAGTAGTGTGAATATCATGGATTCATGAGGGGATGTTTATTGGTGATGAACTGTATGTGTTGATTTGTGTGTATGTGTGGGGACATGTTTTGACAAGTTGGGACCTAATAAGGTTTTCTGCAGAGATGATGTGCCACGGGGTTTCTCTTATGGTTATCTCGTGTGAGACTCGCTTGCCTTGTGCAAGCTGATCCGTCCAGATCGTTCCTTTAGTCATGTCGTGTCAAGGGAGACGACTATTGGTCCGACAACCAATGATATTTATCAAAGTGCAAGCTCTAAGTAGGCCGAGCATACTTTGTTGACAACTCTAGAGTTCCATGTCCGAAAGTCTCCGGTGAAGGTGATGAGAGACGTTATCTATTCCCCCAAGTTTATCTCATGTGTGGTCTAAGTCCAGCCCGAAGAATCTTGTATGTTGTAGATGACTTCGTGAACAGGCTTATGAGGCTGTTTGATTTGAAGAAGAGTGCTCTCCCGCTTGATTGATTTGAGGAAGGAGGAAGGTTGAAGAAGAAATGATTTAAAGAATGTTCTCCTTTTTTGTTTTTTTTTTTAATGACGCACCCTGATTTTTGCCTAGATCGTCCTTTCAGGTTTTCAATTTAGCGGGCATCTCTTTTGCGTTTTTTTTTTTACAGAGTATGTACTCGAAGATGACTCAGAGAGAAGATTAGCTTTGTCTCTTATTGGGGGAGAGACATGCAAGATTTTTGGGTTTGAATGTATTAGGCATTTTAGCTATCGACTTGGCTTTTGGGAAGTTGTTCCAAGCATCGATTCGGTGAGGATAGCGCACCTTGTAATGAGAGTTAGAGGCGAAAAGGATAGCCCCTAGTGCGGATTAACTTTGACGAGTTCGTATATCTTGAATAGGAATTAGAAGGGGACGGAAAGAATAAAAATCCCCTAGCTTTGATGCTTGGATTTCAAAGAGAAGTGTATCAGAGAGGAAGCCCCTAGACTCAACAGTGAACGCTGCTTGGCTCAAAGTACTAGAAAGATAGTTCTACCTTTAATGGACCCTAGTATTTATTTTTGACGTCTTAAGTGTTTGTTCAATTATTTTGCAAGTGAATCATCTAGAAATGTCTTGACAAGTTTTGAGGAGAAGGCCTAATCATTAGTGCGCTCTTCGGATTTCTTCATGGATGATGGAGACGATCTTCAAGTTAGGAGTCTCATTTTTTCTTCATTTGGATTTAAACTTCATTGTAGGAGGAGATGAGAGGCCTCCTTTTTTACTTCATTATGTGTGGTTGAAACTCCTTCTTTGTGAGGTTATGAAAGCTTGAGAGTTTTTTTTTTTTTTTTTTTTTTTTACTCTCAAAGCTTGAATTGGGTAGCCCCACTTTTGTTTGCCTTTGACTTTCTTCTATTATGGTCCTTCGACTTCTGACATGAGCGCGGTGATAGTAATGTGTATCCCCTGGGCCTTCTTCTCACTTTTTTAGACATTTCTATTATCAATTGCAAGGTTTTAGATTAATGACAATTATTGTTTGCCTTTGACTTTCTTCTATTATGGGAAATGACTTTTCTATATGCACAATTTATACTCTCTTTTTCCGTGCAGATCTAAAATCCAAGGAAAGATGATGCATGTCGGCTCCCAACTCCCAAGTAATGATGATATGAGGCTATTTTTATTTATTGGTATTAGCGCACCTACCTTGCCCTTGTGGGCGTTAAGGAATATTTATAGGTGAAGAGAGAGATCAATCAGATAAGGTGTCGTTGCTTATGCCACGAGTCGCGATCTTATTGGTTTTGTCATGAAAGGACACTGAAAAGTAAGGTGTCGTTGGTGAGATATGGCACCATGACTCCCAGTTATGGTTCGACAGGTACAGAGCGTTAACGTCCATTTGGACGTATGCGTTGTTGGAATAGAGGACCAACCGGTACTAGACTTCGGATCAAAAGGGGAGAAAATCGTCGGAGCAACTGACGCTGTAATACCCGAAATTTCCTTTCTTTATTTAATTTAATTTGGACTCTTTTATTTTAATTGGGTCAAGTAATTAATGATAAGTTTGGGCTTAAGTTATTGAGTTAAAATAGAAAGGCCCAAGTCATTAAGTTAGGAGGAGAAGGATTCCTTTTTAAGTTAGGGAATTAAAAACCTAGCAATATATAAAGACTCTCTTAAAACCCCTAGTATTACTTTGATTCTACAACAAAGGAAAAGAAAGAGAACGGAAAAGAAAGAGCTGCGTCAGAGAGAGGAGAGAGCCGCAGGAAGAGAGAAAGAGAAAGAGAAGGAAGAAGAGAAGAGAAGAAGATCAATTCAAGGTAAAAACTTTAAACCCTTTAGTCTTCTTCTTCGTCCTAGAAATCATGATCTTAGAACCCTAAAAGCAATAAGGGAGAACTAGGGCTTAATTAAGAAGGGAGAAGAATGGTGTGAAGGGGTGTGTGTGTGCGTGTTGTTGTGTGTGTGCGTGCTACTGTGTGTTAGTGTGTGTGTGTTGTGCAGCCTATGTGTGTGAATGAAGTGTGCGTGTGTGTGTGCTGGTATTTGTGTGTGTGTTTGGGTGAGCAATCAGTGTGTGTTTGTGTGTGTGTACAAAAGCTGTGAATAGTAACTGGAATAGTAACTGTGAATAGTAACCGTGAATAGTAACTGGAATAGTAACTGTGAATAGTAACCGTGAATAGTAATCTGCGATGAATAGTAATTTACGCTGTGAATAGTGAACTAAGCTGAGAATAGTGTTTTCATGAAATCTTAAAACATAATAATTGAGATTGGAGACATTGAAACCCTAGGGGTATTTTAGTAAATCAAAGAGGGTATTTTGGGAATGCAATTAATGGGTAGAACAAACCCTAGATTGACTATCAACCTTAATAAGGGGTTTAAGAACATAAACTCATAAGGTTAAGAAAGTAAAGTAAAGTATTTTGGGGACGGAGTAAAATAGTATTACTTGTCCTAAGAATTATTTTGTGCATGATTGTAGATTCTTGCGCAAGGCTTGCTAAGAGGATTAACGCAAAGCCAAGGTAAGGGATTACGTTCCTTAAAGTTTTTGAATATCATCCTTTTGAGATAGGATCCCTTTTATTCTTTCAAGTGTAGCTACTTATGGCCGTAGCATTTGAACTCTTATGACTCGAACGTCTTTTGAACTATCTTACCCATGATATGTGTTGCTCATAGGGTATCAAAGAGAATTGAATTTGCTTTAAGTATTCTTGTACCTAGAATGCTTTGTGGAACATTGCTATATCTAAAAGAAACGGGTATAGTTAGCTTAGTCTGATAGAAAAGGGCTTAGCTAGAATTAGTCTGACTGAAAAGGGCTAATTTAGATAGTCTAATTTGAGAGAAAAGAATTAGACGCAACGCTACTTGATGAAGTGGCTTAATGATCATGATCGAACTTAAGAGGGAGCACCGTGAGAAGGTGTAAGGTCCCTCGACACCCTGAAAAGGTGTAACACCCTGAAAAGGTGATGAATGTAACTATGGAATTGACGGAACTGTATTAGAGCCATAACTTCTTGAACTCGATAACTGTGCTTTCGTATATGTGTACAGTTAAGATTATTGATTTTATCCATTCATCGAAGATATTATGTTGGCTCCGTTCTTTCGGTCATCTCTCCTTAGTACCCGGAGAGATCCCGTATGAACTTACTGAGCATTGTTCGCTCACCCTTTCTTATATTATTTTTCCCAGGTAAAGATTAAGGACCAAGAGGGATTGCAAGGAAGGGCAGTCGATGGTCAAGTGAAGGGTTTTTAGATACTTTTATGTTTTTATGTTGAGCTAGTGGGATGTACTAGCCGTTAGAATCTAAACGTTAGTTACGCTTCCGCACTATTTTGAATTATGGTTAGATTATACTAGCCGTTGTTTTGAACGTTGGACTTGAATTATGTTTGTCGTTTGAGATTTCCCATGGTTTATGGATTTTATTTATTATATGAAAGTTGGGTCGTTACAGTTGGTATCAGAGCTTTGGGAATAGAGCTTAAAGGGAATAGGAACTCTGATATTGAATAGGTTTGATTTGAGCGTTTTAGGAAGACTAAGATTGCTTGGAGTCAAACTAGTTAATTATGGAAACTTACTATTTTAGGAAAGAACCTAAGATAAGTATTCCTCGGGGGATATGAGGAAAATAAGTGAACACCTTGGGAGTGAAACTTGAAGGGATACACTAGAATATTATTCTTTTAAGCTACTTATGCAATTGATGATTATAGTCATATACCTTAAGTTATATGACACGGATAATGGTCATGTCTTAATTGTAAGTTATGGACGGACTTAGAAGAAACATGAAGATGAACTTGAAGCATAGAACAATTAAGAAGAGAATGATTCAGAGATATTCACTCAAGATTAAGAAACTAACCGAGGCATTAGAAGCTGAAAAGACCAAGGTGAATGTCACACTTGGAAAGTGGATGCAAGATAGAAAAGCATTATCAGACACTCTCTAAGAACTGGAAGAAGTCAAGGAGACCAAGGACCAAAATGAGAAGTATTATCATGAAACCCGAGAACAAGCTTACCAATGGTTCTATGAATTGAAAAAATTTTAAAGGAAGCCAGAGCGAGAGAGTCAGAACCGACAACCCTCGTAGGCAATGAAGCACCAAAAGAAGATGAATTGGTAGCTAAAAAAAATGAAGTCGAGGAAATAGGCATTAACCTTGGGGACAATGAAGCTACCCCGATTGTGATTGATGATAATGAACCACCAGTGGTACCGGTTCATAGGTCCAGAGGTAGACCAAGATGCTCTAAGAAGACTCCAAAGGTGCCTAGTGGAAGACCTAAGGGAAGGCCTAGGAAGGTGTTGTTCCATGATTGAAAAGTGGAACATAAAGTTATTTTATGGGATTGATGATTTGTTCTAGTCTAGAGAGAAACGCTAGAATTTTGTTTTGCTTAGATTTATTCCAAAAGATTCTTCGCAATAAAAGTTTGATTATTTTAAGCAAATGACTTTGTTGACTATTCGTTCTTAAATAATTAAGCGGGTGAACTAATCTAGAACGAGAAAGTATTGGTCAAGTGAAAAGACCATGAGTATAATGGGCTTATTGAAACGGCCAAGTGAAATTAGTTTTGGTCTAGTGAAATGATCGAAACAAGAATAAAGTGACCTATTGAAACGGTCAAGAGAAAGTACTTGGCTTATTGAAACGGCCAAGTAAAGTTAATTTTGATCCATTGAAGCGATCGAAACAAGAATAAAATAACCTATTGAAACGGTTAAGTATAAGAGTAATAGGCTTAGTGAAACGGCCAAGTGTGAATGAGTAGGTCTAGTGAATCGACCTATGATTAATAAGTAAAGTCTAGTGAAATGACTTCCCTAAGTAGAATTGGTCTATTGGAACGACCAAAAATCTAGTAGACCGATCTTTTGTAAAAGTTACGTCTTTTGGGGACGGCCTTTTTATGTGGAAGTATTAAGCATAGTAGCAATGCTTGTTTTGGCGTGAGTAATAGTGTTAAATGTGCGAGTTAACCTAGAACAAGTAATAATGGTCTATTGAAATGACCGATGAAAATAGTAATGGTCTAATGAAGCGACCAATAAGTCTAGTAAAGTTGACTAATGAAGATAGTGATGGTCTGTTAAAACGACCAGTGGTCTAGTGAATGATCTATAAATTGAATGTTAGACTGTAGAGACGAGCTATAGTATGAGAATGCGTGAAAAAGTCTTGTATTCATGATAACTAATGATAATATCATATTATCAGGTAAGTGTTCGAAAATGCCAGAGTGGCTGAGTTATGATGCTAACTCAAGGAAGTATGATGGCGAACGACTATGGTGCTAGATTCACTGAATTGCTAGAATTTACCCTAACGCTCTTCGATGATGAAGCGTAAAAGGCTCGAGAATTTGAAGATGGTTTGAGCAACCGAATCCGATATAGAATCACTCCATTAATACTACCAACCTAGGATCAAGTGTTGGATAGGACAAGGATAGTGGAGAAAGAATCTGATAGTTATCGCAGTAAGCGAAAAGAGAAGAAGAGTCAACTGAGAAAGTGTCGACTGAATCTAAAGTAAGGCTACTGACGATCGTGAAAAGGAAGGTAGTACAAGTAAGTACCAGAGTAAAGGCTACGGCAATAGAAATGATGATAATAAGAACGACGCCAAAGGGCAAGGTTCTGATGAGAAGTGCCAAATGATTGCTTGGTTAAGAATATGAATTTAATTCCTGAGACGTTAGAGGATTCTTTAGTTATAGATATTCAAACTAGAGAATCGATCCCTATTACGTCTATATCTAAGAAGTGTCCTTTGAAATTGGACGAGAAAGAACTTGAGGTTGATATCATTAGTTTAAGACATCGAAGAATTTGATGTAATCTTGGGAATGGACTAGTTGGCTGCATACCATGCCCATGTGGATTGTTTTAAAGAAAGAAGCCCACTTTAGATTACTATCTAGAGAAGAGTGATGTTCTCAAGAAACGAAACCTAGAACCCGATCGAACCTTATATCGGTAATGAAGGCTCGTAAGCTTTTAAAGAAAGGATGTGAAGGATTCTCGGCATACATTGGTGATACGCGCAAAAAGGAAGTAACCGTAGAATCACTTTCTATGATTAGAGATTTCAAGGACGTGTTTCCTGAGGATTTGAATACCTCCATAAAAAGAAGTAGAATTTTCTATCGATTTGGTACCGGAGACTTCACCAATATCGAAGGCGTCATATAGAATGGCTCCGTCAGAATTGA
The DNA here is from genome assembly GCA_026119855.1 of Campanula takesimana. Taxonomy (NCBI): domain Eukaryota; kingdom Viridiplantae; phylum Streptophyta; class Magnoliopsida; order Asterales; family Campanulaceae; genus Campanula; species Campanula takesimana. Next base: position 189,823 of record JAOWBW010001150.1, on the reverse strand, counting down.
AGAATTAAAGGAGCAACTGCAAGAGTTGTTGGAAAAGAGTTTGATTAGACCGAGTGTATCACTATGGGGTGCACCGGTGTTGTTGTTGTGAAGAAGGATGGGTCGATGAGGTTATGTATCGACTATCGTGAATTGAACCGCGGGACGATAAGGAATCAATACCCGTTGCCAAGAATAGATGATTTGTTTGATCAACTTCGTGGAGCGTATTATTTCTCGAAGATAGACTTGAGGTCTAGTTATCATCAACTAAGAGCGAAGAAGAATGGTATAGCTAAGACAGCCTTTAGAACAAGGTATGGTCATTATGAGTTGTAGTGATGCCGTTTGGATTGACTAACGCACCGGTAGCGTTTATGGAACTTATGAATAGAATATTTCAAGAGTTCTTAGACAAGTGCGTAATTGTATTCATTGATGACATTTTGGTATATTCGAAAACCAAGGAAGAACATGAGGAGCATTTGAAGTTAGTACTGCAAAACTTAAGAGAGCAAAAGTTATATGCTAAGTTCAAGAAATGTGATTTTTGGTTGGAGAGGGTGGCATTCTTAGGGCATGTGGTGTCAAAGGATGGGATTGCCATGGATCCAACAAAGATAGAAGCTATTGTGGATTGGGAATAACCAATTTCGGTAAGTGAGATAAGAAGTTTCTTAGGTTTGGCTAGCTACTATAGGATATTCGTAGAAGGTTTCTCGAAGTTGTCAGTGCCATTAACGAGATTAACTCAGAAAGGAGCCAAGTTGTTTGGTCTGAGGAGTGTGAAAAGAGTTTTAAGGAATTGAAGCAACGATTGGTGTCTGCACCAGTCCTTGCGTTACCATCAGGAACGGATGAATTTGTGATATAAAGTGATGCCTCGCTTAAAGGACTAGGCTGCGTGTTGATGCAAAATGATAAGGTTATAGCTTATGCATCTAGGCAATTAAAGAACCATGAGAAGAATTATCCAACCCATGATCTAGAGTTAGCTGCAGTGGTGTTCGCTTTGAAGGTATGGAGACACTACTTGTATGGGGCGACATGTAAGATTTATACGGATTATAAGAGTCTTAAGTACATATTCCCCCAGAAGGAGCTTGATATGAGGCAAAGAAGATGGTTGGAGTTATTAAAAGATTAGGATTGTACGATTTTGTACCACCCTGGGAAAGCCAATACGGTGGCAGATGCGTTGAGTAGGAAGAACCGCGGAACGTTAGCGGCATTGATTTCTAAGGAGGAAAGTGCGTGGAACCGCATAGAAATTTCGAGCATGGAAGTGCGAGTTAAGGGATATTTAGCCCAAATGAGTGCTCAGCCAACGCTTATGGTTAGAATTAAAGAAGCACAAGGGATTGACGAAGAAGTAATGAAAGTGCGTGAGAGTATCGCTAAAGGGAAGGAAAAAGACTTTCGCGTGGGAGAAGATGGAATCATGAGGTACCAATCTAGGGTATGGGTGCCAGATAATGAGGATATTATGAGCGAGATTTTTGAAGGAAGCTCAGTGTTCGAGATTCTCCGTACATCCTGGGAGTACGAAGATGTATAGAAACTTGAGAGAGTCGTTCTGGTGGAACATTATGAAAGGAGATATAGCCGAGTTTGTATCAAATTGTTTGGTGTGTCAACAAATGAAAAGTGAACACCAGAGATCGGCAGGATTACTACAGCCATTACCTATTCCTGAGTGGAAGTGGGAGCATATAGCTATGGATTTGGTAGTAGGGTTACCAAGGACGTTAAGAGGCTACAATGCATTTTGGGTTATTGTAGATAGACTTACGAAGTCGGCTCACTTTCTAGCGATTAAGGTGAATGATTAGTTAGAGAAATTGGCCAAGTTGTATATTGATGAAATTGTGAGATTACATGGAATACCAGTTTCGATAGTGTCTGATAGGGATGCGAGGTTTACATCGAAATTCTGGAAGAGTTTACAACAAGCATTGGGTACGGAATTGGCAATGAGTACAGCCTTTCACCCATAGACGGATGGACAGTCGGAAAGGACTATTCAGACTCTAGAAGATATGTTGAGAGCTACGTCGTTGGACTGGGAAAGAACATGGGACGAACATGTGACGCTAGTAGAATTCGCGTACAACAATAGTTTTCATGCTAGTATCGGAATGGCACCGTACGAGGCATTATATGGAAGGAAGTGTAGGCCACCTACTTGCTGGGATGAAGTTGGCAAGAGAAAGTTGACTGGACCAGAACTTATCCAAGTGACCGCTGATAAGGTTCAACAAATTAGGAAATGGTTGTTGACTGCTCAAAGTCGACAGAAGTCATATGCCGATCGCCGAAGGCTCAATTTAGAGTTTCAATTGGGCGATCATGTGTTCTTGAAAATTTCGCCAACTAAAGAAGTCATGAGGTTCGGTATTCGCGGGAAGTTAAGCCCTAGATATGTGGGACCATTTGAGATTTTGGAACAAGTTGGGATGGTAGCTTACAAGTTAGCTTTACCGCCTGTGCTAACGGGAGTGCACAATATATTTCATGTGTCAATGTTAAGGAAGTACATTCCCGATCCGAGTCATGCGATCGAGTATAAACAACTAAGAGTTCGTGCTGATTTGAGTTATGACGAGGAACCTGTAAAGATAGTAGATAGGAAGGATCAAATCCTAAGGAAGAGAGTGATTCCTTATGTGAAGGTGCAGTGGAGCAACCATACTGAAAGAGAAGCTACGTGGGAGCTCGAGAGCGAAATGCGAGAGGCATATCCCGCGTTATTTTCTGATTAATGTACGTTTAGTTTGGTGGACCAAACTCTTTTAAGGAGGAAAGAATGTAATACCCGAAATTTCCTTTCTTTATTTAATTTAATTTGGACTCTTTTATTTTAATTGGGTCAAGTAATTAATGATAAGTTTGGGCTTAAGTTATTGAGTTAAAATAGAAAGGCCCAAGTCATTAAGTTAGGAGGAGAAGGATTCCTTTTTAAGTTAGGGAATTAAAAACCTAGCAATATATAAAGACTCTCTTAAAACCCCTAGTATTACTTTGATTCTACAACAAAGGAAAAGAAAGAGAACGGAAAAGAAAGAGCTGCGTCAGAGAGAGGAGAGAGCCGCAGGAAGAGAGAAAGAGAAAGAGAAGGAAGAAGAGAAGAGAAGAAGATCAATTCAAGGTAAAAACTTTAAACCCTTTAGTCTTCTTCTTCGTCCTAGAAATCATGATCTTAGAACCCTAAAAGCAATAAGGGAGAACTAGGGCTTAATTAAGAAGGGAGAAGAATGGTGTGAAGGGGTGTGTGTGTGCGTGTTGTTGTGTGTGTGCGTGCTACTGTGTGTTAGTGTGTGTGTGTTGTGCAGCCTATGTGTGTGAATGAAGTGTGCGTGTGTGTGTGCTGGTATTTGTGTGCGTGTTTGGGTGAGCAATCAGTGTGTGTTTGTGTGTGTGTACAAAAGCTGTGAATAGTAACTGGAATAGTAACTGTGAATAGTAACCGTGAATAGTAACTGGAATAGTAACTGGAATAGTAACTGTGAATAGTAACCGTGAATAGTAATCTGCGATGAATAGTAATTTACGCTGTGAATAGTGAACTAAGCTGAGAATAGTGTTTTCATGAAATCTTAAAACATAATAATTGAGATTGGAGACATTGAAACCCTAGGGGTATTTTAGTAAATCAAAGAGGGTATTTTGGGAATGCAATTAATGGGTAGAACAAACCCTAGATTGACTATCAACCTTAATAAGGGGTTTAAGAACATAAACTCATAAGGTTAAGAAAGTAAAGTAAAGTATTTTGGGGACGGAGTAAAATAGTATTACTTGTCCTAAGAATTATTTTGTGCATGATTGTAGATTCTTGCGCAAGGCTTGCTAAGAGGATTAACGCAAAGCCAAGGTAAGGGATTACGTTCCTTAAAGTTTTTGAATATCATCCTTTTGAGATAGGATCCCTTTTATTCTTTCAAGTGTAGCTACTTATGGCCGTAGCATTTGAACTCTTATGCCTCGAACGTCTTTTGAACTATCTTACCCATGATATGTGTTGCTCATAGGGTATCAAAGAGAATTGAATTTGCTTTAAGTATTCTTGTACCTATAATGCTTTGTGGAACATTGCTATATCTAAAAGAAACGGGTATAGTTAGCTTAGTCTGATAGAAAAGGGCTTAGCTAGAATTAGTCTGACTGAAAAGGGCTAATTTAGATAGTCTAATTTGAGAGAAAAGAATTAGACGCAACGCTACTTGATGAAGTGGCTTAATGATCATGATCGAACTTAAGAGGGAGCACCGTGAGAAGGTGTAAGGTCCCTCGACACCCTGAAAAGGTGTAACACCCTGAAAAGGTGATGAATGTAACTATGGAATTGACGGAACTGTATTAGAGCCATAACTTCTTGAACTCGATAACTGTGCTTTCGTATATGTGTACAGTTAAGATTATTGATTTTAGCCATTCATCGAAGATATTATGTTGGCTCCGTTCTTTCGGTCATCTCTCCTTAGTACCCGGAGAGATCCCGTATGAACTTACTGAGCATTGTTCGCTCACCCTTTCTTATATTATTTTTCCCAGGTAAAGATTAAGGACCAAGAGGGATTGCAAGGAAGGGCAGTCGATGGTCAAGTGAAGGGTTTTTAGATACTTTTATGTTTTTATGTTGAGCTAGTGGGATGTACTAGCCGTTAGAATCTAAACGTTAGTTACGCTTCCGCACTATTTTGAATTATGGTTAGATTATACTAGCCGTTGTTTTGAATGTTGGACTTGAATTATGTTTGTCGTTTGAGATTTCCCATGGTTTATGGATTTTATTTATTATATGAAAGTTGGGTCGTTACAGACGCTCTGGGCGGCCGCCCAGGGTAATGGTGGGCGACCGCCCACTTTATCATTTTGAACGTCCGGAGGGAGCAGTTCATGGGCGACCTCCCAGGCCCTATATGGGCGACCGCCCACTTGTCGGGTGAGGCAAAAGCTGGTTCGGATTTTAGGCCAATTTTCGGGTTCCTTTGTCCATCTAGGGTTAGGTTTCCATTCCAGGGTGCATATTTAAGTAAAGTTCCGCCCCTAAACTCATTGTAACTTCATGCAAACATATTATAGTGCAAGATCTTGGCTTGGTAGTGCCCCCAGACGTAGTCAAACATATTGACGAACTGGGTAAACAATTTCTTGTGTCTTTTCTTTGCTTTATTTCTTGTGCTTGTTTGTGGTGCTATTATTTTCTTGGGATATTGCTTGGGTGTTGGAGGGTCAATTCCACAACAACTGGTATCAGAGCCTGGTTTATCGTTCCAGGTTTATAGGGCGATTGGGGTTTGTTCAAGCAATCAAGAATGGGCAAGGATAAATAAGCGGTGGAGAAATTCGATGGGTCTGACTACGGGTTTTGGAGGATGCAAATAGAGGATCTCTTGTACACCAAAGATCTCTATAAGCCTCTAAAGGGACTCAAGCCGGAAGGAAAAAAGCAGGAAGATTGGGATCTCATGGATCGGAAAGCCCTAGGGGTGGTCAGATCTATTTTGTCAAAGTGGATCGCGAAGACTACCAAGAAGGCAAAAACCACAAAGGATCTATTGTATTATCTTACTGATATATTTGAAACTCCATCTGCTGCAAACAAGGTTGATTTGATACGCAAGATGGGTAGTCTCAAGATGCAAGAGGGAGGATCCTTAGCTAAGCACATCGATGAGTTTATGGATGTTATAGACTCATTGACTGCGTTGGATATTACGTTTGATGATGAGGTTCATGCGTGTTTGTTGCTAGCGTATTTACTAGGAAGTTGGAGCGGAACGGTGACAGCGATCAATGCTTCAGCGGGTAAGAACAAATTGAAGTATGATGATGTTAAAGACTTTCTGTTAGGCGAGGAAAATCGTATGAAGAAGTTGGGGATATCGTCTACTTCGGGATCGGCCTTAGCTACTACTAGTAGGGGAAGGCCGGGTACTAGCAATAAAGGGAGAACTGAATCAAGGGAAAACGTAGCGGGTGGTAAGGGCAAGGCCGTGGAGATCAGAGACAAACCAAGGGTCACGAAAGGATCGGTTCAATGCTATCATTGTAAGGAGTTAGGACACTACAAGAAGGATTGTCCCATGCGAGGGGATAAATCGGTGAATGTGACAGTCGAAGGTGATGATGTACTGATTCTGAGTGTTAGTAGTGCACTAGAATCATGGGTGCTGGATTCGGGGGCATCATTCCACTCTTGTGGGCATGCAAAGGAGGTGGAAAATTATACTTCCGGTGATTTCGGTAAGGTCTATCTGGCGGATGAGGAGCCTTTGGAAATCAAGGGGAAGGGGGATGTCAGAATAGGAGCATCGGACGGGAAGGTCTTACATCTACACGGGGTCAGACACATTCCGGGTTTGAAAAATAACCTGCTATCAGTTGGGCAGTTGGATGAAGAAGGTTACAAGGTAACTTTTGGCTGCAGGAACTGGGTTATTACCAAGGAGAATTCTGAGATCGCTCGGGGTAATAAAGAAGGGACATTGTATTTGGTGAATAACACCAAGGATAGTATCGCGGTGGCGTCAGCCAAAGGTGATACGGACTTGTGGCACTGTCGATTGGGTCACATGAGTGAGAAGGGGATGAAGGTACTTTGCTCAAAGGGAAGACTACCGGGTTTGAAGACAGTCGACGTGGGGATCTGCGAAGATTGTGTGTTTGGCAAACAAGCGAGGAGTAATTTCTCGAGGGCAGGTAGGGCTTTGAGGGAAGCAAAGTTGGATTTGGTCCACACGGATTTGTGGGGGCCGGCCCCGCTAACTTCTCTAGGTGGTGCGTCATATTACATGACCTTCATTGATGATTCGATAAGGAAAGTCTGGGTTTATTTCTTAAAACACAAAGATGAGGCATTCGAAGTGTTTAAGAAGTGGAAGGCTTTGGTGGAGAATCAGACGGGACTTAAGCTTAAATGCTTGAGATCAGATAATGGTGGGGAGTATGAGCTCGGGGAGTTCAAGGAATATTGTGCAGCGAATGGTATTGGTATGGAGAAGACTCCAAAGGGCACACCACAACACAATGGGGTTTCAGAGAGGATGAACAGGACATTGAACGAGCGGGCTAGAAGTATGAGGTTAAAGTGTGGGCTTCTGAAGACGTTCTGAGCATATGCAGTTGACACGGCAGCTTTCTTGATCAATCGGGGACCATCGGTACCATTGGGGAATGAAATTCCAGAGGAAGCATGGAGTGGCAAGCAGGTAAATCTGTCCTTTCTTCGCATATTTGGCTGCGTTTCATATGTTCATATAGACTCTGTTGATAGAACTAAATTAGATGCTAAATCTGTAAAATGTACGTTCATTGGTTATGGCGGGGATGACTTCGGGTATAAGTTTTGGGATGACCAAAATCATAAGGTTATTCGTAGTCGAGATGTTGTATTCAATGAACAGGTATTGTACAAAGACAGAAAGGGGGCATCTGAAGGGGTTAGTTCGGAACCAGAATTTGTTGAGGTGGATATTCCAAACTCGGGTGTGATCAGGACAGTTCATGATGACCAAGGTCAGGGGGTCACTGAAGATGAACCACATACTCCAGAACCGGATATTTCGCTGCGTAGATCCAGCATATTGCGTGGATCACCTGACAGGTATACTCCTTCAAATTACTATTTGTTGTTGACAGATAGTGGTGAGCCGGAATGTTACGCGGAGGCTGTTCGTAGTGCACTTTGTGATAAGTGGAAAGCTGCGATGGATGATGAGATGGACTCATTGAAGGCCAACAAAACTTGGGAGTTGATTAAACTACCAAAGGGGAAGAAGGCATTTCATAACAAGTGGGTTTACAGAATCAAGGAGGAAGCAAACGGCAGTAAACGTTACAAGGCAAGGTTGGTTGTAAAAGGGTTTCAGCAGAAATACGGTATTGACTACACCGAGGTATTCACTCATGTTATGAAGATGACCACTAGGGTTCTGGGTATAGTAGTGGCAGATAATTTGCTGCTGGAACAGATGGATGTAAAGACAGCCTTTTTTCATGGGGATTTGGAGGAAGAAATTTACATGGTACAACCAGAGGGTTACTTGTCTAAGGGTAGCGAGGAACCGGTTTGCAGATTGACTAAGAGCTTGTATGGCCTTAAACAAGCTCCTAGGCAGTGGTACAGAAAGTTCGATGGATTCATGCACGATATTGATTTTATCAGATGTGGGGCGGATCATTGTTGCTACTTCAAGAACACAGACAACGGGTACATAATCTTGCTGTTATATGTGGATGACATGCTAATAGCGGGTTCTAGTAGTAGAGAGGTAAACAGATTGAAGGCTCAGTTGTCAGAATGGTTCGAGATGAAGGATTTGGGGGAGGCCAGAAAAATCTTGGGCATGCGGATTGACCGGGATAGGGAGTCGGGTAAGTTGGTTCTTTCACAAGCAGAATACGTTGAGAAAGTCTTGGCAAGGTTTTGCATGGAAGAGGCGAAACCAACAGGGACACCATTGGGTATGCACTTCAAGCTATCCGAGAAGGACTCACCTAAGGGCAAGGAGGAGCGTGACAAGATGGAGAGGACTCTATATGCTTCGGTAGTGGGGAGTCTAATGTATGCAATGGTGTGTACAAGGCCGAACATTGCACATGCGGTGGGAGTAGTCAGCCGGTTCATGGGCAATCCAGGGAAGCAACATTGGGAAGCGGTCAAATGGATCCTGCGTTACTTAAAGGGTACTACTGGTAAGGCTCTATGTTTCTCAAGCAAGGAGGTCGTGTTAGCAGGTTATGTTGATGCGGATTTGGCATCAAGCGATCTAGACAAGAGGATAAGTACTACGGGTTATGTTTTCACATTGGGTGGTACAACAATCTCCTGGGCTTCTAAATTGTAGAAGATCGTGGCTCAGTCGACTGCAGAAGCAGAATATGTGGCAGTGACAGAGGCAAGCAAAGAGATGGTATGGTTGCAGAACTTCTTGGGTGAACTTGGGAAGACGCGAAGTGGTAATGCTCTCTACAGTGACAGTCAGAGTGCAATTCATTTGGCTAGGAATCCGACGTTTCATTCTAGGACGAAGCACATTGAGCTGAGGTTTCACTACATCAGGCGTCTCTTGGAAAGGAAGATCTTAAGGATGGAGAAGATATTGGGATCGGAGAACCCGACTGACATGTTAACCAAGGTGGTAAACCTTGATAAATTGAAGCTATGTATAGCTTCAATGGGGCTTGGAGAATAGGAGAGGAGGATGGCACTACCATGATCGAGGAGAGCACTATGACGACACCAAGGATGAGTTGAAGAACAGATACGAGGCTTATATATGCGGTTGATCTTTAGGTGAGAGATTGTTGGAATAGAGGACCAACCGGTACTAGACTTCGGAGCAAAAGGGGAGAAAATCGTCGGAGCAACTGACGCTCTGGGCGGCCGCCCAAGGTAATGGTGGGAGACCACACACTTTATCAGTTTGAACGTCCGAAGAGAGCAGTTTATGGGCGACCGCCCAAGCCCTATATGGGCGACCGCCCACTTGTGGGGTGAGGCAAAAACTGGTTCGGATTTTAGGCCAATTTTCGGGTTCCTTTGTCCATCTAGGGTTAGGTTTTCATTCCAGGGTGCATATTTAAGTAAAGTTCCGCCCCTAAACTCATTGTAACTTCATACAAACATATTATAGTGCAAGATCCTGGCTTGGTAGTGCCCCCAGACGTAGTCAAACATATTGACGAACTGGGTAAACAATTTCTTGTGTCTTTTCTTTTCTTTGCTTTATTTTTTGTGCTTGTTTGTGGTGCTATTATTTTCTTGGGATATTGCTTGGGTGTTGGAGGGTCAATTCCACAACATGCGTTAGCTTGTAAGATACCGGGAAACCGAGTCGCGAGAGAGATATAAACATCGGGTCATCTCGAACTCGAAATCCGAATCAAACACGGTAGTTTCCAAGATGAGTCGCTCTCCTGTGCGGCCGCCGCACCGCGTGCGACGGCTCCATTCGAGCCGAGCCGCCGATTTTTATTTTTATTTTTTGCTTGCCCCTGAACTTTTTTGTTCCCAGCCATTTTTCGCTCGCCAACAAAAGTAACACTTTTTATAAAGGAATCTAACACTTTCTCTTTCAAAATGTAACACTTATTTTTTTTCTTAAAAAATGTACGACAATTTTGCTGAAATAGATTAAAGATAATATAAGATTGACAACTAAATTAACATTACATTTTATAATAAATGAATGCAACCCTTTTTTTCTCAATTGTAACAGTTTCTATTATTAAATGTAACCTAATATCTAAAATGTAATTTTTTTTATTGAGAAAATAACAATTAAAATGCCACCGATTAGATATATAAATTAAAAATGTACCACTTTTTATAAAGGAATGTAACACTCTTTTTCTCAATGGTAACAATTTATATTCTTAAATGTAACCTTATATCTGAAATGTAACAATTTTTATTGAGAAAAGTAACATTTGAATTGCAACCGATTATATACATGATCCTCTTTTCTTTTTTTAAAAAAAGTACTCCCTCCGTCCCAGAGTATATGTCCACTTCCCAAAATGGCAAAGAATCTTTACTATTCCTCTCATTCATTCTCTCTCTTACTTACTTTTATACTCACAACACCAATCGGCAATCAACTTACTATTTATTCTCACTCATTCTCTGTCCTACTTTACTTTTACACTCACAATATTTACATCACTTCTTTCATTTATTAATCTCCGTGCAAATAGGAGGGTGGACATATACTATCGGACGGAGGGAGTAACATTTATTAAATAATATTGTTACATTCATCTATATATTGATTATAATCATATATGCATTCTGTTACACTTCAATTATTACTTTTTTTAAATCTCAGGAGACGAGCAACTCAAATTTTTGAGTTAAAAAGTATGTTTCTTTTTTAAAAAAAAATCAAACTATATCATGACCTATTTGTTTAATTCGTCTCGTCGAGACGAACACAACGGCATTTTTGGATTTTATTTTTTTTCTGACTTCAAAATTTCAAAATATTACATTTTAAAGTTATTGTAGGGTTTTTTTTTTTTTTTTTAAAGCGCGCCACGTGTCGCGATCTGAGAAAGGAGTGAGGCTGGAGCGGGTGGGTAGTAGAGCAGGCTTCCGGGTTCGACCCGTGAGTAGACCCGTCGTACGGTGTGCGACGGCCGCACTCGAGTTTTGTCAAAAAAACGAAAACATAAGTATAGCTGAGTAATTCATTTCGGAAAAAAAAAAAAAAAGTATAGCTGAGTAATTAAGTTAGAGTTTAAAGAGTACTAATGGTAGAGTAACCAATTTTTTGCTGCCAATTTAATAGGGTCCAAAACCCAACTTTTCAAAAAGCTGGTGTACACCATTATCAAGGTTATTTACACAAAAAAAATGTGTAAATAGTAGAACCGTGTGAGATGCTTAAAATAAAAATAAGTACTATACATCTGTCTTTAAATGAGTGTCCAAATTTCATTTTAAGGGATACTGAAAATCTCAACTTTGTGAACAATTTGGTAACAACGATTCATATATATTCTTGTAATCTCCTTTCCAAACCTTTAGTTTTGCACGTATAAAGAAACCGGTGAAAAAAAAATCGAAAAAAATGTTTAGAGAGAAAGTTATGTTAAAAAAAAACACTCATTTAGAGACAAATATTTCTTGAAAATGGACACTCATTTTAGGGACATAAGAGCATTAAGTATAAGACGGCTAGAGTAAGATCTTTTGTCCATTCCTTGCTAACTTTCCTGAAAAGGACAGCTTCATTAAAGTAAACGAGGGTCTCTTCTCTAGTCTATCTTCTTCAAGCAAAGCTCAGGTCGAGCCAGTTGAATTCAATGGAGGCATCATCTCTTCACTCTCAATCAACACTCAAAAGGTACACAATCTCTATCCTTAATAATCACTAAGAGTATCCATTTCATAACGTTCAAATTGAACAAAAAGACCGATTTTTTTCTCTCTCTCTCTCTCTCAATTGGGACAAAAGAGTACAATTTGGTGGTTTTTTTTTTGCATAAAATTAATTGATGTTTTTTACTATTCTCTGTTCAATCAAATGAAAGCCCTATAATAAGAGAATCGGGAAGAAACCCTTGCCGGGCACTTCCTGGGCATGTAAAATTGAGTAAATTTCCTACAAATACAAGAGATTTACCATCAAGATTATGTTTGGCAAGTGGAAATGCTGGTGGAATTGGAAGCAAGGATGGTGTGATTATTGTCGACCATGGATCGCGCCGAAAGGAGTCTAATCTTATGCTAAGTAAGCGAACCCGAGTTTCATTATGTCATACTACTCCATTTTTTTGGTGGAATTCATCCCAGGTGCTCATGTTTATGGTTTTTTCAGATGAGTTTGTGGCAATGTTCGTAGAGAAAACTGGGTACCCAATTGTTGAGCCTGCTCATATGGTACTTCTTCATGCTCTTTATGTAGCTGCTTTTACGCATTTCAAAGAAATTCCATTTCCTTATTTATAGGACGAATCAAGTAATTGTTAATGATAAAAGAGAACGATATAGATTGTTGGTGCTCTCTCTAATAGCTTAAACTTTGGGATAAGTTGGTTATATAACATGCCAACACGGTATTAGAGCTCATGGTTTGGCAATGACTATGGCTTAAATCTTTCTGCTTTCATTTCTCCTCGTATAAATATAACAAAGGGTTCAATTGATCCTATATGTGAACAAGTGCAATCTCCACGTATACAGGTGAGAGGGGGTGTTAATGATAAACGAGCATGATTTACATTTTTGGTACCCTAACAACTTAAACTTTTAGATGAATTGCTCAGCTATTGATAGAACACTAAATGGGAGAGTTTGTACAATTAGGTTTGCAACGGTTTTGGTGGGGGACTTGTGGGAAACAATGGTTCATAATAGCATAATGATGTGCCCACTGGATGTGTCTGGATTATTCTCATTCTTGATTATTGAGTATGCTCGATTCCTTACCTTTGAAAGCATGTTCATACTTCTATCTCTTTAAATATGACCAGGAGCTGGCAGAACCATCAATCAAAGATGCATTTAGCTCATGTGTCCAACGAGGAGCGAATCGTGTAATTGTAAGCCCATTTTTCCTCTTTCCGGGGCGACACTGGCATCAGGTATATGAGCATAATATTATAGCGTACCTAACAATGGATATAATCTACAATCGCTACTCTAGGAAGCTTAGCAGAATACATACATAATGACAACTTTGTTATGCAGGATATTCCTTCTTTAACTGCTGATGCTGCAAAGGAGCATCCAGGTGTATCATACATCATAACCGCACCTCTTGGATTGCATGAACAACTTGTGGTACATGGTTCTTTATTTTCCCTTACTAATGTTGCTTGCTTTCTATTCCTTTTCCCCTCATGTTTTAATAGCATAATCCAGGCTAAAGCTTCTAAATTTGCATGACCCCATCATTTATAAATGTAGTTAATCTGCTCAAAGTACTTGTGCTTTGACATTTGGAATGGTACATTTTAAGACCTAATATAGTAGCAGCCATCCATGGTGTCCTTGTCCGTGCCTTCTTGTTTCCTCCTTTACTGTGATTCCAAACATATTTAAATTTCTTAGAGTATAACTTTTCATATCATTTGTGTAAGTATTTTACATACAATCTGGTGGCGTACTGTGCCGAACATAGTCAGTCACCCATTACTATAATTTTTCCAAGTGATAATCAATTTCCTGTCTTTCTGGGTAATACGTATCTCAGCATGCCTGAAGATGTACTACCTCAATAAGTGGGGAATTGATTATAAGTTACAATTTCTGGGGCTGTTTTTTTTTATTTTGGTCCTTTTACATCTATTTTTCATTTCAGGATGTTGTGAATGATAGAATTAAACATTGCGTGAGCCATGTTACTGGAGAAGTAGATGAGTGTTCAGTTTGTGCTGGAACAGGCAAATGTCAGCAATATTAATCAAATTTAGCCTATTGAAGTTTCTAAGTGACGCCTATCTCAAAAAATGAAGAACTGCCTGATTATAGAGTGTAATGTCATCATAAGCCATTTTGGGTTGACTTTGATCCTGTGATGACCCAGTTTACTGAGTACACTGATCTTGGAGTTCGATGCGTCATCTTCCATTACAATCTCATGCTAACTATCTGTTTGGTTGGAGGTTTGTCAAACTGTATTTGTTTTTCTTCTATTATAAATCAATTTTTTTGTTTCTTACGAGTAAATGTATCTTGATACTGAGTTCGACTATTGTTTCACCATGTATAGATTACATACCAACTTTGTGGTGATTAAACTGTGTTGCTTTATGCCGTGCAATGAAAAACTTGATTGTAGTATACTATACATTATATTGCATTCGTTCACTAGTTATATTTACATTTATCATCATCATGTATCCGAGTTTGAATGAAGAATTTCATTATATGCCTTTGCCTAAACATTTTCCAATAGGCATGTTCGCAACCCAATTGTCCTTCACCATAACTGCCAAGAATTTGTAGAAGATTACTGAAGCCACTTCCTCCAAGTATGCATATATATTCTATTTATTGTTCTGACATTCCCTTGACCCAATTCCAAAATTTTGAAAATCCGTTCATCTTCAGTTTTAAGCTTGCACTTTCTCGAGCTTGTGCCTGTGCCTGGGTTTCTTGCTCAACATCTGATCTTACTGAAAAATCAATGCAAGTAGTAGTTTAGAGTTGCAGTAGTATCCATTGAAGAAGGAAGTGTTGTGGAGTTGCACTTGTAAGTTAATTTACTTAATACTCCATCCGTCCCAGAAAGATAGTCTTATTTAGTTTACGTCAAAAGTGGTCAACTCTAGTATACTTAGACCAATAGTTTACGTCAATTTAGTTTTTCTCTTGAAACTATAAAAATTGTTATTGATAGTCTCTTTTATAGTGTATCAATAATGAGATTTAGAGTTTCATTGGGATCATTAATTTTCCTAAATCTTTGGTCAAAGTTCAGCCAAGTAGACCACAAAAAATAAAGTGGGACTAACTTTCCGAGGCGGATTATGTATATCAGTTAAGTTTGGAGTTACAATTACCATTTCTTTGTTTGGATTCAGCTTGCTGCTGCAGTTTCTTTTCAAAGGATTTGGCTGCCATGAACACATTTGCAGGTCTTTCCCAGCCTTGTCCAAATATCCCATATCCTTCTTTCGGTTGAGGTCTGCTTAAGAACTCGAGCACCGCCAACTCTTCTCTCTCTACGTAATGGATGCAGTTGACAGGACATGAATCAACTGAAACCTGCAACTTACAAATCCTGTTATCGTCTTTCCAGTTTACGTTCATGATTCAGCAGTCAATATTAAGGTTCGTTGCAGTACTCCTCTACTCCCCCCGTCCCAAAATAAATATCACACTTTGAGTTTTTAGTCAAATTGATTGAACTTTGACAAGCATTATATGTACACTTATTTATCTGAAATTCTAATATACTCCCTCCGTCCCACCTCACTTGACAGTTGACACCCAAGAGGTGGGCACAATAACTAAGGAAAAATAAAATAAAATAAGGAAAATGTGTGGTAGAAAATGAAGAGAGAGAATGAGTGGGGTAAACAATAGTGTTGGTTGAATAAATTGAGTGGTGGAAAATGAAGAGAAAGAATGAGTGGTGGGGTAGAGTGAATATAAAATTATAAAAAATAGGCTATTTTGGGAAGGGTCAAGTGAGCTAGGACGGAGTAAAGTGGAAATAAGTGTCAAGTGAGCTGGGACGGATGGAGTAGTTATTAATAGTTTTTCTATTGGTGCAATAATAACCATTCTTAGAATAAAATGAAGATAATTAATTGTTTATGACTATTTGGTCAAAGTTCAATCAAGTTGACCAAAAAAGTCAATGCCTTTTGGACAGAGGGAGTACATTTTACCTTGATGTTTGTTTCATCATCTGCAAACTGAACCTTCACCCGTGCACTTCCATAGGTTTCATCCATCTCAAATGTGTTGCTAGCACAGTGCACACACTCCCTGCACCCTATAATCATTTCAGATTCAAGATTTAAGAGAAACATGATTCTTGTTTATTAGGGCTGTTTAGAGAACCCAGTTGGCTCCTTAACTGTTTGACTTGGTTCGAGTCAACTCTCAGTCAATCACAGGTCAACCACAAGTTCAAGAAATACCAACCTATGCATGAGCTCTGATCAACAAAAAGAGCTTGTGGTCGAAGAGGTCCTTTCCAAGAGCTGTAACCCAAGCCAGAAACATCGTTCCCTAACCCAACTCTCGTTTGACCAATTGAAGCATCGTAGTCTTTCTTCAGATCTTCTCTCATCAGCACTTTATAGGCCTCATTCAGCAACAGAGTGTGCTCATGTCCCTGAAACAAATCAACGCAGTTTGAGTCTACAAAGGAGAAAGAGAAGCACATGAAAAGGTTAGTAAATCCCCCCGTCCGTCCTGGAAAGATATTCCAACTTTAACTTTTATAGTCCAAGTTGATCATGAAAGTCAAAAGTAATAATATTTGACTTTCATGGTCTGCCCAATGTATCTCACTTTGACTTTCATTGACCACTTTGACTAGCATGCCCATGAAAGTCAAAGTAAGACTATCTTTTCCGGAGTGTCTATAAATACATACTTGCTCCGTCACAAAATAATCTTCCCACTTTTTTAGCCGTTACTATTTTTTCGAAAGAAATTTCAGCGATAATTATACTAATGAAAATCTAAAACTTGTTATTGATAATATTGTTGGTGAATAAATAAAAAGTTTTAGATTTTCATTTGTATAATTAAATCAACCTAAAATTATTGCTCAAAGTTCATTCGTAATAAAAGCGAAAAAAGTGAGAAGATCATATTGGGACGGAGGGAGTAAGACCTTCTGGCCTGCTATATCTGGATGGTATTTTTTCTGCAACTTTCTGTAAGCATCTTTGATCTGTTTGGGATTGGATTCAATAGTGACACCAAGCAACTCATAGTAATTCTTCTTTGTTCTTTGTCTTTGACCAGATCTCCCTACACAACATCTGACTACACAAGATTTCTGCCTCGTAGTTCTGTTCGATACAAAGGCCGTTAGAGAGATGACTTTTCAGTCAGATTACTAACCAAAACATTAACGGAATTTCAAGTTCGTTAGATTATCAAGCTCAACTCGATAAGCTCGCAATTTAATCTCGATTGTTTACTTTCTTGCGGGATTATTCTTAATTAACAAGGATCAAGCTTTGAGTAGTCAAAAATGTTGAATTAAAAATGGAGATTTATCAAGAATTAAGAATTGGGAGTACCTTTGAATGGGTTTCTTTGGATCAAAGTGGAAGTGATGAACTCTAGGAGGATTTGTGACCACTGGATGAAGATGATTTGAGACCAAAGAGGTTGCCATATTATCTGAATTGAATCTTTGGAGCAAAATTTAGGATCACTCTTATAAGTTGAAAGGAGAAGAATATTCAGCCTAGATATTTTTGCTTTTTAGATATTTTTGCTTTATCATCTTATTGGTGCTTTTTATTGATGATGACTGTTGCTAGAAATATGAACCATAAAAAACAAATGTTTTTTTTTTTTTTTTTTTTGTCTAATCCAGATGTTGAGATTGTAAGGCAACAATGAAAAAAAAGGGGCGAAAATCCATAAAAGAAGTGTTTTTTTTTTTTTTTTGGTAGGGCTTCGGACTCTAGAGCCCCTCAGTACCAACTTTTATTCTAAATAAGGACCCAACAGATTAATAATACTAGAGACACCCTTTGCTTGCAAAAAGATGCAAGATGACTAAAATGCCTTCATATCTCCTCTCACCCTTACTTTTTTTAGTCAAATCATAGTCAAACTCTTATAACTAGTTAACATATAAGAGTAAAAAAACAAACATTTTTTTTTAGAAAAATAATAATATTAGTTGGTCAAATATGGTCAAACTCGGTCAAACAACAGTCAAACTATTAAACTGACACATAATTAGCATATAAGAGTTGAAATTTTTCATTTTTTTCCATTTTTTTAGAAAAAAATATTAATAATATTAGGTCAAATATGATCAAACCCGGTCAAACTCTTATAACTTACACATAATTAACATATAAGAGTAAAAAAAATAACTTTTTTCATTTTTTAAGACAAAATAAAAATATTATTTGGTCAAAATCGGTCAAACATCAGTCAAACTCTTATAACTTACACATAATTAACATATAAGAGTCGAAAATATGCATTTTTTCCCATTTTTTTAGAAAAATATAAAAATATTATTCGGTCAAATCCCGGTCAAACACTTATAACTAACATATAAAACCAATAACTAACATATAAGAGTCAATTTTCTCACTTTTTTCAACTTTTAAGAAAAAAAAATATTTGGTAAAATCCCGGTCAAACACTTATAACTGACATATAAGACCAATAATTTACATATAAGAGTCAAAAAATTTCATTTTTTTCAACATTTAAGAAAAAATATATAATATTATTCGGTCAAATCCCGGTCAAACACTTATAACTGATGATGAATGTGTTTTTACACATCAATAATGAGTACATTCGGTCTTATCTTAGAGCTAATCTTCGGGTATTTTAGTGTTTTAATGGCTGTTTTGAGTATCTTTGAGTACAGGGAAAACTGTTGAAAATGGGGGAATTTTGACTATAAAGTGGAGAAAGGACCTGAGGGGAATTTCGGAAAAACCCAGGCGGATGCCTATAAAGGAATTAAGAAAGAAAAAGAAGATTTCTAAGGAAAAAGTAAGGGTGCGCACGCCCCTTATTCAGAGGAGCGCACGCCCTCTCTGTCCAGAAGAATTAGAGTTGTGGTTATTAAAAGGGTGCGCACGCTCTCCCCATTTTGGTGTGCGCGCCCACATACGTCAGAAGGGTTGCCTTGATGAGATTAGAAAGGGTGCGCACGCCCCCTTGCCATTGGTGCGCGCGCCCTCTGCTCCGGATCAGTTTTTGAAGATTTTCTCCTTTGTTTAGGAGTGTATTTCCTTTCCTTATTTTAGGGATATTGTACCCTAGTATAAAAATAATACAGTAGCATAGCAGCCAGTAGTTTCTTATGCTTTATTTTCTGAGTTTTGAAGGGGGTAATACAAGATTGAAGTATTCTTTCTTTTCAAGATCCAGGTTTTATGTTTTTAATTTTATTACTTGTGTTCATTATGTTGAATATGAGTAGTTAAGTTCTTAATTCATGGGTTGGATGTATAACACTATCTAGTTCTATGTTATAAACGTTTTTTATTATATTGATTTTATTCTAGTTGTTCAAAGTATTTTAATCAAGTTTCTAGGGTTTCAATAATTGAACTAGTCATCGTTGGCCTTTTTAACAATTTAGGGTTTTAACTCCGTCATTGATTTGGGGATTAAAGCGTAGACCAATGCTTTGATTAATATATCTATTTGATGCCGTGATAGAAATCAAGTGGGTGTAGGTTCATCTGTTCTTTAGAATGAAATAACTCTTTAAACAATTACATGGACTTGATTTGCGAAGTGTGATTAATAAGAGGGAAATAGATTGCAGTCTGGCTGCCTCACCGTCCCAATCTTTACAAGAAGTGAACGAATCCTGGAATGAAATCAGTAACTTTATTTCCAAATAACATAGAATGATGATAGTGTGAAATCCAACCCGTGAATCTCTTTAATCTGTTTACACCATTGCTAGTTGATCATTGCTTTGTTAATTTAGTATTTAATTTCAGTTTTTATGGTTACTCTTTATATTAATCATACAAGTCTATGTGGTTAGACCCTTACTTTTGTACACTGCTACTATGGTACTTGTACACTTGCAAGGTTTTTATTACAGTGGAAAATATACATTTTTTTTTTACTTTTTTAGAAAAATATAAAAATATTATTCGGTCAAATCCCGGTCAAACACTTATAACTAACATATAAAACCAATAACTAACATTTAAGAGCCAATTTTTTTTTCACTTTTTTCAACTTTTAAGAAAGAAAAAAATATTTGGTAAAATCCTGGTCAAACACTTATAACTGACATATAAGACCAATAATTTACATATAAGAGTCAAAAAAATTCACTTTTACAACATTTAAGAAAAACAATATGATATTATTCGGTCAAATCCCGGTCAAACACTTATAACTGACATATAAAACCAATAACTAACATATAAGAGTCAATTTTTTCAACTTTTAAGAAAATAATAATAATATTATTTGGTCAAACACTTATAACTGACATATAAGACCAATAATTAACATATAAGAGTAAAAACAAAAAAAATCATTTTTTTCAACTTTTAAGAAAAAAATATAATATTATTCGGTCAAATCTCGGTCAAACACTTATAACTGACATATAAGACCAAAAATTTACATATAAGAGTCAATTTTATTTCACTTTTTTCAACTTTTAGGAAAGAAATATAATATTATTCGGTCAAATCTCGATCAAACTCTTATAACTGACATATGAGACCAATAATTAACATATAAGAGTAAAAAATAATTCATTTTTTTCAACTTTTTAGAAAAAATATATAATATTATTCGGTCAAATCCCGGTCAAACTCTTATAACTGACATATAAGACCAACAATTAACATATAAGAGTCAATTTTTTTCATTTTATCAACTTTTTAGAAAAAATATATAATAATATTCGGTTAAATCCCGGTCAAACTCTTATAACTGACATATAAGACCAATAATAACATATAAGAGTAAAAAACATCACTCTTTTCAATTTTTAAGGAAAAAATATAATACTATTCGGTCAAATCCCGATCAAACTCTTATAACTGGCATATAAGACCAATAATTAACATATAAGAGTAAAAAAACACTTTTTTCAACTTTTAAGAAAAAATATAGCACTATTCGGTAAAATCTGGGTCAAACTCTTATAACTGACATATAAGACCAATAATTAACATATAAGAGTAAAACAAAATTCACTTTTTTCAACTTGTAAGAAAAAAATATAATAATATTCACTCAGTCAAACTCTTATAACTGACATATAAGACCAATAATTAGTATATAAGAGTAAAAAAATTCACTCTTTTCAATTTGTAATAAAAAATAATAATATTATTCAGTCAAATCCTTATCGAACTCTTATAACTGACATATAAGACCAATAATTAACATATAAGAGTAAAAAAAAAATCCCATTTTTCAACTCTTAAGAAAAAAATATAGTACTATTCGGTAATATCCCGGTTAAACTCTTATAACTGATATATGAGACCAATAATTAATACTAATATATAAGAGTCATTTTTTTCACTTTTTTCAACTTCAAAAAATATATATATAATATTATTTGATCAAATTTCAGTATGGTTGTATTGACAATTTGATCTATAAGGAAGTTTTTTACATTTTATAAAATTACGTAGCTTCCTATTTTCCTATAACCATTCTGAGTATTAAAACATACAATGAGCCAACTCTAGGTAATGAAAGTAATTTGGGATCAAGAAATAATACTACTCTTATACACTTAATTAATCGAATACACTATTTACGGTGGTGTGGCTTAATAGGTGGACCCGGGCTAAAGACCTTCGAGTCATGCTCTGGCGAACTGCTCCTCCGGCGAACTCGACTTCTCCGGCAGTGATTCCACCATCGTTCATCATCGGGCCTTAGGCATTTTTCCAAGGTAATACACTAGATCTAGAAGAAAATGGTCAGATCTGTTCATATTTTCAAAGATGTCAGCTAACACACCAGATCTAGCGGAAAATCGAGTGCCGCCGGAGAATATGGATCCGCCGAAGATGGAGTGCCGACAAACTCTCCAGATCTGACCGAGAGAGGGATGGAGCTGGAGAGAAATAGAGAGACGGATCAGAGATATATGGACCAGAGACGGAATTGAGAAGATAGTTGCCGGTCGCCGGAGAATGTGGGGGAGTCGGCGACTGTGTAGAGAGGGAGGGAGAGAGAACGTGTTTTTTTCTGTGTTTGTGTGTGTCGTGTGTGAGGGGAGTGGAGGGGAGGTTAGGGTTTTGTTTGAGGTGTGAGAGCAGTTTTGGTATTTAGAGATTTTGTTTGACTGGTCAACGGGAGTGAGGGGTGTATATGGAATTAGCATCTTAGGAGAACTCCTTATTTGAGATTTGGAAAGAGCCTCTCCCTAAAATGGAATAACATTTGGGTTGGGAGGTCCCTAAGAGAAAAATCCCTACCTTTGTTGACTAACCATTTAAATCCCACTTTTTGTACTGTTTATACAAGAGACGTTCTTTCAATATATATATATATATATATAAGAGACGTTATTTTGATAATTGTACCAATTGTCATAGTAAAAAAAAAAGACAATTGGTATTAGCCATGAACTGTCCACCAATAAGGAGAAAGCTGGAGATGGGTACAAGGGTAACCGGCCCGGTCCAGCCTTTGTTTTTTATCAAACCCACGGGTAAACGAGCTTAAGCCCTCTCGTGATGTGTGAGCCCGCGGGCTAAACCCGGTCCCGGCCCTTTTATAATTCCCTATGTCCGGCCCGCCCTTAAACCCTTAAATTTTATCCAACATGTTTTATTTTTAAGTTTCTTTTATTAATTCGAGAAAATACAAAAAAATACAAAAATATTTTTAAAAAATACTCCCTCCGTCTCACCTCACTTGAGACCTGAGAGGTGGGCACAATAACTAAGGAAAAAGAATAAAATAAGAAAAATGTGTGGTAGAAAATGAAGAGAGAGAGAATGAGTGTGGTTAATAATAGGTTGGTTGAATGAATTGTGTGGTGGAAAATGAAGAGAGAGAATAAGTGAGTGAGGTAGATTGAATATAAAATTATAAAAAGATTACCATTTTGGGGAGTCTCATGTGAAGTGGAACGGACCAAAATAAAAATAAATCTCAAGTGAAGTGAGACGGAATAAGTATTAAAGACATTATAATTAAGTATATAATTTAGTAAAAATATAAATAGCGTAATAATATTAGTATATTGTTAAAGCTAATTAAAGGTGCTGGAGTGGAGTATGGGTTTAAGCCCGAAATGCCCCCTCTTAGTTGCTCTCACATCAATCATCACACCACCTGCACATTCTCTTACACCTGGTAGTGGTCATTTTTAAACCCAATGGATCTTTTACGTCCAACACCGTGACACATTTTCATATTTTTTTTCAGCACACGCCAACTATTTACTACTCCCTCCGTCCCACCCGAATTAGAATTTTTGGGTTGGACACGGGGATTAAAGAAAAAGTTTTAGTGTAGTAGGTGTTGTGAGTATGAAAAGTGAAGTATGAGAGAGAAAGTGGGGTAGAGAGTAATGAATGGAAAGTTGTTGTGAGTGTGAATGTGGGTCCCACACTACAAGAAAAATGAGATTTTGCTACGAAACATTTTGTAGCAAAAAGTTAAGATTTCATAGCTAAAACTTCTCCGCGATGAAACTGTTTTTGTCGCGACTTTGTCGCCTATGCAACGTCGCTAAAGACTATGGGCGACGGAAATTATTTCATAGCAGTAGGTGTGTGCGTCTCTACGAAAAACAAATTTCGTCGAAAAATATATTTTGCGATAAAAATATAAATTATCACAAATGGTTCTCTCCAACGAAAAATATTTTGTAGCCAAATGGGTTCCTTCAACAACCAAATTATTTCGTCGCAACTTAGGTTGTCTTGCACTACAAAAATATATTGATAGTATATAAGTTCATATTTAACCACGATTTATTTCATAGCTATTAACTTGTTCTTCTACTACGAAATATTTTCGTCGCCAAATATCTCTATTTTTCTATGATATATTTCCAAAGCATAGCCAGTTTACTACTACGAAATACAGTCGTTGCGCAGTTGCAAATGTGATTTATTTGATGTTCCATTATGGAAACAATATATTTATATATTTATGTAAACAATATATTTAAGAAAATAATATATTTGGCAAAATACTGCACATTATCAAAATATAAACTCTATAATTAATTATCATAAGATTTGTCAGTACATCCACAAATAACACGGTTGGAAAAAATAACATGTCTTCAATATCTCACTTCAAGAAAATAAAAACAAAAACATATCTTCAATATCCCAATGTACAACTGCATAAATGTTCTTTCCAAAGGTAATTACGTCGTAGTTCTAGCCAAAAAACTAAATAGTAATCATGACAATCTGCAAAATAGAAAAATAGACAAAATAAGTCATTATAATTTCATGGAGGTGCTCACAATGAGCAATAACATTCACGCTAGTCACCTGATAGCATAAAAGACGTACCATATTTGGGTTCAGAAAATGGTCAAAGCATTGGACATCCTTAAAAACACGAGCTGAGATTCACCTCCACTTGTATACACAAAGGGAGAAAAAATGAACCTAACAGAACAAAAAATTGAAATAAGAACACATAACAAATAAGTACATGCATGGTATGTGTATATATTATCGTGTCAATTTGGACAATCAAAATTGCAAATAAAAGAGCAACAATTAAAAGCAAGCTATGCAAGTTCCCACAAAACAATAAAAGAAATTAGTTGCAATATGACCACTCATTGTCCTCTAGAGTTTGTACAATTATATGTGAAGGAACATATCATTATTTTTACTAAACTTATTAATTCCTCCTTAATTGTAATTTCTTTTGTTTTAAAATTCTTCGCTGTTTTCCATGTCTTAACGAAATATGACCACTTATTTTGCAGCTGCTTATACCTGTGTTAATTTCAATAATGAAGCATGACAAAAATTGAAAAAAAAAAAAAAAAACCCTACATAAGAGTGCTAAAATTGTGTGGTTGAGTCTCAAATTCATGTTTGCAAGACCCTCAGTATTTTCTATTTCCATTTTAAAGTATTTACACAGTATTTTCTATTTCCATTATCCTAACAATGTCTTTTACATACCAACCTTTCCAAACCACAAAAACTAAGAAACCTCATAATTCACCATACAGTTTACCTAGTTGCACCAATTGCATCTAAGTTTTCTAAACCTCCATTAATGTTCCATTTGACAGCCAACCTAGTTGCACTAATTACATCTAAGCCTGTACTTAGTAGCGACTTGTGTGATTTGTTTGCATTGATACCAATGTGTCATTTGTGAATGACACTAGGAGAACATACTTTTAAACATATAACAGGCGTAATTATAAAAACTTGTGATTGTTCATGAAAACGACATTGTTGTGTGTAAATCATACCTCATCATTTTTGTAAATTAACAATGCTGCTGCCTCTCCACCACTTTTGAAGTCATAAACTTCCAGCTTTGTGCTCTCTTTGCTCCCTTCTAGAATTGCAAGATATAATCCTTATGCTTATTTACCAGGATGTTCTTGAAACAAAGCAACCTAGGGTACCAGTATAAAAAAAAAAAAAAAGAAAAAAAAAAGAAGCAAACTCAATCAAAAATGCTCACTTAGTAATGCTCCAAAGCAACCAATTCCATCCTTCAACATAAACCACTTAACAGGAAGAACGCGAGGAATTGAATGGAAACAAGTGAATACACCAAGATATCATATAAACAGACCAAATATACAATAACCCTCTCGCATCGCAACCAACTAACCAGGGTCAATACTTGCATTAGTAATATGTAAATCCAAGATTTGGCTTCATATTGTCCTTTACAAGCCAAAAATCAAACTCAAATACTGAATTACTGAACTATGTAATGCAATCAACGATGTACAGAAATTGAAATAAATTTTTTACTTCTTGTAGCTTGAAAAGATACGAGAGCATCTGATATGTTTTTAAGAATGCTGCCATTCCATTAACAATTCAGTCAGTATAGGAATTTTCATATGTATATATAACTCGAATGAATATAAGAATGATTAAAGCCTTTTGTTTTCCTTACCCTCCACACTAGGTCTTATACTCCATTTGATAATATGATGTTACTTTCGAAATTCTTTAGCGCAATCCTTATATTCTGCAAATTCCAATAGAAATATTAGATGTAAATTTGTAGTAAAGTAAAATTCACTAAGTCATAACTTGTAAGTTAAAAGCTCAAGATTTCAAACCAAAATTTGGGGCTTGGTATTAGGTTCAAACCAAAACGAGAAACAAATAACCCAAAAAAAAAGAGAGAGAGAGAAGGGGGTGGGGAGACTAGAGAGAGATTGCTTACTCATATGTCCAACAATTTACACCAAAGCAGCACAATGAACAGGGGATTAAGGAGAAGATTAAGTTAGCACATAACACAATTAACAGAAACACTCGACCATTACAAAATGCTCTCCTACTTATACTTAAAACACTTACTATGCAATGCTAAAAATATACTCCCTCCGACCAACTCGAATTAGTATTTTTGGTCTATCTAATTATACTTTGACCAATAATTTGAAGAAAAATAATTATCTTAATGAAAATCTAAAAATAGTTATTGAATTTATTAGTAGCCGTGATAGAGTAACAATTTTTAAATTTTTATGAGCATTATTATTTTCTTTCAAATTATTGGTCAAAGTATACTTAAATTTAAATTAACCAAAAATCATAATTCGAGTGGGATGGAAGGAGTATTACATAAAAGCAAAACAACTAGTTTTCCTACATATCAGTTTGCTAAGGAAAAACAAGCAAAACCCTTTATCCAGATCATTGTAAAAAATAAACTGATTAGAAGCAGAATCAACAAAAATTGAGCAATCAAATTTATGGATTTACCTTATTAATTAAGAAGTCCTCAACCAAAATTGTAAACCCAAATTCTGGTAAGACACCATGATGAAAGAAGTCTGAAGGAAGTCCAGGTGAGTCTTCTCCTGCGAAATTGGTCCGACGGATGTCTAGTCGAAGACAAAACATTAGACGATATACGATAAGGTGGGAAAGGATTTACCTATAAGCCCTAGATTGCAGGCGATGACGAGAATAATAGGCTATTGATGAGACGGCGAAGGGTTGATGATGACGATGAGGGGCGGTGATGGCGAGTGATGATGGCGGATGAATCTGCCTCTCAATCACTCTCTCCCTCCCAGGTTAGACAACCCTAATTGAAAAGGGGTGTATGGCGATGAGGGAACGGGTTGCAACTGAGCGTTTCATCTCTGTAAAGCTCAGAACGGTGCTATAGAAATGAATTAATCGAATTAGGGATGTACTAATAGGTTTTGTGTTGACGGACGATAATAGCACCTTTTAATTGTTAAGCTAATCCCAAAGTTGTTGTCATTAATAATATGTTTCTTTTGGTTTCAAAAAAAGCTAATCCCAAAGTTTTCATTAAATAAATTGTACATTATGTACTAAGAGATGTACTTAAATTTTAGGAGTGATTTTAGCAGAATGTTGGCATAATTCCACAAAGCCCCTTCTCCCAGATCATTATTCCATAAAAGTCCACCTGAGATCCAAAAGTCCACCTCCACCCATTCTCCAAATCAAAATTCCATAAAAGCCCAAAAACCCATCACACACTACTCAGGTCAGGCTGCCCCCAAGCCCAATGCCCAGGCCCGATGTCCCGACCCACCCACCCGCCCCGGATCCAGAACTCAATGCCAGCCACCCCTTTTAATTAAAAGCAAAAATGTTGTTCCCAGGTTTTGAACCTAGGTCTTTTACAATAACAACCATGTCTTTACCACTAAGCCAATGCATTGCTTGTTTCTAATTTTGCAATATTTATTATTACTAACTGAAATCTGGACGAAACTAAATTACAAAACTTGAGATTTTACAATTAATTAATGAAAAACTTGAATATTCACAAAAACACAATTTTTTTTAATATATGTTAGAATATTAAAAACATGATTTAAGAATATAAAATATCTAAAGCTTTTTATTAAAAAAATATGAAAGACCTAAAAAATAAATTAAATTATATTTGCAAAAATACATTATTTCATAATATTTTATAAGTTTTTAATTATCACCCTTTTGTTAAGGCATTTATTTACATAAATGACACCAACTAAGTCTATTATATACTGAAAATATGAGAATTATAAGAAAATAAACTAAATAACTCTTATACCTTAAATATAAGAGTAATTCTAGTCTTATATTTTAGGTATATAATTTCTTTAAAAAATGGGGATTTAATGTGAGAAAATTACTCTCATATCTAAAGTATAAGAGAAGAACTAGTCTTATACTTTCGGTATAAGAGTTAATATTAAAAATATATTAGAACAACTTGATTAATGTTTCACAACATTTAATAATAGAAGTATCATTCTTGCCAAAATAAATGTCAGCAATTAAAACTTTCCAATCAATTAATGAAATTCTTGATTATTCACAAAAACATTAAATTTGTAAAATAAATATCATTTTACATTAAAAAACATGATTAATTAGGTCATATAATTTGTATCAAAGTCTTGTAAATTCTTATTAGACATGTAAATTGTCTCATATCAGACTCATGAGAGCCATTTACAAAGGTCTCATATCCGACTCATGAGTCTCTTAAATGTCTCATAAGTGATTTTTTAAGTCTTATAATTTGTATCAAAGTCTTGTAAATTCTTATGAGACATGTAAATTGTCTCATACCAGACTCATAAGTCTATTTACAAAGGTCTCATACCAGACCCATGAGTCTCTCAAAGGTCTCATAAGTGCATTTTTTAGGTCTTATAATTTCTATCAAAGTCTTGTAAATTCTTATGAGACATGTAAAAAAGTCTCATATAAGACTTATGAGGGTCTATTTACAAGGTCTCATAGAAGACTCATGAGTCTCTCAAAGGTCTCATAAGTGTATTTTTTAGGTCTTATAATTTGTATCAAAGTCTTTGTAAATTCTTATGAGACATGTAAAAATGTCTCATATAAGACTTATGAGGGTCTATTTACAAGGTCTCATAGCAGACTCATGAGTCTCTCAAAAGGTCTTATAAGTGCAAATAATGACAATTTGGTAATAAGGACTTAAATAGTGTCATTTTATATAAATAGTTTACTGGAGGGTGCTAGTAAAAAAAAATTAAAATTAAAATTCGATATTGCACAAAATTATAATTTAATTTATCTTTGGGTCTTTTATATTTTTTTTCTAATAAAATATTTAAATACTTTATATATTTTTTTTTTAAATCTTGTTTTTCGTTTTTTTTTTTTTTAACAAAAAGTTGATGTTTTGGGAATAATCAAAAATTTTATAAATTGATTTAGAATCTTGTTTTTTCTTCACTTAGTTTCATTTAGGCGCAATAGTGATAGAATATATTGCAAATTTTGTATCAAACAGTAGGCTGGTGTAGTGGTTAAGTTGTTAGTTTTCACAATAAGTCATGGGTTCAATTCCTATACCCAACATTTTAATTTTGCATCCAAACAGTGAGCTGGGCTGGGCTGGGCATGGGCGGGCGGGCATGGGCATGGGCGGGCTGGGTATGGGCGGGCTGGGCTGGGCAGGGCATGGGCAGGGCTGGGGCGGGTTGTGGGCTGTGGTGGGTTTAAATGGGATTTGATCTGACCTTGGGTTTTTATGGCATTTGGATCTCACCCAGGGGGCCTAGAGTCCAAAGCCCTTTTAGAGGGGTGATTTTAGGGGAAGTTTTTGCTATGAAAAAATCCATAGTAAAAGATGTACATTTTTGTAGCAAAATATAATATACTTTTTCACCTATGCGGGAACTTAGTGCGCCAAAAATTTCGCGTCGTGACAAAATTTTGCTCTTAATTCAACGACAAACAATTTTGATTTGTTGTCTTCGTCTCACATTTGGCTACAAAATCAATTTGGTCGCCAAAAAAAAAAGAAATTGTCTATGAACAAATAATACATCGCTAAAGTAAATCTTTTAACTACGATTTTTTTTTTTTGTAGCTAAATAAATCGTAGCCAAATCCTCATTTTCTTGTAGTGCCATTAGATAAAACATTTCTATTTTTGGGTTGTCCTACTTCGAATGAGACACCAAAAATGGAAATTTGTCCTAACTCGAGTGGGACGGAGGGAGTATATGCATATATACTCCCTCCGTTTCAGTTTAAGGTTCTTACTTTCCTTTTTGGTCTGTCACAGATTAAGGTTTTTAGTTGCTTTATTCCATATATAAATGGCAAAAAGTGAATAGTGTTTTGGAGAATCTTGCCCTCAAAAAGTTCATTTAATTACAAAAAAACCATTACTTACCTAATTAACTTTCACCAACTTGTTTTATGAATAGTGTTTTGGACATTTATATCCTTCACTACCTACTTTTGGTTGACTCATTTCCTTTGGTTTTGCCTTGATTTCTTAATAAGCGTGCATATGCATAGTCAAACTAAGAACCTTAATTATATATAAAATCTTTTAAAGATCCAAGAACTTCTATATATACCCACACTATCAGTATTTCACACTGTTTACAGGTTCATCAAATGGAGTGTTTGAGCTATGTTTGGACGACCACAAACTTATCCAGGCATTTCAAGGACATTTAGGCCTACTCTACCCAAAACACCCCTATTAAATGCATAACTAAGAGTGGAATATCAATAGCTTTTTATTGATTCTAGTCTCCATACTCCACTCCAGTACCTTTTAAGGATGTGTAAATGCATTAATTAAATGTGATTGATTAAGGGTAGTTTTGTACTTTTAATATGTTTCTTAATCTATGTGCTTTTGATTAAAACGTCATATATTATGAAACGTAGGGAGTAATAGTCACATGAATTCTTACACCTTATCAATATGAGTCAGTTTTATGAAAAACATGTTTTATAATAAGAGATGTGTAAAATCCGTTTTACATTAAAAGATTCAGTTTTACATTAAAAAATAAAAACAAGTTTTACACTAAAACAATTGTAAAACAAGTTTTTTTTTTTTTTTTTTTCTCGAGATTTTCACTATCAAGAACGGAATATTACTATTGTAATGATCTACAAAACTAAACTGCACTTTCACTCCCGTCCCATTCCCCGTAAAAATATGGTTTACGTAAAGAAAATACCCGAGTTTTACTGCTGTTAAACAAACAAGTGCGTTTTCATTTGAAAAATAAATAAAGTAAAAAAATAAACAAGTTATTTTATTAGTTGTAGGCACTTCTGTTAAAAACATTGACTAATAGGAGTAATCCCTTAAATGGGCCGAATTGGATAAAGATAAAAGCCATTACTAATGAGCTTGGGCCAAGCCCATAATAATTAACCCAGATGTAAAAGAGAGTGGGCCAATCAAGTCACCACGATGGACGGTCCAGATTTAAGATTGGAGAAGGGTTTCTCTACAAACCCTAATTTATCCCCTCCCCACCATCCCCTCCCTCCCCCCCTCTTCGTCAAAGCAAAACAAACCTTAGCCTCTTGGCTGCGCAGCAGAAGAAACTCTGATCCAATGGGTACTCTCTCTCTCTCTCAGTGTGTGCGTGTCTGTGTGATTTGTCTTGCCAGTTTCATGTATTTGGTCATTTCTAATCAAGAAATTCAACTTGGGTTTATGTTAGAAGTGTGATTTTTTTTTTTTTTTTAGGTATTGCTGATCATTACTGATTGCGTCGTTCTTATCTTGAAAATTTGATTTGGGTTTTGATTTAAAGATTGGTTTTGTGAGTTATTGATGATTAATTGGTTGGGTCATTATTTTCTTGTAATTTTGATTTCAAGTGTGATATTTTGAGGGTTTTGATGATGATAAGTTTGATGATTTAATGAAAAAGGTGCTTACACATACGTTGGAGAGCTATGGAGGAAGAAGCAATCAGATGTGATGAGGTTTGTGCAGAGGGTGAGGTGCTGGGAGTATCGCCAGCTTCCTTCAATTGTTCGTGTCACTCGCCCCACTCGTCCTGATAAGGCTCGTCGTCTTGGTTACAAGGCCAAGCAGGTATTTTTACTATATAAATTTTTCTGGAAAATGCTTTGTTTTAAGTTTTAAAGATAAATTTATTTAATTCTTTGATTCAATATGATTATATGTATTTTAGCATTTTTATGTAAGATAAATACCAATTTTAGATACTTTGGCCAAATTTTATTGACCAAGATATCATCTGTGTGTTCTATGAGTCGGTGGTCCTATGAGTAGGAGCAGACTGTCCTTACTGCAGTTTAAAGAATTAAACTTGTAAATTGTTCTTCACGTTTTAGTTTATGTAACTACACATTGAATATAGTACTGGTTTCCTTATTCACTTTGTTATTAACCAACTGACTTGTGGTTCGTCATTGTCTGTTTAACTGATTGTGGCTTCAGGCTTGTTATTTTCCGAGGCTCATTTATGCTATAGTTTAAATGAACCTTTTGAGGAGCACCATTCCTCTTTTGCAAAGTTTTGTATCTCGGTTTCAACTCCTTAGTTCAGAGTTTGCATCTCTAACTTTTCTGAGTATTCAAGACATATTGGTGCTTCCTACTGGGAAAATAAAACCTCAAACTTTACATTTTAGTTTTTCCTAAAAATAATTTCATCTGTAGTGCAATTTCACAAAGTTACAATTGACTAAGCTTCATCCTTAGAAAGTTTAGACATGTACATTGTAACTTTCACTTTGATTTGATGGGAGTTCTTCATTGTGATTGATTATTGATCATTTTCTTAAAAAAAAAACATCTACATGACTGATCTTTAGTAGTACAAACAAAATCTTCTTCTAAAAATGTTCTTAAAATTTTCTTCAGTACTATGTAGTTTTGTTGCTAACCAAGAGTTTGCATGATTTTGTTATTAATTTTTATTTTACATTAAAACAAAGGTTAAGTTCATTTGAGACAAGTAACTATACATTACATGTTTGCAGATTGGGAGTGGCACTTTTTTCCGATAAAAGTTTTTTCAAAACAATATCTAACTTCAAGTTAAAGCCATACTCTTTGTTAGATTCAGGGTTGTATTTTGAACTTTGATGGTGCCCAGCATGTCGGTCTTTTTTTTTTTCTTTCCTTTTTCACATAGGCAAGAGATATGTGCAATACTGTATAGTGTTGGCTGCCTTTTGTACTCACCGATCATAGATTTCAGTAATTCAAGATTATATTTGAATGAAAGGCCTTTGTCTTCCGGTAGTCGAGTATTGAAATAAGGTTAATGTATGCAACCTCTTTATTTCTGTAATTTGAATTATCTTTGTTGAGTGGGTATGCCATCTTACCATAACTTGCCTTCCATGTGATGTGTTCTGTAGTTCTTTGTTTGGCCTATTATCTTATTACCCTTTTACTATGTATAGGGTTATGTGGTCTACCGAGTCCGTGTCAGGAGAGGTGGTCGCAAGAGGCCTGTTTCCAAGGGTATTGTGTACGGTAAACCCACCAACCAGGGAGTTACCCAACTCAAGTTCCAGCGCAGCAAGAGGTCTGTTGCAGAGGAACGTGCGGGAAGAAAGTTGGCTGGCCTCAGGGTTGTCAATTCATACTGGCTCAACGAGGTAATGTCGCAATAAGCTTACTTTTTTTATTTGAAATACTCCCTCCATCCCAAAAATGATTGTCCCATTTTACGTTTACTTTTAATGCTCCACACAAGTGAACTTTGCCCAAACGTTATTGTCAATCTAATCAGTAATGTCACAATTAGCTTCTTTTTTTATTTGAATTACTCACTCGGTCCCAAAAAAGAATCTCAATGTTCACTTGTGTTATCCATCAAAAGTCAAATGAGACTATGTTTTTGGACGGAGAGAGTATTTATTAGCTCACATTTGATTGTATATCAAATTTTCTTTAATAAATTGTTTCTCATATTTGGAACATAGGACTCGACTTACAAGTATTTCGAGGTAATATTGGTTGATCCGGCCCATACGACCATCAGAAATGACCCGAGGATCAACTGGATAGTGAACCCTGTCCACAAGCACAGGGAACTTCGTGGACTGACATCTGCAGGAAAGAAATACAGGGGTCTTAGAGGAAGGGGACATCTTCACCACAAGCAAAGGCCATCTCGCAGAGCAACATGGAAGAGGAACAACACCCTTTCTCTCCGCCGTTACCGTTAAGTTTGCATTGGTATTTTGCATTGGAGGACAGAATTAGGTTGAATTGAGTCAAGTTTTGGTTTTTAATTTGTGTTGTTGATTTTGTTTAGACTTTTGGAATATCAAACTAGTTCCATATGTAGTTTTTATGTTTGAATTCTAAGTTTGTGTCAAGATTATTTATGTACTTTAATTTGTTTCAGTTGGTATAGTGATAATAGTGTCGTGTTTTTGTTTATGCTTTTGGGTTTCTGTGTAGAAAGCAGTTGGGGAATTGTTCTAATTCCCGTTTAAAATATGGAAATTAGAGGAGGATGGAAGGTGCAGTTGGATTCAGACTAGTCTACTGTAACTCATCTATTATTACTATACCAAATACTTATCTGCATGAAATTTTAGGAATTGTATTTCATTCTCTATAAATATTATTATCATTAACCATTTTCATAATTTCATGAAAATCATTAAATTACAAGAAAATGAAACACACAAGGTCAATAGAAATCCATTAACGCAAGTTTTTTCTAATGAGCGTTCCACTAATCATCCTTGCAATGGTACCAAATCCATTGAAAAACTAGGCTACCATTAATTATGCCCAAATTTCATCCACTCAAAACTAGAATAAGAATACAATGAACTGCCACTTGTACAATAGAAAATGAATTCCTGTGAATGTTAGTCAAAATACAGTAAGGAAGCCAAATATTGGACTCTCTGTCTATAACTATAATCAAGGTAGTATATCATATAAACCAAGTTCAAGGAAGTAAGGCCATCTCCAACCGTTTAGTTCAAGGTAGTATATCATCGACAATCTTTTTGTCAAAACATAATCAAATGTGCAAACCATTCCAGCACGCACAGTGCCTATGATGTAGTTGCTGAAAATTTTCAACCTTTTCATTTGACTACTACTCCCTCCGTCCCAGACCAATGGGTACACTTTGATTTTTTTGGTCAACTGAGTCAATCTTTGACCATAATTTTATGAATATCTAGATATCTCTATACAATTCTAAAATTTTTTAATGATAGTATTTCTAATAGTGAGACAATAACAATTTTTAAAATTTCATAGAGATATTTAGACATTCATAAAATTATGGTAAAAGATTGTCTCAGTTGACCAAAAAAGTCAAATTGTGCCCATTGGTCTGGGACAGAGGGAGTATATGTTAACAATATATTCACTTCATTGTTTCAATTTTGATTATTAATTTTAAATATAATGCTGGATACTAAATTTATGTTAATTGAATAATATAAATAAAAAACGTTTGAGAAGGTTTTGATATTATATAAAAACACTTAAAAATAACGGTGAATCCGGTACGTCCCGTTCCAATAACCAAAACGGTGCGCTTATCGGGACGGGATTTATAACTATGATTTAAATTGAAATTTGTTATAAAACTGGAGAATTAAGAGCAAAATCTTAATAGAGAATATTTTATTTCAAGACTATTATAAAGAGTATACAAGAGAGAAAGATAGAAGTTAAGAACTTCTGAGGTGTATTGAAATGAAAACTAGAGCCTACTATTTATAGGAGGAAATTGGCTTCCTCTGTAAGCTTCTCTAAAGATATTTACAAAGCTTCCCTAATAAGCTTCACTGAAGATATTTACAAAGCTTCTCTAGTAAGGTTCGCTGAAGATATTTACAAAGCTTCCCTAGTAAGCTTCGCGAAAGATTATCTTGTAAACTTCCGGTTCAAAGGACATCCACACAATAATATATTATAACACTCCCCCTTGGATGTCCGCTGCTAAGATATTAGTGTTGCACGAGTTGCCTCATTAAAAACCTTCCGAGCAAAAACCCTGTGGGAAAAATAATCTCGAAGGAAAAGAGTACAACGCAAAATCTTTTCAATCAACACTCATTGCCTCGTTAAAACCTTGGCGGGTAACAAAACCCAGTGGGAAAAATAACCCTGCACGAAAGAAAAAGAGTACAATGTAATCTTAGTATCTTCTGGATACTCCCCCTGAATAAAACATTACTCAAGATCTCTTAGTCGCCTCATTCCAATATCATGCACTAATTTCTCAAATCTTGGAGTTGGTAATGACTTCGTAAGCAAGTCCGCAAGATTGTTATTTGAACAAACTTGTTGAATATCAATTTCACCATTTTTCTGAAGATCATGAGTGAAGAAAAACTTTGGTGATATGTGCTTTGTTCTGTCTCCTTTGATATATCCACCCTTGAGTTGAGTTATACATGCTGTATTGTCTTCAAATAGTGTTGTTGAACTTTTCGCATCCAAAGCCAATCCACACGTCCCTCGTATGTGTTTAATCATTGATCTTAGTCAAACACATTCGCGGCTTGCTTCGTGGATTGCTATAATTTCAGCATGATTTGATGAAGTGGCGACTAACGTCTGTTTCGTGGAACGCCATGATATAGCTGTAGATCCAGTCGTAAATAAATAACCTGTCTGAGATCGAGCCTTATGGGGATCAGATAAATAACCTGCATCTGCATAGACAATAAGCTGTGATCCACAATTATATGAATAAAATAAGCCCATCTCAGTAGTTCCTCGGAGATAACGAAATATGTGCTTTATTCCATTCCAATGTCTTCGGGTTGGATTGGAACTATATCTTGCTAATAAATTTACCGAGAAGGCAATATCAGGTCTTGTATTATTAGCGAGGTACATTAATGCACCAATTGCACTAAGATATGGTACTTCTGGACCAAGGACTTTTTCATTATTTTCTCGAGGCCGAAACACGTCCTTTTTCACATCAAGTGATCGAACAACTATTGAGGTACTCAATAGATGTGCTTTGTCCATATAGAAACGTTTCAGGACTTTTTCTGTATAAGTTGATTGATGAACAAGTATACCTTGTTTAAGGTACTCGATTTGTAGGCAAAGACAAAACTTTCTCTTTCCCAGATCTTTCATCTCAAATTCTTTCTTCAAGTAATTAACAGCTATTGAAAGTTCTTCTGGACTTCCAATAATATTGAGATCATCAACATAAACAGCAATTATTATAAATCCTGAAGCCGACTGTCTAATGAAAATACATGGACAAATAGGATCATTCGTGTATCCTTCCTTTGCCAAGTATTCACTAAGACGGATATACCACACCCGTCCTGATTGTTTTAAACCATACAAAGATCTTTGTAATTTAATAGAACAAACTTCCCGGGAGTTTGAATTGCATGAATCAGACATCTTGAATCCTTCTGGGATTCTCATATAAATATCATTGTCAAGTCTGCCATACAAATATGCAGTGACAACATCCATTAAATGCATATCAAGCTTTTCATGTATTGCCAGACTAATGAGATAGCGAAATGTAATTGCATCCACCACAGGAGAATATGTCTCCTCATAATCAATTCCAGGTCTTTGCGAAAATCCTTGTGCAACAAGACGTGCTTTATATCTTATTACTTTGTCTTCTTCATTTTGTTTTCGCACAAAGACCCATTTGTACCCTACTGGTTTTACACCTTCAGGTGTATGGACTACAGGCCCAAAAACCTCACGCTTCTCAAGTGAGTTTAATTTTGCTTGAATTGCGTCTTTCCATTTTGGCCAATCATTTCTGTATCGACACTCGTCGATACACCTTGGTTCATGATCCTCGTTATTTTCCATAACATTAAGCGCTATATTATATGCAAAAAAATTGTCGACGATTGTTTCCTCTCGGTTCCATCTTTTTCCAGTATTGACACAAATGATCGAGATCTCATCATTCTCAATGATTTCAGGTACCTGAACTTATTCTAGAAGTATTTGATCATATTTGTCATGTATCTCTTCAGGAGATTTGTTTACCTCGACGGGGTTTTTCTCACAATTTGCTCCTTTTTTCTTTCGAGGATTTTTGTCTTTGGAACCGATAGGCCTTCCACGCTTCAGGCGTGGTTTAGATTCATGAACGGATTGTCCAATCGGGACGTCAATCCGTATTGGAGCATTTACAGCTGGAACATATGACTTTGTCACTCTTTTTAGGTCAGTAAATGCGTCTGGCAATTGATTCGCTATTTCTTGCAAGTGGATTATTTTTCGAACTTCTAGTTCACATTGCTTTATACGAGGATCAAGATGATATTGCAAGATATTCCACTTGATTTCCTTTTCCAGCTTATTATTTTCTCCCCCTTATGTTGGGAATATTTTTTCATCAAAATGATAGTCGGCAAAACGTGCCGTAAATAGATCTCCTGTTAATGGTTCAAGATATCTTATAATTGAAGGAGAATCATACCCAACATATATCCCAATCTTCGTTGGGGTCCCATATTGGTGCGTTGTGGTGGAGCAATTGGAACATATACCGCACACCCAAAAATTCTTAGATGGGAAATATTTGGCTCCTGACCATAAGCCAATTGAAATGGGAAGAACTTATGATAACTCGATGGCATGATGCGTATAAGTTCTGCTTCATGTAACACAGCATGTCCCCAAGCTACGACAGGTAACTTTGCTCTCATAAGCAATGGTCTAGTTATTAACTGAACTCGTTTAATAAATGCTTCAGCTAAACCATTTTGTGTGTGAACATAAGCAACTGGATGTTCAACATATATTCCAATAGATGTACAATAGTTATTAAAAGCCTCTGATGTAAATTCACCAGCATTATCAAGGCGAATTGTCTTGATCACATAATCTGAAAATTGCGATCGTAATTGAATTGTTTGAGCGAGTAATCTCGCAAACGCCAGGTTGCGAGTTGATAATAAACTTACGTGTGACCATCTAGTAGATGCATCTACTAAAACCATAAAATATCTAAATGGTCCATGTGAATTTTCCATAATTCTTCGCATCATATTAGAACCGGGATGCCCCAACCGGTCATGCCATATAATAAAACCATTCATACAGTAAATTTCTGGTGTACTATCATATGTACTTCAACGGTGCTAATCTTTGTATAGTACAGTCCAGAGGAAAATACAGGTAACTTTTCTACCACACTTTTGTTACCTGGTTCAGTCTTTGTAATGTATAAATATTCCATCTCCCCATCATTAGCAGTCTCAATATGATATCCATTTTCACGAATATCTTTAAAGTATAGTAAATTTCTTTGAGACTTAGTTGAGAGTAATGAATTTTTGATACTGATTTTTATTCCTCTTGGTAGTACTATGTTAGCTCTTCCGAAGCCATCAATTATCTTTGTACTACCACATATTGTACTAACATTAGCATCATTCACTATCACTTGAGAGAAGTACTTTTTATTTTTGAGTATAGTATGTGTTGATGCACTTTCTGCAAGACACACATCATCATCTCTGCTAGCCATTTTCTTCAAGAAAAATAAGAGGAATAAAATATAAGACAATACTTATATTACAAACAAAAGTTAAATATGTTACAAAACATACTGAAATAAAACACACTTAAGTAAAATATTACAAGCTAGATATTTAATTTATTTGGGTCTCTCCACCATCAAGCATGTAATCATCCCCCTCTGGATTGAGAAAATCTGATATATCCAGATGGGTACTTGTAGATGGGTCTTGATTCACATCATCATTTTCATAGACAAAATTTGTTTCGACATCTTTCCCTTTATTCAGCATTGATGCTTGATACAGTTTAACAAGATGTTTTGGCGTACGACAGGTACGGGCCAAATGACCTTTCATTCCACACCGATAACATAAATTCTCAACTTTTATCGGTTGCTCAGTTTGTCTAGCTGATGATTTTTCTTTATTATCTTCTCCATTCCACTTCAGGTGGCGAGATATATTTCCATAATTATTGGGGTGATTATTATTATGATACTGATTATAAAATCTTCCCCGACCACGGTCGCGACCACGTCCACGGCCCCGTCCACGACCACGTCCTCGGCCTCGCCCATTATTATCATATATACTCGCGTTCACTTCAGGGAACGGAGTAGAGCCAGTAGGGAGGGCTTCATGATTATTCAACAAGATCTCATTATTTTGCTCAGCCACAAGCAGGCATGAGATTAATTCAGAATACCTTCTAAAACCTTTTTCTCGATATTGCTGCTGCAGGAGCATATTCGAGGCATGAAATGTGGAGAACGTTTTTTCTAGCATATCATTATCAGTAATTCCTTCCCCACATAGTTTTAACTGTGATGTAATTTTAAACATCGCAGAATTATATTCACTTACGGTTTTAAAATCCTGCAAACGTAAACAAATCCACTCGTAGTGTGCTTTTGGGAGAACAACAAATCTTTGATGATCATACCTTTCTTTCAAATTGTCCCAAAATACAAGTGGATCTTTCACGGTGAGGTACTCTGTTTTTAATTCTTCATGGACACGGTGTCGGAAAAAAATCATTGCCTTAGCACGTTCTTGCATAGAGGCAGTATTTACGTTTTTGATGGTTTCTCCCAGACCCTTGGCATCTAGATGAATTTCTGCATCTAAGATCCATGATAAGTAGTTCTTACCCGTAATATCAAGAGCTACAAAGTTAAGTTTTGTGAGATTTGACATTATAATATTTTGAAATAACTTGAAATGAGACTAGGTAGATCTTACCGATACCGTACCTACTTTGGTAACTATAGCTCAGGATGTGGAACTAGAACGAAGTCGTGCTGATAACGTGTTATAAAACTGGAGAATTAAGAGCAAAATCTTAATAGAGAATATTTTATTTCAAGACTATTATAGAGAGTATACAAGAGAGAAATATAGAAGTTAAGAACTTCTGAGGTGTATTGAAATGAAAACTAGAGCCTACTATTTATAGGAGGAAATTGGCTTCCTCTGTAAGCTTCTCTAAAGATATTTACAAAGCTTCCCTAATAAGCTTCGCTGAAGATATTTACAAAGCTTCTCTAGTAAGGTTCGCTGAAGATATTTACAAAGCTTCCCTAGTAAGCTTCGCGAAAGATTATCTTGTAAACTTCCGGTTCAAAGGACATCCACACAATAATATATTATAACAAAATTGTAATTTGGCACTAGTATATGTTTATGTTGGATTAACCAACGACGTCGTTTGGTTTTATATTTGGTAAGCAAGTTCACGTGAAACGGCGCATGGTTATCTTAAGCGAGTCGTGCATGGACTTACACCGCCTCGCTTGAAAAACACTTAATCAAGACCGTTGAATCAGTCAACTGTGCCATTGACTATTCCACATAAGCCTTACCCTACTCCACTCATTCCCCAACTTTTGTCTTTATCTTCTGGAGCCGCTCCATAATTTCTCTCTACGCTGCTCTGCATTTTCCGCTCATCACCAACTGAGGTATGTGTTTTTTATTCATTTTCTCACATCAATTTCGTTTTCTATACTATAATTATTATTTTTTATAGATTTTTGTCATGAAAAATCAATAAACATGCTGCTTGTTATTTATTATTTTTTTGGGCTCCGATCGGCTTTATTTTATTTTACTATCTCTATTATGTTCTTCATCAAAATTAAAAATTGATAGGAGTATTCATTTTGTGACAAAGGGTTTATTGTTGGAGAAAATTTTGGGGGAAACTTTCTCCATAAGTTATAAAAATTTTATAGGGGTTAAAGTTTAGGGTTTAGAGTTTAGAGTTTAAGGTTTAGGGACTTTTTATAACTCTCATTGTTGTTGTTTGTTTTCTGCTTTGGTTAATGTTTGGGGTTGGGAATTTAAGGTCCCAAATGTTAGGAGATTGTGTTGTACGGAATTCATGTTACTAGGGTGACATGGCACGATGCACTTCATATACATAACACTCCCTCCGTCCTAGTGTCACAGTTAACAATATAAAGCCTTTTGTTATATTTCCTTAATGGTCCCCTTCCTCCGTCCCATACTTATTGTTACCAAATGGGGAGAGAGAAAATAAGTTAATGGATAGTTGTTGTGAGTGGATAGGAGAGAGAGAGAAGTGAACATTTTGGGTAAGTAGCAATAAGTATGAGACGGATGGAGTACTTGTTTTGTCAGTTGACTTTGATTAGTGCAATTTCCTTTAAGAAATAATAACTTAGGGATCACCAAACTTTATAACATGTTCTTAGAAATGCGACATTTGTTTTGGGACAAGCGAAAGTGTATAACATTTGTTCCGAGACGGATGAGTATATTTTGTTAAAAACATGAAACAATTAACTTTTCAGATTTTAGAAAGGGGCATAGTAGTGCATATTCTTTTTGTTTTATAAACAAGGCATATTTTAGAAGGGGTTGGTTTGTTTTGATTAAATGACTGTTCCATGCTATAAATTGTAGCTATAATGTTATTCTCTGTCCCAATACCATCAATTGGGATTCTGTCAATATGTCCCCATGTGTCCATTGCAATATTGACTATTGAGTATGGAAATTTTTCTACCTTTTTCTCCAGGATCTAGTCTTTGTTTTATGGTTGCCTCAAAGAGCTTGATTTCTTAAGCTAGGCTAATTACTAAGGGTAATTTAGTTGGAAAATGGAATCACCTTCCGGGATGAACGAAAAACCGACTTTGATCTTTTTCCACAAAATCATCGCGCTTTCATCGTCTTAGTTGTGTGAACCGAAGCAAGACAATTCAACATATCGAGGTTGGAATGGGATCGGTT
The DNA here is from genome assembly GCA_026119855.1 of Campanula takesimana. Taxonomy (NCBI): domain Eukaryota; kingdom Viridiplantae; phylum Streptophyta; class Magnoliopsida; order Asterales; family Campanulaceae; genus Campanula; species Campanula takesimana. Next base: position 147,487 of record JAOWBW010001150.1, on the reverse strand, counting down.
CTTACTTTCGGTAAGATATCGAAGGTAATCGGAATAGCCAGTCTAGAAATAGAATCCCCTAACTCGATTATTTCTTAATAATTCCGGTAATCCAACTTTGATAAAACAACAGAATTGGTCAATTGCATACATTACGATAACTAAAGAATTCCCAACCCCAAGTACTTATCTGGTCAGGATGCTTTTGGGTGCGTCATTAACGCTAAAGGAAGCGAAGCGGGCTGCAGTGCTGTCCCTTCTCCGCAGGAGGCTGACAGTCCCGCACGAGTTGTTCCTGTGGTTATATTATGATGTATTGTATACTTTTTTTCTAATAGAAAAGAGGGTCAAAATTAATAGAATAAACCATTTTAGTAGTATAATTTCACACTTTTTTTAAAGAGAGAGAGCTGATCCCCTTATACCACATGTGACTTCGCTACTCTTGCAAGTTTGGCAGTTATATAGGCAGAGGTGGAGGTAGCGTATATCCAATAAATCTTACTTGGACGTTAAGTTCTGGTTACGTGATGCCATTATTTTGGGGACTTTGTTACATTACAACAACAACAACAACAACAAAGCCTTAGTCCCAAAATAATTTGAGGTCGGCTAACATGAATCCTCATATGTCATCGTGATAAAAGGAAGAGAGAGAGAGAGAGAGAGAGAGCGAGAGAGAGAGAGAGAGAGGAAAATGATGGAGAAAATAAAATAAATAAATAAATAATAATAATAAAAGTACGATCAACCCCCATCATTCACATGAATTTTCGCCCTCCACTCCGGCCTCTTCAACGCCACATCTTCATCCACTCCGAGTAAACTCATATCATTTTCAATCACCTTAATCCAAGTTTGCTTGGGTCTTCCCCTACCCCTCGCCATTTTATCACTTCTCCACTCTTCAGGCCTCCTAATCGGTGCATCACTCGGTCTCCGTCTCACATGACCAAACCACCTTAGACGATGCTCCCTCATTTTATCCTCAATGGGCGCAACTCCTACTTTACCCCTGATCACCTCATTTCTCAATCGATCTTTTCTTGTATGCCCACACATCCATCGTAGCATACGCATCTCCGCTACATTCATCTTATGAATATGCCACTGTTTCACGACCCAACATTCAGTGCCATAAAGCAGTGCAGGCCTAATTGCCGTACGATAGAATTTTCCCTTTAATCTATTTGGCATGCCACGATCACAAAGAAACCCTGTAGCACTCTTCCACTTCAACCAACCTGCTTTAATCCTATGAGCCACATCTCCATCCAATTCTCCATCTTTTTGGATAATAGATCCAAGATAGCGAAAGAACTCGGAAGCTTGGACAATCTTTCCATCGAATGTGATCACTCCTGCCTCTCTGCTTCCCACTTTGCTAAATTTACACTCCATATATTCAGTCTTGCTTCTGCTTAACCTAAAACCTCGAGATTCCAAAGTGTGTCTCCACAACTCCAATTTACTTTCAACACCTTCTTTTGTCTCATCAATCAGCACAATATCATCTGCGAACAACATACACCATGGAATATCATCCTGGACTTTGTTACATTACAATAACACAATTTTGATGGTGAAAGTTGTTATTTTTATTTGAAGCAAAATTTGTTATGTTTGCTTGGTGATTGGAAATTATATATCATGCCTCTAATCTGATTAGAGAATAATATTAAGAACAAATATACTCCGTATTCTTCAGTAGTATGAGATTGAAGTTAGAAACCCGCTTCTTTGTTTGCACATGAACTCATGAAATTAATCCCGCCATCTTTGTAGGATATACAATGGCTGCACCTCACAAGATTGGACATGCAGTATACAAGGGTCCAAGCGTGGTGAAAGAGATTCTGATTGGGATTTCTCTTGGACTCGTGGCCGGAGGGATATGGAAAATGAACCACTGGAATAACCAGAGAAGAACCAAGGAGTTCTATGATCTGCTCGAGAAAGGTCATATTACTACTGTTGTTGAGGATGAGTAATCTTATACGTATCTTTGTACTTAATGCCTGCCTTTGAAATTGCTTGATAGCGTATATGGATCGAGATTATTGTGGTAAGCAATGTGAAAAACTTGAAAATTTTGTGGTTTTACCGTGAAATGGCTGACAATTTTGGAGCTGTCTTCCACCTTGCGATTTTTGGTGTAGTTTCAGAGTTTCTTATCTTATGTTATGTTTGGCTATGTGCTATCTGCATATTGATTTAGGTTTGTAAATGTCACTCTCCATGTTTGTGTGTGTAGCGGTATAATGAACCAGCACAACAATGATAAAAATTGTGATTCAAATGAGTGGCCCAGTGGTAAAGCCAAGTCAAGCGCAAGAGTTCGATCCCTCTTCTCGCCTCCTTCTGGTGTAGGCATCGTAAACAAAAAAACAAAACAAATCTCCTTATCCTAATATGATTCTATTTCTATTTAGAAATATTTCTAACATGTAACTTTCTTAAGTTCGCTCAATAACAAAGTCAAATTTAGTCAGTTTGTTTACGGCCGTTTAAAATTCAATAGATATGGGTGCCTAATTGCTCGAGTCATTTTCATTCGATTGTAAAGTCAAAGTAAGCATGTTCTAGGTGGATTGACAATTTTCTTTTTTTTTGGTGTGGTTTATTGGTGAGGCCATAGTGAGTAAGTGGTCCGTTGGACCCAAGCAGCGAATGTATTGACTAGTGGGCGGTTTATTGGTGAGGCCATAGTGAGTGAGTGCTCCGCTGGACCTAAGCAGCGAATGTATTGACTAGGAGGCGGCTTAAAGCGCGTATCTCCGTTAATTCTGGCTTAATACAGCTAGTTGACTTTTTTATGAATGCGACTAAATCACTCTATTGGTGCCAACCAATACGGTTTGAGTCAGATAGTTCAGAAAGTTGATTGATTGATTGGGCGCGTTGATTTACGAAAAAGAAAAAAGAAACTTTATGGAAATTCGAAATGGAGACTTAGAGAATAATTGTCAACTGGAATCAAATGCTAATTGACTTTACTTGGCAGCATAAGCCCAAATCCATAATCTAATTGTTTCAAAATTGTATCAACGAACTTGTTGGAATATTTGTTGGATTATTGATTGATGAATGGGCTTTGATTCTCAGACCGAGAAATAGACTTTTACTCGCTTCTCTTAATGACTAATGCATCGACATTTGCTACGACAGATGTGATCTATTTTCATGCTATCTACTCATTATTAATCAATGATATTTTTATTTTATTTTTTTGTAAATTTTAGTTGAGGTGTGTGATAGAATATAGATAGGTAGATAGGCATGTATCTTTTGTAAATATATTGTGATATGTATATCCCATAATAATAGTAGGTAAATCTCCTAATCAAATATGGAGATAATAGAATATCTCTAGGATATTGGCTAGGTTGTATATATATCACGATGTTAATGAAAAGGCAAGGAGTGTTTTCCTTTATAACATGCTTTCCCAAAACACAAGATTCACAAATGCCATCAATATTGTGTGTTTCTTGGTAATAATTTAATCTCCTGGTCCTCCAAACGATAACCCACAGTTTCTCGATCTAGTGCTAAAGCCGAATATAGAGGCGTCGCAAATGTTGTGGCAGAAGCTTGTTGGCTTCGAAACTTGCTGCTTGAACTTCATCTTCCTCTTTCGAAGGCTACTTTGGTGTATTGTGACAACATTAGTGCTATTTATCTCTCCGGCAATCCTGTTCAGCACCAACGCACCAAGCACATCGAATTAGACATATTGTTTGTTCGCGAAAAGGTCGAGAAGGGTCATGTTCGGGTACTTCATGTTCCGTCCCGGTACCAACTTGCTGATATTTTTACTAAAGGTCTTCCACGCGTACTGTTTGATGATTTCCTGGACAGTCTAAGCATCCGTTCTCCTCCCGCTTCGACTGTGGGGGTATGATAGAATATAGATAGGTAGATAGGCATGTATCTTTTGTAAATATATTGTGATATGTATATCCCATAATAATAGTAGGTAAATCTCCTAATCAAATATGGAGATAATAGAATATCTCTAAGATATTGGCTAGGTTGTATATATATCACGATGAAGTTAATGAAAAGGCAATGAGTGTTTTCCTTTAGTGTGGATAAGAGAAGAAAGTAATCAACAAATTGATCAAAAAGAGTAATGAATTAATTTGGTGGGAAATGATAATAAAAAGTTTATTTTATCCCAATTGTGGTTGTGGAACAAGTGAAAATGAAATAAACCTAAAAGACAGCAACGTCCGGGCCAAATATTTGGACAACCCTCCACGTAATATGGTGTCATTTTCATAAGATCCACACTTTTAACATCATTCAGCATCCCACATTCATGTTCTCAAATAACACTACACAACATCACATTACAATTATTAGGACTATATTTTTTTTTTAGTTTTCTATATATATATATATATATATATATATATATATATATATATATATATATATATATATATATATATATTATGACTATAACGCCTTATAGTCGGTGCTCTGATGTAGTGCATGATACAAGATGCGGTGAAGCTAATAATTGTTTAGTCAAAATTTATTTATTGATTGTGAAATCTGATGGACATCTATTCATCATTTGTCACATAAAAAGAAAATCTTATCAAAATACCGTTGTACACTGAATTAGGTGTTTTAAATTTCTCAATATTGTCATCCACAAAGAACAGCTGTATTTGAAAAATAACGAGCTTATCAAAATTAATTAAGAGACAAGTCTATTCTTGTGTGCTAATTTCAACCACTTATAACCCCACCTCTCATTTAAATAGCCTACAAACCCCCACCAAAATTGATCTTCTAATTGTCTACATCTTCATTATTGCCTTCACATCGATTCATTACACAAATATCCCTCCAAAAAAATCCAACTTTCAGCAAAATTATTGAGTCATGGAAAAATTTATGAAAGAATATAAGCCAGAAAATGCTGCTGGGTAAAAATAGATGTACTGTACTATATAATAATGTTGCAGGTAATATACCATTACTTTTAAAAAATACGGTACGCGTTATTTGTTTATTCATTGCTTATATTATGAAAAAATTACCGCGAAAATTTATTGCTTATATTATGCTGAAAATTACCACAAACTGTTTCTTATTCAGAAATCACTTATTTTTGATAATTTAATGTTTTGTTCTTCAATTCGATATAGTCCGAGTGCGATCAACTAAAAAAAAAACATCTATTAATAAAGTTGAGGTATGTGCAAGTTTACTCAAATAATTGACCGTATCAACTAGTTGTTCCTGCTAATCTTTAACAGCTATAATCTTAATAATTTAGGCAAATGGCATATTAGTGTACTTAAGTTTCATCAGAGTTGCAATGTGGCTTCCAACGTTTTATTTTTGGCAATATAACTCATAATGTTTACATTTTGTGGCACTGTGACTTAAAACTGGATGGAAACTAACGAAACTAGATGAATGCTAATGAAACTAGATGAAAGTTAACAAATTGAACCTGGATATATAACGACCTTTGTAGAATATTACATTATCCACCCCTTAAAGTCAAAACATTATCACTGTCACTATTTTATTTATTGTATTTACAAAACAAAATAATTAAATAGTTTAATAAAATAATAAATTTATTTTATACATTCAAAATAAATATTACCAACGCCTATTTGAACAAATTATCTCAACTTCCTTAATATTAACTATTAATTTTATAAATCAAAAAATTACTGATTATGTTTTTAAAATAAATTTTCTTTTTTGTCAAAATAAATATTATTCAAATTTTAAAAGATAAAAAGTCTCAATTTTAAATTTAATTCAAATTAATTTCAAATCTTCAAATATACTTAATTTTTTCTCAAAAAAGTGACCATTTTCAAATCTTCAAAATCTCAAATTTGAGCTTCTTCTTCAATAGCTTCTCATGGAAGAAGAGGCTGGTGACTATTTTCGTCCTTTTGTTTTGGTTCTACAAAAGACTTCCTTTGATAATATTCAGTAATGAAACAAATGCATGACTACAAAGGACTCTCAATTTTATATTTTTCGTGTTTTTCATTTTTGATAGCTTTAAGAAATAATAAATTTATTTTTTAAGAAATATATTAAGTCTTCAAAACAAATATTAATGAAATACATTTTCATGCGTGTAATATTGTCAAATTAAATATCTTTGAATTTTTGGGGCACGCAAAACAGTTTTCAAAGAAAGTCATTATATTTTTCGTCGAATTTGTTAACTAATATCCATTTTCGTTAGGATCCGTCCAGTTTTAAGTCATATTGCCACAAAATGTAAACATTATGAGTTAAATTGCCAAAAATGAAACGTTGAAAGCCACATTGCAACTTTGGTGAAACTTAAGTATACTAATGTGCTATTTCCCCTAATAATTTTCACATAGTGATGAGTTTTTTACTATTGTTTTCACATAATTAATCAGTAATCTATCAAAATTTCCTAAAAAATTTAAAAGCTTGAAAAATTATTGCACCTTTATACACACACACACACACACACACACACAAAAAAAAAAAAAAAAAACCTGATCTTCAATCATTCACTGCTTCTCGATCTCGATGGCTCACTTGAACTGGGCACAGTAGATGAAGATTCTTCAGTAGAAGTATAGGAAGTCTCCATTTTCGTTAACGCGCTCGATATAATACTATTCAAACCATATGACCCGCTTGAGGAATTTCCCGGGTGGAGATTTCGACCATTCAAGAAAGGTGGTTGATTAGGGGACGGAACGGCAAAATCTTCGATTTTTAGCATATAAACAACTTCATCCATCGATGGTCTTGATGCAGCCGAAGCTTGTGCACAAAGAAGTCCGATTTGAAGCACTTTTGACGCTTCTTTTGGAGGGAAATCGCCTTTTAGGGACGGATCTACGCACTCTGATAAGTTACCGGTTTGGTATAGCTTCCAAACCTGATTTGAAAACATAAAACCCGATCAGTAACGGGCCCTGCTCTGCACTGCACATAGTGAGCTGTTGCAGTACTAGGTTGTTTTTTTTATCTTTTTCTTTTTTTTAAAAAAAAAAAAAAGTTGGGTCAAAAAGAGAGTGAGTTGAATCTCACTGTTTGTAAAAGCGAGGTCGAGTCCTCTAAAAAGGCGATGTTTTTTCTTCCACATACAATCTCGAGAACCAGTACGCCGAAACTATAAACATCGGCCTTTTCTGTAAGTTGCCCACGGACTATGTATTCAGGAGCCATGTAACCTCTGCATTCAGTGAAAACACACATTATTCATAGTTATAGCAGATATATATGTATATATATATTGTATATTCGGCTATAATTGGGGTCTCGTAAGAGTCTAATGTAGGTCTAACTCTAAGTGAGTGTCTAATTTTAGAAAATTACGAAATTTAAGTTTAACATATGTCATATTCCAATGTACACTTGCAATACTACAACTATATAATAAGGTGTAAATTTAGGTATTTATATGTATATCTCCTACTCAAATTGCTTAAAGTGAACTATATAAATACAGCTGAAAGTCAAAAATAGACCCTTCTTTAGGGACATATATTACTTTTTTTAAGAAAAATGTACGTTCATTTAGGCACGGAGGGAATAGAAGTTTATTAACTTACAATGTGCCTGCAATTCCCGTGCTGAGATGCGTCATTTCAGTTCCAAAAGACCTAGCAAGGCCAAAATCAGCAACCTTTGGAGCAAGATTCTCATCAAGAAGAACATTGCTACTCTTAATGTCTCTGTGGATTATCCTTACGTGACAACCACCATGAAGATAAGCAATCCCTTCAGCCGTCCCAAGTATAATCTCAAACCGCTCTTTCCAGTTTAAAACTCTTACCTTCTCCTTATCTAAAAAAACAACAAAAGAAGTTTGAAAAAAGAACTTACAAAAATAAAATGCAGCCTGTACAAGGAGAAGAAGGGTTTATATACCAAAAAGGAACTGATCAAGGCTTCTATTTGGCACATACTCGTAAACCAAAAGGCTCTCGGGGCCTTCAATGCTACAACCCAAGAGCTTAACGAGGTTTTTGTGCTGAATCCCGCTGATCAAATTCACTTCGTTAAAGAATTCATCTACCCATTGTTTGGTATTGAAAACCAGTCTTTTCACTGCAATAATCTCCCTGTTTGGAAGAGTCCCTTTGAACACAGAACCCGCTCCTCCTTGTCCTATTTTCCTTGAAATACTAAAATAATCCGTAGCCTTCTCAAGGGTCTCGTACTTGAAGTTCAAATTCCCCTTGGTAAATGAATTCGTGACTTGGTTTAAAGTGTTGCGTTCTGTTACAATGTAAGTTGATATTTACATCAGTAAAAAGTATACAATTTTTTATTTATTTTTTGAGAGGATCATGGTTTAAACGGTTCTATTTGGAAATGAACTAGTCTCACCTTCTTTTATTTTTGATATTCTTATATAAGCTGCATAAATAGCAAAGAGTACCAACAGGAAGAAAGCCAACACGGATAGAGCGATAGCCACTTTACTTCCTGTCCCTGACATACCTGAAAGAGAAAACAACCATCAAATTCTCGACTTTGATGGACACGTGGCATCAACTGAATCCAAGGGCGAGAAGTTTTATTCTTATTTTTATTTTATTTTTTGAACAAAAAAATGCATATTATTGTTAAAAAACATTGAACATGTTTTTAACAAAATAAGTCCAAACTCCCTGCATTGAAGTTTAAGATTGAAATCCTACATTGGCGAAATCTCGCAACCTTCATAAGCAATTGGGAAAAGGGAACTGTTGCAACACGAGATATGCAGTAGCCAACGGTCTGAGATGCGTCCTCCTCTCTCACTTTTAAGTTGTGTGGTCAAGATTCATTGCATAATATATGGGTACCACCGAGCACCCTATTCATCTCAGCATCCATCTCAAAAGGTGAGAGATGTGACCGCATCTCTGACCGTTGGCAGTAGCACTTCATATTTGCTGCAGTGGTCCCATTTCCAAGCAAATGGCATACTACCTCCGTCCAAAATGATTTTTATACTTTTTTCGCCGTTACTACGAACAAAACCTTGAGCAATAAATTTAAGTTCATTTAAGTATACTAATGAAAATCAAAACTTGTTATTCATACACCATCAACAATACTAGCAATAACAAGTTTTAGATTTTTCATTAGGACAATTAAATCAACCTAAAATCATTATTCAAAGTTCCTTCGCAATAATAACAACGAAAAAAATAAGAAGATCATTTTGGGACGGAGGGAGTATTATGCATTGCATGTTCAATGGCCAAATGAGAATAGAGACAAAATGAACCGAAAGACATGAACACATGTTTGAAATATGGCATCAGCATCCTCAAAAGTCAGATCAATGAAAGAAAACAAGTAAAAGGTATGAGAAAATGACCCACACATAAACTAAATTACAAAATGGAAAGTAGACAATCTTTAGAATCTTAAATTTAACACCAACCAGCACTACCAAGAAAAAGAATGAAAATGACTTGACTCAAGTCTCAAACCAGCAACACATTTAAAATTCAAAAAACTAAATAAAAAATAATATACCAAAGTTATAGGTTGAATGATCATTTGAAGAAATTTATTGACTAGTATAAGTAGTAATTTACTAAAAAAAAAAAATAGTAGTAAGATTAAGAACGTAATCAAACACTTAATAAGAGGTCCTCGAGCACTATATTGATCTTGAGCATTATATCGAAAAGGAAGATGTGGCAAAATCGAAGTAGCGCGTTGCAATAACAAAGTAGCTTGTTGTAATAGTTCCATTTTTTTAAAAAAAAAAAAAAAAAAAAAAACTAACTTTCATGTTCAAGCACGTCGTGTTAAAAAAAAGTACTTCCTTCGCCCCTAAATAAATAGCAATTTTGATGGAATACATATATATTGGGGGGCATGTGCAACCCGACTGTCATCAGAGTAAGTTTACTCTAACATGTAACACATTCATTATAACATGCAACTAGCATAACAGATATGTAACTCCTGTTGTGGTTGTTATGGACATTTCTAGTTTGCTCGCAACTATCCGTAGTTTTATCATCAAACGGTTGAGCTCGTCCATCTGATACATGCTATCTGAATGCCCGGGTCCAAATTCTGTCACGGATTTATCTAACAAAAGATATACTCCCTCCGTCTCACACCAATGGGTACTTTTGGTCAAACCTACTTGAACTTTACTTTGACTAACATTTTATGCTAAATAATTTATCTCTATAAAAATTTTAAAATAGTTATTGATAATGTTCTATTTTTTTAAAAAAAATTTATAGAGATTAATAATTTAGCATAAAATGTTAGTAAAAGTTTAAGTTGATTTGACCGAAAGTGTCCATTGGTATGGGATAGAGGGAGTATCAAGTATGGGATCCCATTGGAAACTTAACTAAAAACAATGAAAACAAACAACTCCCAAAATCAAGATTAAAGCTTTCACCTCAAATTGAGCTAGAAATTTGCAATCAAATGGAACCCAAATTAAAAAAAAAAAAAAAAAAAAAAAATTAAGCTTAAAAAGATTATTACCTGAAAAATCGTTATGCCCTGTTTGGGATTCATCATTATAGAATTTTTGAGTAGAATATCTCAAATAACACCCAGCATACAAACCCCTTCCTTCTTTACTTGGCAAACACTTTCTCCTAACATCTCTCCCAGCTTTCTCCAAACACTCCCTACATCCATCTCTACTCAAAGTTTTCCAACATTGCGCCAATCCAAACACGCCCTTATATTCCATAACCCCAAATCCACCATTTTTACCCGCAATTTCAGTCAAATTTTCAACCACCACCCTCGTACTATTCCTAAATTCCCCAATCACCCCTCTACTTTTCTCATCACTTTTCCACCCCTCCAAAGTAGTGTTGCAATTGACGGTATCTTTGGTGGGGTCCACAGTCTGGTTAAAGAAGCTGTAATTGTCGTACCGGAGGAAGCACCCGTCGAGGTAGATGCGGCCGGAGACGGCGGGGAGGCACCGTGGGAGGCGGGTACGGCTGGCGGCGTAGCAGAGGAGGCAGTCGGTGTGGGAGAGGTCGGAGAAGCACTGAGCCAGGCCGTAAATTGGCGGGAAGGATTTGGGGAGATGGTAAGTTGCGAAATCGTGGGTGGTTACTCGTTGGGAGAGGGCTTCCATTTCTTGAACGAAGGTGGGGATGTTACTGGTGTTAGCCGGCGGCCGGCCGGTGCCGCAGAGGAGGCCGGCTTCGGAAATACGGGGATCGGAGGTGGAGAAGGTGAAAAGATTGATGGAGATTAATACCCATATGAGGAATTTTTGATGTGGAGCTGGAAAATGCATATTTTTTTGGGTTTGATCTGGATAGAGGAAGAGGAGGGGATTGAAGAACAGAGATTTTTGTTGGTGAATAATTAAGGAATTAAATTGTAAAATAAGTGTGAAAATTGATTATAAATGGGGGGTTAAGAATTGAAGAAGTGGACTGTTTGGAGTTCTTGGAATTGAATGTGTTCACACAGTAAAAGAGTGTGTGTGATTCTGTATTTTTGGAAGTCAAATTGGTGTAATGATTTAAGTTAGAGTATGAATTTGTGAAATGTCTTTTTTTCCTCTGACATTTGCCGGGATTTTGGAATGTGAGTATTTGTAGTTAGTTGTAGTTGGGAAATTTGTGGTGGTGGTGGTGGCCGGTGGGGGCCTACTTTGGGAAATTTCATTAATATTTGCTGTGTTTAGAGGTGCAAAAATGAAACGTTTATACTTATAATAGTACTCCATCTCATAAAAAAAAAATTGTTAGAATTATAAAAGAAATTCATAAAATGATGCATATAGAATGAAGTGATGATATTTTATTTGTGAGGTGGTCTCCCATGAGAACAAGGGGATCCGTCTCATGCATGAGACGGGTCGCCCCATGACCCATGGGCCGAACCCGCCACGTGGCAACCCACCATTGGCCGAAAAAAAAAAATTCTTTTTTTTTTTTTGAGTTTTTATATTTTTTTTCGGCTTTTTAGTGGTTTAGCAAAAAATAATAGTTACCATCTCTTGAAGTAACATTGTTCATAAGTAAACGTAATACTTGTTTTTTTAAAAAAAAAAAACTCGTTTTTACCCATTTTTCCAAATGTAATACTAAATATAATTACATGTAACCCAAACAATATCTAAATGTAATAATCATCTATGCTGAAATATAATAGTGCTTTAGCTAAAATGTAATATAATGTGTATTTTAAATTTTATTTTTTAAAAGAAAATAACATTTGAAAAGTAATAACTTATGTATATGAATGTAATAGTAAGTTTATACAAGTAAATGTAACACTTTGATTGACGAAATTGTAACAGATTTCTATAAATAATATAATACTTTTACATGTATCATGATAAATTTGACCCCATTGTATCTTATTGTTTGAAAACATATAGATATCTATACATATGTATTACAATTATGTACAAATACTATTACATATAAATAACACGTTTGTTACATTTTAGTTATAATAAGTATTACTTTTGGCAAACGAAGAAAACATAGGAAAAACACTATTACTTTAAGAGATGGTAACTATTACTTTTCACAAACCGAAAAAAAACCAAAAAAAAAAAAAAAAAAAAAAAAAAAAAAATCGGCCAATTAGGGGCTGCCACATGGCAGGATCCCCCCATGGGTCCTGGAGCAGGGTTGCGGGTCGGGTTGGAGTGTTCTCACACAAGTTTTTGTCTTTATTTGTTACATCGAGTGTGAATCCGCTACACTCTAATTAAAAACACCAACACAATTATGATATTTTATTTTGCAGACTATATTTTGTAGCCATCTTTTATTACTTTATTATTTCCCAAAGATAAATGACAAGGCTGTAAAAATGTGATTATTTTGAAGATATTGTGACCAAACTGAAACTCTAAAATGTATATTACCATTGTAAAATAAAAAATAGAAGTACAAATAATTATAATAATATTTGGGTGGTGTTCGGGGGATTGGTAGGAGATAAAATTAATAGAAAAAAGTGCATATCTAGCATAAAATAAAATCGATACGGAAAAAATTAATGTGGAACTAATAAAACAAGTATACAGAGATTCATCTTTGATTTGTTGTAATTCAATGAATCTAAGCATTTTAAATGGAAAAAATTCATTGCCTTGTAAGATGAGCTAATTGTTTTCCTTAAAAGAAAAATATTCAAGCTTTAAAAAAGAACAAAAAAAACAGAAAAACCCCATTGCAAGTGTAATGCAATATTGATCATATTGGATTAAAATTGGCAATGTATTTTTCATTTTCAACAAAAAATTTGCTAATACTAAATGAGGGAAACAAATAATTTAGACCCAGATTCTTGTGTATTTTGAAAGTGTAAAAAACTGTCCATTATTTCTTTTAAATATGTAAAGTTTTTTTCAAATACTATTATTTTATTTTATTTTGGACAAAAACTTGTGTGAAACGGTTTCACACTGAGATTTTAATGAGGGAGTAAATGGTTTGCCCTTTGAAAGGGTCGGAGTAAGCTCGTTTTTTCTCTCATTAAGACACATCTCATGTGTGAGACCGATTTCCTTTTTGTTTTGTACAATAAACTGCTAAGTACATAGCGTGGATTACGGAAGCGGTGCTGGGCTTCAACTTTATTATGGCGCCAGCCGCCATGCCATGCAGCGCCTATATGAAATCAGTTTTTAATTAAGGCCGAAACAAAGTACTCCCTCCGTCCCACTTGAATTAGGACAAATTTTCATATTGAATGTCCCATTTGAATTAGGACAACCCAAAAGTAGAAGTGTTTTATTTATTGTGACTCACATTCACACTCACAACAACTTTCCACTCATTATTCTCTACCCCACTTTCTCTCTCCTACTTTACTTTTCATACTCACAACACCGACTCCACTAACACCTTTTCATGTCCGTGCCCAACCCAAAAATTCTAATTCGGGTGGACGGAAGAAGTATTGTATTTTATTAGGCTAGCATGACATGTACACACATGCAGCTAAACTCTACTTGTGATACTACTTGCTATCAATATACTCTCTCCTATAAATATACTCTCTCCGTCCCAAAAACTTATTTAATTTTAACAGATAATTCGATTAATTTTTTATCAAAATTATTAATAGGAAATGTTTTGTGAGACAGACTCAGACTCACGTATGAAACGGGTATCGATGAAAGAGGAAATGGGCCTACCCCGCCCGTAGGGAGCAAATCATTTACTCTCTCAGCGATACCCAGTCTCATACGTGAAACCGTTTAGTGATCAACTTCATGATTGTTCTTGTACATATCTTAAAAGATGGAATACACTTTAGAACAACTACATTCATATTTCGAACAAATCGACAAACGAAGACAATTTCTAAAAACTGGTCTACTGCTAAACATTAGCACCCAAAAAAAAAAAAAAATTATTGATGCAAATGGTATCATTTTTCCTCAACAAAATTTGCTTCTAATAAATTAGCACCCAAAATTAAAAAAAAAAAAATGGACAATCGAGATATTTCACCAATGCCTCGCCCAAAAAACAATAATTAAAAGTCAACTTGCTTCGCATCAGAACAAATCAGTAAACTAACCATTGTTTAGGGGAAGACCTAACACCTAATTTAGTACCCCAAACCCTCATTATAATTACACATTCCGACTTACAACAAAAGCAACCTTGAAAATAGATCAAAATTCATCGCCTAGGCTATATTAGCATGTTTAGGATGCCAAAATCCGTGTAGATTTGAGGCAAAATTTGGATGTTAGAACAGCCTTCTTCAACAGCCTTGGGGGGGGTCTGCAGCTATCACCATTCCAGTTCCTTAACATGTGCTACCTCCGTCCCAAAATGAATGTCCAAAAGAATAAATTAAAAGGGGGCAGAGGGAGTATCTTTATTTGACAAAATTGATATGCGATAGAGTGCCACTAATCCTGCAGCATTGACATTACTGGAATGCCCTTTGTTGTAAAGCTTGAACACTTGACTCGTACCTCTTCACCTATTTCGTATTCTCTTTCCCCAACACCCTGCAATATCAAGCAAGGCAAAGAAATTGTCATGAAACCTAATAAGTTTGCTGATTAGGGTTGAAAATGATTGGTTAAGTGAACTGTACAGACATGAGAGAAATTAGTAGACATAACAAAAAAATGTATGCCTCGATCACATGACCGATATAAACAATACACACACACACACACACACACACACAGAGTAGTGGCAGACCCAGGAGTTATTTAAAGTGGGTGCACAAATTACACCACAAGACAGAAAAAATAATCAAACATATGACTTGAACTCAGGACCACGTAGGTAAAAACCTACATTTAACACTGAGCTAGGCAAGCTGTGACAAGATTGTGAACTCAAGACCACAAAGGTAAAAACCACAAACAACAAGAATTGTACGTGAGAGAAAAAGGTTCATATAGAGAGGCAGACAGTTAAAGGTGTTTCAGATTGATAGCAGTAAAACTCAAAATTCATATGACGGACTAAATTCAATAATCAGAAGGTTGCTATAAACTAGAGATAGCACTTACCTCAAACCGATACATTCCACGGATTCCGCCTCCCAAGTCTAGGACTAAACCGCGTGCACGTACTTGCTGGACCTTAGCAGCCACTTCCATTCCAAGCTTGAGCTTTTTCGCATTCATTGAAATCGCTGCTGTAGAATCTTTTTCAGTTGAATCATCCTTAGAAATGGTTGTGGGTACAGAATTACTTGTAACCTCATCCTTGGACTCCCTTACAATAGGTACTTTCTTCGTTTCCTTTACAGGAGATGGTTTTGAGTTCTTCGCCTTTTTGGAACCAGGGTCAGAAATGGTTTGAGAAGATAATACCCTTTTTAGCTTGGGATCGGATTTTGAAGCATTTGTGGTTTTGGGGCTAGTTTTAGTACTCGCACTTGACAAAGTAGATTTTTCCTCCTCGTTACCCTCAACATTGCTTCGAATAACTACATTGGGTGAGGTTGAACCACTAAATTCATGTTTTTCAGCGGGTACACCCTCCAGTATATTGCTTTCTGAGGGTACCCTTTTTAGCTTGTGATCAGATTTTGGAGCAATTGGAATTTCAGGGCTAGTTTTAGTACTCGCACTTGATAAAGAAGATTTTTCCTCCTCATCACACTCCATAACACTACGAATAACTACAACTGGTGTTGAGGAAGAAGATGCCGTGGTCGCACTAGTTTCGCCAGATACACCATCCGTTATATTTGTTTTCTTTTTTTCTTGATTAAGTCTGTCGGTGGCAGGTGCTTGGGCTACTTCATTTGTCCCATGTGGTAAAGTAGCTTTAAGTGATAACTTGATGTTACCACGAAGATCCTGACCAATGCACATGAAGGATAGTTTCTGTCCAACAGAGACCACATCTGAAACTTTGGATACCTATTAAGGAACAGATGTGAGATTATTGAAATCAAAAGTGCATACCCATGATGTACTCCCTCTGCTTACAAAATCATCCATCACCAAACAAGAAGTTCTAACTCACACTAATACTAATGATGCAACATGATGAGATCATTAAGGGTTTTTATGTACTTATGCTGCTAAAAATGCTTAAACCTCAAGTTTCTTAAATTTCCCTCAAACTTCAGATTGCACATTCACTTTGGGACGGAGGGAGTACATAAATGCAACAGGCAGCACATATTTAGGATATAGCAATGCATTTTCTTGTCGAGTGATAAATTTGTATTTCAACCACATTAATGGCATCGTCACTAGTGAACTCCAGAGTTGGAGAGTTAAGAGAAACAAGAAACTTAACCTACCGACATATTCCGGGAGTAAAACAATATAATAGCAATAGTATACATAAACTGATGGAATCGGAGAATAAGAAAAGCCATACTTACGGATGCTTATGCTAGCGCCTATTCACATACAAGGGATATAACTGATTAATCGACAATGATAACGCATGTATTGGTATCTAAATACTAGTTTGTCTTCAGCCATTTAAATATTTTCATATTGCTATGTGTTTTTGAAGTTAGCAGGCAGATTGAAGTAACCAGGAGCAAACTTTTAAACACCATTCTCCCCCCAAGAATCCTTAACAAGTTCCTTGACTTCATCATGTCATCCAGCATACAGGTTAAGGGATAAGAATAATATGTTAGGACAAATACCTAGTTACCTATTCATAAAGTACATACTACATACTCCCTCCGTCCCAAAATGATCTTCTCGCTTTTTTGTCTTTACTATGAACTTTGAACAATAATTTTAAGGTGATTTAATTATCGTAATTAAAATCTAAAACTTATTATCGATACTATTGTTGATGGCGTATCAATTACAAGTTTTAGATTTCCATTAGTTTAATTACATCAACGTCAACCTATAATTATTGCTCGAAGTGCATTCCTAGTAACGGCAAAAAAGTGGCAACATCATTTTGGGACGGAGGGAGTATAAAGCAAAAAACAGAAAGTACTATAGAAGAAAATAAAACAATTAAAGTGATCCTTCTACCGTACATACCGGAGCATGCGACAATTCAGAAATGTGCAAGAGACCTTGCTGGCCACCATTAAATTCAACAAAAGCTCCATATTCTTTAATTGAAGTTACGATGCCTTTGTAAACCCCGCCTTTCTCAATTTCACGGCCAACTATAAAATCAACCTGAGACCAGAAAGGATTCAAGTGTTTCAATTTGATAGACCAAATAAATGAAAGTTCATGAGGTTTTGGTCAAACACTTTATGCACGTGGACTTATTAACCCACAAAATTGAAAAAAAAAAAAAAAAAAAAAAAAAAAAAAACCCTACTCCCATCAAGATGAGTACCAGTGTGAAAAGCAACAGTACAATACAAAATGAAGAGGATGATACCCGGTTTTCATCTTGCCTGAATAGGTAAAGTTCATCTTGCTTGTTTTAAGTGTTTGTTGAGGATGATAGCCGATTTTATTATATTTCACTGGATAGGTGAAGTTTAACTTGTTTCATAAGAGAGGCAAAATGGTTTGAAAATTTTCAGGCACCAAAGTTGATTACTACTGAATACTCCCTCCGTCTCAAATTAGATGTCATTTTGGGAGTTAATTTTTGTCTCAAAATACTTGTCGTTTTACAATTTTCAAGGCTTATTTATTGTTGTATACCAATTCTACCCTTATTAATGATAAGGAATTATCTCTTGCACAAGCATTTAATAGTCTAGGTAGTTGAATTACTTTAGGGGTATATAAGACATTTTCACATACATTAATTGCATTTCTTAATATGTGTGAAAGTGTCTAAAACGACATCTATTTTGAGACGGAGGGAGTACGTATTTTCAATTCCAAATTTTTCCTTTTAACTCTAGAAAGAATCACCAACATGAAATACTGTTTTGAAGATATACAAAAGTCAGCCCAGCTGACTAGAACATGTTCAAGGCAGACAATTTGTGGCTCCCAAAACCCATGCAAAAGAGTATATGAACCAAAAAGGTTTAACAAGTGCATGAATTACCTTTTCTTGTACATCATCCATTTGAGACTGATTCTTAGCAAGGACAGTTAGTGTTCCATCACCCACATAGATTCGTGCGCCTGAAAAGGATATTTCCATTAAAAACAGCAACGTATTTATGCATAAAAGCCAGTGTGGATCAACAACCAGGGATATAAGCAGCAACAAGCGCACACATTCGCGATCAAAATAACAGTTACAAAACATGATATACAATTTATTTACCATACACTTAAATTTGCTGAGTGCTGTCTTTTACAACTAAAATACAATTATATGCATAAGTTAAAACAAAAAGCAAAAAGAAAAAGTGACTTGGTTGTCCCATAACATAAAATGAAGTATTACTGCCAATTGTATGTTAATTATCATAATACGTATCCAGATATATGATACATAAAAAAAATAAAATCACTCCAAACACACACACATATATATGTGTCAATGTGTGTATGTATGTGTGTTTGTGTGTTTATGTGTCTATTTATCAGTAAAGAAACTTTTCTAGAGCAATATAAGAGGGGCGAAATAGACACAAGGGAGCAGTGCACGCGCCTACAGTCATTGTTATTTGTCGGGCTTGATACTGACTAATATTTGCCTCCTGCAAATAGAGAGGCTTAGTTGTTCAAACGAGCGACAAATGAGTACGGACACTAATGACAACATAATAATGATAACTGATTAATAAAATAATTTATAAGCGGGTTAACCTCCCTGGTACTTTGTGCTTCTTCTGTTCAACTCAACTTCAGAAAATGAGAAAGAGGGACAGATGGAGGGGGTCAAAGTGCATCTTTAGTACTAGATAGAGACAATGATTGACTTCATATCAGGTAGAGACAAGGACTTCTCATTTTGCTTGGAAGCATACTCAAGCTACAAGCACTTAATATTTGAATTGAACAGCTAGATATCGCAAGGATACAAGAGCTAACTCAAACCTGTCTCTCGTTCAATTTTCCTCTTCAAGGCACCAAGGGGACCAATCAGGCGGCGAAGATCATCGTTACTATATTTTAACGTCGCTGCACAAAAAATATATGCTGAGTCGTTAGAAAAAGAAAAAAAAAACAAAGATAAGAAAAGCAATGCTCCCTTCATAACTAAGTGTCCACCTTGACTGGGCACAGTTTGAGGAGAAAGCTCTGAATATTAACATTCAAGAACTTTATTATCTGTATTTCGCTTTTTTTGTCAGTAAACTTTTTGACTTCTGAAAACGGGAGGAATGTGTTAAGTAACCAACACTTCTAAAACCTTAAGGTGATAGAGAGGGCACCCACAATGTATATCATGCTTAGATATTAACACTCCCCCTCACGTGTATACGTGGATTTAACTAGGGGTGCAATTGGGCCAATACGTACCCTTTATAATTTTTTATAGGATAAATGCAAGCGGGATGATTTGAACCCAAGACCTTGCCAAACCTAGAGCTCTGATACCATGTTAAGTAACCAACTCTTCTAAAACCTTAAGGTGATAGAGAGGGCACCCACAATGTATATCATGCTTAGATATTAACAGAATGCAGACATTACAAGGGAAATCATACACTTATTTAGGGGCATTTCAAAAGAGAAATATGTTACTTTTTACTTCTTTTTCTATAGAAGGAAATACAGAACTCAATTAGGACCAAGAAAACAGTAAAGGGTGGAAGTGGAAGAGGAAGAGCCTACCTAATCTTGGAGTATTCCTGCCATCCTGAGTTCGTGGAATGCTTATCTCCCTCTCCATGTGATCAAGGATTTGTAGTCGACCTTTGAGTGCAGGATCCAGTGACTCACAGATAATATCAAGAGGAATTCCAGCAGGCTTTATATCTAACTGAATTGCTGTTATCCCATTTCGTGTGCCTGCAATTTTGAAGTCCATGTCTCCCAAGTGATCTTCAAGACCCTAAAATGACAAAAAAAAAAAAAAAAAAAACTTGAATTTATATGTATTATACTTGATTGTTTCACTCTCGACAGCAATAGAAGAAAACTTGACCCACGACACACATCCACATATATATCACATGCTGCGCTTCTTAGCCAAAAGTATGAGCCATTTTCAGTGGAGCACTCCAGTAAGAAATGGAAGGAGTAAATTTGCATCAACGATATATATCAATGTCTTAAAAAGAAAGGGAAGTAGAACAACTGCCTATCAAATACTCCATCCGTCCGAAAATGATCTTCCCATTTGACTATTCAAACTTTTTAAGGATATGAACACTTGCTTCACTAGCCATGTTGTGTTTATGCACATTTAAGCCCAAATTGTAGAAATGGGAGGAACTTTCTGGGACAATGAGAAATGGTGAATGAGAAGATCAATTCGGGAAAGAGGGAGTATCAATCAGCATAAAGTGAATGTGTGGAAAATATTCAACCAAGATATGGCATGTAACGAGCAATGAATGACAATTGAATTGCATTGAGGACTTAGAAAAACATTCTGGTTAAGGAAAACCGACGTAATTCAAAATAGGTTCCTCACCAATATATCTGTAAGTATACGATAACCCTTGATGGTGCCAGTTGATGGGTCAACTTCGCTAACAAGGCCCACTGATACACCTGCTACATGTTCTTTTAAAAGGATGCCAGCATCCATCAAAGCCATGCTGCCTACAAATAATAAAGAAAAGAAAATCTAAATGTGTAAAATAGAAAAACTAGATAATCATAGATTAGATATGAGAGAAAGTCAAGCAGAAATAAGTGAAGAAAGTATGTGAATATTCATTCATATCAAAGGATGTGATCCAGTGATATGCTCCCAACCACCAGTTACAAAACAAAATTAAGCAAGATCCAAGGTTGAAGGGTCATAAAACATTGGACATTTAACGGAATAAAGAATACCATTCCAACAGTACCCTGTTGAACTGTTACTGAAGATTAACATACCTCCACAAACAGAGGCCATCGATGTTGAGCCATCAGAGCTCATGACTTCTGAATTGATGCGAACTGTATATGGAAAGTCCGACTCAGCAGGTAGTACAGCAAGGAGAGATTTCTCAGCAAGGGTGCCTATGATTGAAAAGCACACAAAGAGTTTAAATACCAGATGCTATTTGTCTTGTTGAGCTAACTTTAATTATCACGTGAGGATCTCCATCTGACTATTTAAGAAGGATAATAGCGGATAGGTAAAAGGAGTACCGACCACTATCTACGCTGAAGCAGATGCAAAGGTGTGAGGTCAAATGTGGATACTAAATTGCATAAGATGATAACAATTGAAGAACCGTAATCACTGGTAGGCAGGGGAATTCTTTTCAGAGACTTCAACTATCTATAGTAAGGGAAAGCCACAGTAAGTGCAATGGTAAAGTAGTTTTAATTACATCAAAGTGGAAATCTGACAAGGGTGAATCATATTTATTTCTTTTCCTACAACTCTGGAAGAACATTTAATTTAAGTCCAATATGGAAACAAATTCGGCATGATAACAAATTTAACCATGATACTCCATGTGCAACATGTATATTCAGCTATAAGAACCTTAATTGATCCATAAATTGTTTTGTCCATCTAGTGATAGCAGGATCAGTAATTGAACTATTGCATTAATAAGGAGGATTGTATAACGGAATGCTGACTGTTGCGTTTATATAGAGGAGAAAAACATCCTTTCAGAACATAATTTGAATTCACACGCTTGCCCAGATAATCTCCATACCGTACCTGTTTCTTATTTACTCTTCATACGGTTTCTAAGGTGGACTTCAGATTCGAATGTGCTTTGGACCACCCAAGGGAGAGGGATTCGATGTTCAAAAGAAAACATCGTAAAACAGAAAAGACCCAGATACAAATTAACCTCAACTCAACTACTATGTATTGGGAGGAAAACCCAACTAAGGAAATGAGCTGCTACCTATTACATTGATAGGAATTAGAAGGATTAGATTGATTGATACAAAAACAATGAACAAGTAAACTATCTCACCATGTCCAACTTCACGACGATTCAAACCAGTACGTTTACCAACTTCATTGATACAGAACGGAGGAAAGCTGTAATGAAGCATGAAGCGCTTGGTTGACGGACCAACCAGGGAATGTAACTGTTGAGCATCTCCTGGGGCTCCAAGGGTAACAGTACAAAGAACCTGAACATTGATTTTTTGGTATACTTCAAATTACATGCTAAGAGCGACATGCGTGGGAAATAAGATATAAAAGTATTCTCCCTAACCTGAGTATCCCCACGATTAAAGATTGACGATCCATGTAGTTCAGGTAAGCTACCAGCTTCACAATAAAGGGGCCTGACCTCATCCAGACGCCTTCCGTCTAGTCTAAATCCTTCAGCAATAATCCTTTTGCGAACAACCTAATAATTTATTACACTGAGATAAGCACAACCGAAAGGGTAAGAATAAAAGTCTTTAAACAACACCGAAAGGAAAATTTCTTCCCACATCCTCCTCAATGAGATCGTCTATCTGATACTGAACTTCAGTATTCAAATCAACGGTTTCGCTATATTCACAACATTTGGTACTAAAGACATCCTGGCGCTGATGTTAACATCTTAATCCGTCCATCTCAAAATAAATGTCTCATTTCCTTTTTTTAATATGAAACCAGACTAAAATATGTTACAGATTCTAGAATTTCAATCATTAAAATATTAAAATTATCAATAACAAATTTGCAAAAATTTGCAAGAACTTGTAATTCTTATAAATGTTGGTCAAAGTTTAGCTCTGTTGACCGAGAATAGTCAAAACGTGACAGTTTTTTTAGCGATGGAGTACTACATATCGACAATATGGTTACTTGGCCTTGGTTCGGATGGCATCCAAACTGCAGGGTTTCGCGAAATGTACCCAGATCGTGTTTTGATCAAATTCATGTTTTAGCAACTGAGTTTTGTCAATTATTCCGAGAATAGCAGTCAAAATATGTTGAAGAGATGCATATTATAACACACGCGGTAACCATTAAGAAAAGTTATATATACGGTACTTCATTTACTGTACATGTTACTAGAGTTATTGTGCATACCTCTTTCCTCACTTTGTCAACAGTCTTCGATAAAACCTTTAGGCTTTCTTCATCGCCTTCTTCCTCAAGCACACCTTTCACCTTTTGTGCTATATTCTCCAAGGCCTCTCCACGTTCAAACTAGATGCAGAAGATTTAAGAAGAATCACTCTGAGTAACAAATAGATACGAACAAGCAATGCTTCTGAACAGTGGCAGAGGTAGGGCATAGGCTATGGGGGCAATTGCCCCCATTGAGTTTTCAAAATCAATAATTTAGTAGTGCAATTTTTGTAAAATATTGGTAAAATTAAGTGATTTAATGCAAATTGCCCCCTTTGAAGTTTAGAAAAAAATACATTATAAATGATTTTTGCCCCCATTAGTTACTGTATTTTGTAAAAAAACATATTTTGCCCCCCTTACAAAGAAATCCTGGCTCCGCCACTGCTTCTGAACCAAGTACATAAAATGGCTAAAGGAGGATTAAGTGTGTTTCTAAGTACGCTCATGCATAGCATTTGCACGCACCTTTCCATAGGCAGGATCAGTAAAAACAGCTTCAATTGGTGCTTCAGCCAAGTTCCTAATTTTCTCGTACGTGCCTTCTGACACCATAGACAATTTATATTCCTTCTTCTGTTTACCAGCCTTGGCAGCAAGCCTGAGCTGAGGCTCAATGTATTTAACTGCCTAAATGGTTGGAAGTAACAACACTCAAAATTTCGGTTATAAATTACCAACATTATTGAAAAGTATTATTGGCTCTAAGGTTTACCTCAGGATGAGCAAGCCTTAATGCAGCCTCAAGATCTCTTTCAGAAATTTCACGAGCTTGAACATCCATCATCAAAGTTTTATCTCTTGTACAGGCATATACCAGGTTGAGATCACTTATATTAAGCTGTGAGATACCCAGAGTGAGTACATGCAGTCAGAAATTGGGTGTGTAAAGGAAAATCATGTAATGACCCCAAGATGTTAATAAAGGAATGATGTGAAACTCCAAATTGAAGGCAATCGACATGCAAAGAGGAAACCATAGTAAGCTACAAATTCCCCTTTAAATGTCGCTTTCAACAAGAAAACCAATAATCATGTGAATAACACCAATGAAGCAAACTAATACTTCATTCCATTCATTCTTAATCCAAAGAAAAACAACCAAGCCCCCAAAGAGAAAGAGTGGGATAGAGGCAGGTAACGAAAGATACCTCGTCCATGCTTGGATTAACAATGAACTTCCCATCAATCCTTCCTATACGTATCATCCCAATGGGACCACCCCAAGGTATATCTGATAACATAAGAGCAGCGGATGTGGCATTAGCTGCCATTACATCCGGATCTTGTTTCCCATCAGAAGAAAGAACACTAGCCATTACCTATAGGGAAGCCAATATATATTTGAAAAAATAACAATGAAAAGGATGTAGTGAAGGGGGCAGTGATGGGGATGGGAAAACGTGCTAGGGACCTGGAGATCTAACATACCTGAACCTCATGGTAAAATCCAGAAGGAAAAAGTGGTCGTATTGGCCTATCAATGAGACGACCACATAAAAGTTCACGTTCTTTGGGGGCACCCTCCCTTCGCATGAATGTGGTGGGAATCACTCCTTGAGCAAACTGTTTTTCTTGGTACTCAACCTAAAAGCAAAACGAATAAATCAAAACCCTCACAGCAAACATGGATAACTGTTCTCCTTGACCCCCAAATGTAAGTTGGAGAGAGAGAGAGGAGGCATCAAAGACGGAACATGATTATGCACAGCAGTTACCATGTTCCATCGAGTCTAGTTTGATTTCGAGACATGGTCCCAAATTGAACACTTGCACAAGTTTACAGAAGGCTGATCAACAAAGATTCACATTTCGACTATTTTCCTTCAACTAAAATCAATTTTAACCAATGATGGAGCATAAATTTACTCAGCTTTACAAAATTACGAACATATCAAGAATGCTGACTCTTAAAATCGTAAATGAACTCTTTTTAGTTTTTACGTACTGTAAGCGGCAAGAAATCGCGAACGCCATCGCCTTTAGCTGAGCAAACAGTCGAGAGAATTTTGGTCTCTTCCATGCCTAAAACAACAGAGCCATTAGCGAAACGAGCGATCTTCCCTGTTTCTAGTGTAATTAGACGTGATCCGATCTCGAACTCCTCCTTGAAAGTTTCGAGGACCTTGATTCCGGCGACGGGGAAGTCTGTATCGGCCGGCGAGGTGGAAGTGGAGAAGCCGAGACGGCCGCTGCAAATGGTACGGAAACCGAATTTGGGCCATGTGAGAATGTAAGGTAGGGAAGAGAGGAGAGGGTTTGTTTTGGTGGCCACCGATGCTGCCATGGCAGAGGTGACTGGAGAAAGTGAGAGCTTCGGGGAAATGAATAGAGAAAGAAATAAGGGTTTAGGGTTTAAGAGTTTTTAGCGCCACATAGGTGGGGACTAACTGGGTATTGATTTGAGGTTTTAGGAAAACCAAAATTATAACAATCACAAAAGATCAAATAGAAAGAAAAAAAAAATACTCCCTCCGCCCTATAATTAAAATGTCGCATTTATATTTTTTAAAAAACATACTTTACTTAGTGTTACATATTATTTATAAAATGATAAAATGCATCAAAATATTTTATTTATTAAAAAGTACAATATTTATTTTAAAATGAGTTTAAAAAAAAGTGAGACACTTAATTGAAGTTTGATCTTGATCCTTAGTGTCACTTGATTTTTGATCAATTTTCAATGTCCTCAATTAACAAACCATTTTTTCGTTTTTCATCTATCACTTTGAAATATTTTAATTAAAAATATGACAGAAATTAAATGTGTCATCTCATATGACTAGCTTATGTTACCTTTGTTAGCGCATAACTTACACTACTTAACGGATCCGTCAATCCCCTCACTCTTTTCTCCTCCTTCAACATCAATTACAAGCGTAGCCTAACTTTGCTTAGGCGTGGACATAACACGTGTGAAGGGTCAGCCCTGATACCATAATAAAAACTGAAGTTCTATCCTAAAACCAATTGGCTATGGGAGAAATGGCCCTAGATCTTTATATAGTCAGGTTTTGGCTAATTAATTCCTGATATGAGATAATTGCTATAACACCCTTACCCTATTCACCTCGACCATATTATGTCACCCATCCTCTCTCCACGACATAATGAAAATCAATGTTATTTCCTACCCCCACACAATGCAAGTATTTTCTACAAAGACCCACACTCAGGTAGTTTAATGTATGATCATGCATTTTGTGTTTTAACTAATCGAGTACTGTCATTCGTTTGAAAGAGATTGGGGCGAACTGTTTCAACGATCACCAAATAATCGGGTGACAAATCATGTATTAGCATTAACAATTTTTTAAATGATTAATTTTTCAAAAGTCCCTCAATGAGGATGGATAATTCCATTTATTTCCCTCTAATCCACATGAGGGAATGTTTATTATACTAATGCTCACGGTCATTTAATAAAATAATGTAAACTTCTAATTACTCCCGCTTAATCCTAAAACACGCTAACCGTCTCCTTCCAGTGTCATTTTTTCATATACACCTTCTCGACACAACCTCTCTCTCTCTCTCTTCCCCCCTTTCTCTACCCCTTTCTCTACCCCTCCTCACATCCGGAAACCTACCATCTTCTTCTCAACAACGCTGGTTCTCTTTCCCTCCTCCGTTTCCCAACAAGCACTCACGACTCCTAATGGATCGGGTAACCGTCTCCTTCCAGTATTAGTTAATCATAATTGTTACAATATATATTAACTATTACTATTAATTATATTATTTAATCATAATAGTTACTATATATGTTAACTATTACTATTAATACCATTGTTTTTTTTGAAATATTCATACAACAGACTTAAATATTCTTCTAAATTAATTAAAAAATATATTTATTACAACTATGTACAACCAAAGCTATGAAAATGTTTTGATTAATTTAAATATACATATATTTTCAAATAAAATTATTATGTTAATTTATCAATTAAAAACATCAAAAAAAGAAAATACAAAAAACATTAACGGAATAGATTCCCGTGCAGAGCACGGGTTACCTACTAGTTTAATTGACTTACAAGTTTCCCTTTTTAATTCCTTAGTTTCTAACTTTTCAAATGTGACCAGCGCACTAAGGATTTAATGGCTCATACTCTAGGGCCCTTAAAAGCTAAAAGTTATTAAAAACTAAGACACACTGGATTAAAAATACCACAGACACCCATTGCTTGCGAAAAGACTGATCTGCCCTTCCATCACTTGGGAGCTGAATGAGGCGCTAACGCTCACTTTTTTCGGTCAAATCTCAGTCAGCTCTTATAACTGACATATAAGACCAGTTCGCCTCATATAATTAAAGTATAAGAGTCAATTTTTTTCATTTCTTAGCATTAAAGATATATTATTATTTAGTCAAATCCTTGTCAAACTCTTACAGTTGGTGTATAAAACTTGTTTTCCTCTTATAATTGAAGTATAAGAGTCATTTTTCAATTTTTTTCACAAAAATAAAATAAACTTTTTTTGTTTTACTAATGTTGACTTTCATACTCAGCCAAACACAACCATCTCTTATAGCTGACATATAATACCAGTTCGCCTCTTATAACTAAAGTTTAAGAGTCATGTTTTTTCAATTTTTTTCATTTTTTTTCAATTTTTAATTTAAAAAATCTAATATTATTTGGTCAAATCTCAGTTAAATCTCAGTCAAACTCTTATAATTGGTATATAGCACCAATTCGTCTCTTATTGCTAAAGTATAAAAGTCATTTTTCACATATTTTCACAAATATAAAATAAAATAATATTTTATAAATATTGACTCTCATATTCGGTCAAACACCAGCCAGCTCTTATAACTAACATATAAGACCATTATAACTAACGTATAAGACCAATTCGTCTCTTAAAATAGAAGTATAAGATTGATTGTAACAAGCAGAAAAAAAAAACATGTTTAATAATATGTTAAGAGTAAAGTACCTATTTTGTCCCTGACCTATAGACTTTTTTACCAGTTGGTCACCAAGAGTTTTCAGTGTTCGTTTACATCCCTAACGTAAGTATATCGTTTACCATGTAGTCCTTCAGTCTACTTGCCGTCCAAATCACCGTTAAGTTTGCCTATGTGGCATGCTGATGTAATAAAATTGACGAGCTGGCAAAAAAAATTTACTGACCAAGCAAATAAAATACTTATGTGGCATTAATCTCTAATGACTAAGGCTGAATGAGAAATGTTCAGTTCATCAAGGGGTCAAAGTGTACGTTGGAAAGAAAACATCAGCTACCATCCATGTTCATCACCGCCGAATTCACTCCACCGGACCACCGCCATCACCAACAATGCCACCACCGCCACCATCATCTTTAGTTTCTGTATTAATGTTTCTTTTCATATTTTTCCCCAAATTTCAATCAACTTGCTTATTTTGTTTATTTTTAATTAAACATTAGCCTCCATCCATGTTCATCAATGTCCAACACCCCCACCATGTACCCACTACAACCACCATAGCAGCAATCCAAAAACCACCATAGTCCCAGCAAAATCAAACCTAAGAATCTTTTGAAGCCAATCAAACCGAAAACATAACAGCCCCAAATATCCATATTTTAAATTCAAATCTGAAAATAAAGCTCAAGATCAAACTTAACCTTTCTCTATAGAATCTCTGCAGCGTGACGGAGATTTTTAGCGATGGTGGAAGAGGGTAGCGATGAGGTGGGGCGCCTGGAAATGAGAATGGCGGATTTCTGACCTAGATCTAGATTGGGACCATCGCTACAAAAGAAAGCTGGTGGAAGCGAGGCCTTCGACGGAGAAAGAGGTGGGACCGCCGTTGGAGGAGAAGCCGATGGAAAGAAAGGGGAGAGGAACATGGGGATTGCGTGGTTGTTGACGAAGAAGAAGAAGAAGAAGAAGAAGAAGAAGTGTGGTAGCCATAGGAGAGTGAGGGTTGGCGTGGGTTTTGACGAGACAGGGAGAATCGACCAGGAAGGAAGGAGCAGCCGTTGCCGGAGGAGAAGCTGGTGGAAGGTAAAGGGCAGGGGTGCGACTGGGGGAAGATGATGATGACTAGGTTTTTTTTCTTTTTATGGGAAGTGAAAGGGGAAGGGGGAATTTGTAAAAAAAAGAAAGCATAAAAAGGATGAGGGGTGTTGTTGTTAATTAATACTCCCTCTGTCCCAGAAAGATAGTCTCATTTTGACTTTTTATGGTTAACAAAAATGAACTTTGACTAACCGTGACAATCTAATCATTCTAGTGAAATTCTAAAATTTGTAATTAATAAATCATTAAGTGATTTATTAATAACAATTTTATAATTTTATTGTGATCATTAAATTGACACCAATGTGTGTATACATGTTTATACAAAAAATATAATTATAAAATTCTACTTTTAAGTTTTGATATACAACCCTTTTATATTTTAAATAACAATTTGTGGTCTCTTGTTCAACTATTTACATTTGCACTCCCTTTTAGTTCCACATTAACAATTGTTTGACCATGTCTAATGATGTCAGCATGCCACATAGCACATTTAACGACAGTTTGGATGGAAAGGAGACGGAAGGACGACATGGTAAATGAAATACTTACTTTAAGGACGTAAACGAACACTTAAAAGAGTCGGTGACCAACTCGTAAAAAGATCAATAGGTCGGGGACTAAATAGTACTTTACTCAATATGTTAATGAGTATTAACTTTGTAGTGATAAATTAGGTTTTAATTACGTTATCAATGTGTAATAATATAGGTAATTATTAGGAGATTTTATATCAGTATTTATGGGTATTAAAATGAGTGACTTTTAATATTCTAAAGATTTTGGAGGTTATTAATAAAATATTTGGAGTTCACTCTTTAGGAGTAGTATAAAAGAAAAAGAATTGTATTAATAATAATTATTATTATAATAAATCATGTGTTGGGTAACGTATTTCTTAACCTTACTAAATATGTTAGAATTGATTGATACTATCACCTATTGTTACTTTAAGGACTTTAGGATCTTATGTAAGAAGTTCTATGACTTCAATTTTTAGCTAAGTCCACTTTGTAGAATAGGCTTAGAATATAAGACTTATGCCATGGTGGTTGATTCCTAAGCAGGATCATTCTGCGCATGACCTTTTGTGCAGCAAATGCGCATGACAACCATGTATAGTGGAAAAGTGTTGATCATTGTACTTATCCTTCAACAATCGTCATATCTAGAAGCTTGGAAAGCGCAAAAACAAGCTACACTTTTTGAATTGAGTCAAAATGCTATGGTGTGCATATACAACAAAATGAGCACACTCAGCAGATCTAATAATAGAGATGCGCTCAGATGAAAAATTTCAAATGAAGACAACTGTCATCCTCTAGAAGAAGATTTGAATGTTGTCTTCATGCTATGTCGCCAACAGCGCGCACCAATAGCATTGTACCAGCTCATTATCATTGCTTAGAGCACCAACAGCTAGATTTTGAAGCTCTGCTATAAAAAGCCTGATCGTCTTCATTTTCAAGCTGCTTGAGTTTTTGCTTACAAATAAAAACTTTGAAATTTTGAAGATTGCCTTCTCATTTCCAGAATTCTTAAGAATAGATTTCATGCCTTCATACTTCTAAAACTCCTTCCCAGATCCTAAGCCTTGCAACTCTAGAAATTCTTGAGCTCCCCATCTCTTAGATTCAAAGAGCCCAGAAATTTTGACACACACACACACACACACACACATCTCTTGAAGCTTTAATCATATAGATCTTAGTTCTTGAGAAACACCGATTTAGTTTAAGATTTATACTTTAAAGCATATATTTAGCATTGAGTTTTGATTTATTGTAATCTTGTAGACGTTCCTCAATCTAATATAAATCTCATAGTTAGAAAATCCAAGTGTTGGTCCCAAAGGGCAACAAGTGTATGAAAAATAGCTAGAGGGGGGGGTGAATAGCTGTTTTAAAATTCTTTTCGTACCCTTGAAAAACTCAATTGCAAATGCGCACTTTATCAAGTAAGCGTTATGAAATGCGCCTAAGTGAGTGAGTGAAATGCACAGCGGAATTTAGTAATGAAAATAGGCGCAAAGTGTGATAAAGGGGCGCACACACTCTAAGTATTTTGGCTCAAAGTGGTTTAAAAAAAGGAACTAAGGCAAATGATATATCAACACAACACAATTCAGTTCAATCAATCTACAATGAGTAAACAAGCAAATAGTGAGTGAAAATAATAACTTGAAAGAAATGACAAGATAATAACACAAGCTATTTGGAGAGGTTCGATCAATGAAAGATCTACGTCCTCTACCAAGATGGTTAGTCTTGGATTTCTAATGGAGATCTTATATAATGAGAGAGTGTTACAAATTACAACTTTTGAGCTTCTACACTAACTCAAGATCTAATATTCTATGAATGAACAAATCCAAAACAATAACCGGTGTATCTCTAAAAGATGGATCTAAATGATCAAACTTAAAGAGGTGCGTGTGTGATTTTAGTATCAAGGCTCTTTAGATCTTTATGATTTAGAGCACAATGAAACTAAAGTGTTATAGCTTTGAAGATCTGGGCTAAGGATGAAGGTATGAAGATGTTCTTGAGGAAATCTGGAAAAACGAAGGCAATCTTCAAATCTTCAACAAATGCTTTGAGAGAGAAATTCTTGAAATTCTTAGCAAAACTCAGCAACTTCAAAATGTTGAAGTTATGGGGTATTTATAGTGAACTTCAAAAAACTAGCCGTTGGAAATCCTTGTGGATAAGATGAGCTGTCGCTCGTTGATTGGAGCATGCATATATTATGGCCATTTTGACACTCAACATAAATGTGACCGTTGAGGACACGTGTCAATAGATTAGGCGCATATGTATCTTTTAATCACCGTTGGATCATTGGCGTATTTTGAATTCTCTTCAAGTCTTTGAGTCTTTAATAAATCACTGAGTGTTGAATAAACACTTTGAGGCGCGTTTGAGCCAAGAGGCGCATTGAGCCAAGAGGCGCACAGTAAGTGTGCGTTTAAATCAAGGGGCGCAGAGGCGCGTAACATAGCTAGGAAGAAATCCTTGTGTGCGCGTTTCTGAGAGGCGCATTGCGCGAATGAAGAAAGGCGCATAGCGCAGAGGGCGCATATGCGCGGCTCAAACTCACTGAGTGATTTTTCTTTGAATCTTGATCTTCTTGCCCTATTTCTAAGCCTATTCTATAACAATGGACAAAAAAAAATGAAGTATAAATACTTCTTACATGAGGATCTAAAGTCCATGAAATAAAACTTAGGTGATGGATCAATCAAATCTAATAGATCCTATTACATTAAAACTGAGATATATGTGGGCATACCCAACACCAAGACTATCCATCTTGGTAAAAGACGTAAATATTTTCATGATCGAACATCTCCAAATAGCTTGTTCTTACTTTCTGCTAATTATTTACTGCTCATTTATTTCTAAAATATTGCTTTAATTAATCTTTGTAGATTCTATCGCATTGTTGAATTGTGTTAGTCTGCTCATTGCCTTAGTATCTTTTTAGCGCAAACTCTTTAAGCCTAAAACTTGCGTGCGTTTTCACTCTTATGCAAACTATTCTACGCATTAGTTCATCTGCTTAAAATTCTGTTGTATATGTCACACTCTCACTGCGCGCTATACTTAGGCAATTTGAGTTTTGTGTGTATCGGTCACTGCTTTGCAAAAGATTTTCAAAAAGTTTCAAAACAGCTATTCACTCCCCCTCTATCTATTTTTCATACACTTGTTTCTCCATTGAGACCAACATCATGGATATTAATAATGAGTATTAAAGTGTGTCTTTTAAAAATACTTGCAAGTTACTCATAAAACTTGGAAGCTACTCTTAATACTTATAGACTCCTCTTAGAATTAGTATAAATAGTTAGTTTTAAAGGAAATAAAAAGTAAACAAACTTTGTTGGAGGAAGTAAGAAGTGATCCATGTATATATAATCGGTTGCATTTCGATTGTCACTTTTCTATTAAAAAAAAACAATCAAAATATTTCAATTTTTTTTTTTTTTTTTGCATAACTACTATGTTACACTACAGAATTCCAGTTGTTACATTCAACTTTTGTAATTGATAAATCATTAAGTGATTAGCCAATAAAAAATTCCACATTTTTTTGTTACAAAACTACTATGTTACATTACAGAATTCTAGTTGTTACATTCAACCTTTTGTAATTGCAAACCTATGGTTACATTTCAAAATAAGAACTGTTACATTTAAGAAAAAAGTTACATTTCATAATATAATTGTTACAATTGAGAAAACAAGGTTACATTCATTAATTATAAAATGTAAAAGTATTTTTGTTGTCAATCTTATGTTACCCTTAAACCTTAATCCATTTTCTGCAATATTATGGGTATATTTCTGAATAAAAACTGTTACATTTCAGAAGAAAATATCACCTTTTTTTTTATTGTTGTAAATGTTACATTTGTTGACGAGGAAAAAATTGTAGGGAAAGAAAAAGTTGGAGGAGAGGGTAACTATCACACTATTACATTCATCTGTATAACAAATTATTTTATTTGTGGAAATTTTTTATTTATTTTAAATAAAAAATATAATATTTACTCTATAAAAACTGTTACATTTATCTATATAACAAATTATATAATATATATATACTCTGTTAGTTGTCAATTATTACTTTCTCTAACAATAAAAAAAAAACTATCAAGTATTTTTTTTTTTTTTTTTTTTTTTTGCAAAACTATTGTTACCTTTTACAAAAAAATTGTTACTTTTTCAAGTTTAAACTGATACTTTTTAATAAAAAGTGTTACCTTTCAGGTGACGAGCAGCTCAATTATTATTATTTTTGTTAAAATTATGATTTTTAAAAAAATAATTGAAAACCATATCATTAACGATCTAGTTTGATCGCCTCTTCTCGACGAGCACAACGATGTTTTCAGATATTTGTTTTCCGACTCCAAAATCTTAAAATATCGCATTTAAATGGAATATGACTACTGAAAATTGCATTGTACATAGTCCTAAGAAAACAATGTCCCAAACTGAGACTTGTAAAGTTATTGAGAATTTTCTTTTTAATTGTAACACGTATCGCGTGCTGGGACGCCCTATTTTTGGTAGTGAGAACCGCTCATTCATTGGGGACAAAGATTTCCGTGCACCACGCATGATCCGTCTCATCCATGAGACGGGTCGGTTTTTGACCCACCCGCCCGACCCACTGAACCGGCTCCAGGACCCAGGGGTCGACCCTGCCACGTGGCAGCCTCTCATAGGCCCAATTTTATTATTTTTTGTTTTTTTTGGTTTTTTTCGGTTTGTCAAAAGTAATAGTTACTATAACTTAATGTAACGACTGTATTCATATATATAAAGTAACAGTTTGTATACATAAAAGTAATACATATATACAGAAAAGTAACAGTGTTTTTTTCTATGTTTTCTTCGTTTGCCAAAAGTAATACTTATTACAACTAAAATGTAACGAACGTGTTACTTATATGTAATAATGTTTATACATAATTGTAACACATATGTATAGAAAAAGTAATAATTCAACCATTTACATTTTTAGAGCTAAAAACACTTGATTAGTGTTACATGTAAAAGTATTACATTATCTATAGAAATATGTTATAATTTCTTTTATTAAAGTGTTACATTTACTTGTACAAACAATTACATTCATATATGAGTTGTTACTTTTCAAATGTTACTTTCTTTCAAAAAAGTAAATCAAAATACACAATATTTTACATTTTTTCAAAAGCATTATTACATTTCAGTATAAATGATAATTACATTTAGATATTGTTTGAGTTACATGTAATTATAGTGAGTATTACATTTAAAAAAATGGGTAAAACTTGCTTTTGTTTTTGTAAAACAGGTGTTACGTTTACTTATGAACAATGTTACTTTATATGTATACAGTCATTACATTAAGTTATGGTAACTATTACTTTTGGTGAACGGCTGAAAAGCCGAAAAAATAATATAAAAAAACAAAAAAAACAAAAAAAAAACAATTTTTTTTTTTTTTTGACCTCTGGGAGGCTGCCACGTGGCGGGTCATGCCCATGGGTCATGGGTCGACCCGACTCATGCATGAGTCGGGTTCGGGTCACTCTATTTGAGGTTAGGGTCGGGTTCGGTTTTGGAGAAACCCGCCCCGAACCCGCCCCTTTGCCATCCTTACATGAGACGGATCCCTTTGTTTTCATGGGAGACCACCTCTTCATTGGGTTCTAACCCATATCAAGTCTAGATACATAATACTACTAGTAGTAGATAGGAAAAAAAGAAAAGAAAAAGGTAGGTGTGGATTGCATGTGAATGGGCCAAAAGTCCAAAAACATCATTTGCGTGCGTGTTTAGATAAGGGCCTTGCCGGTTGCGCCTTCCGTAAGGGTCTTTTATCCCACTTCTCGTCTCCGGCCGTTATATACTCTCTCCATCCCACTTGAAATAAAAATATAACGTTTTGCCATTTCAGGTGTCCCACTCGAAAGGACATTTCAAGATAAAAAGTTTTTATTATTTTTTTATTAGTAGGATCCACTTGTCATATTCACAATAACTTTTCATTTATTATTCCCCACCCATTTTCTCTCTCCTTCATACTCACAATACTTTTCAAACAACTTTTTATAATAAAAAATTATTATTCCTTGATGCCGTGTCGGGACCAAAAGTCTTATTTCGGATAAAACGGGAGTATATATATATCCCCTACACACATAAACACGAAACACAGAGATAAAAACGAAAGAAAATTCTACTAGCATTTCAGAAGAAGAATAGAGAATTATCCTTGAACAACAATGGCAGCATCAAAGGCCAAAGATCTCGTTTCATCCAATCCCGTCGTCGTCTTCAGGTTCGTCTCTGTGTGATTTTTTTATTTTATTTTATTTTTATGTGTGAATTTGAGGAAAATTATTTATGGATTAATATGATTTGAATTGAGCAGCAAGACGTTTTGTCCGTACTGCGTCAAGGTTAAGAAGCTGCTGGATCAGATCGGTGCCTCTTACAAAGCTTACGAACTCGACCGTGAAGGTAATTTCTCCTCTCCCTCCTCCTGTTGTAATCACCTTCTGTTTGATTTGAATTGATCAGAAAAATTGTGATGCATTTGACGGTGGAATTCCGTAAACTGTAATTAGGAATTTGATTTTGAACTTGTGTAGCTTCAAAGTTTTATTTTAGGGCTTGTATTCCAGGTTCATACACTAGATTAACTACCAAGCGCCTAGATCACCTTGTTTATAGGTTAACCAAAGGCCTTAGTTTCGAGCACCGCTTTAAATCTTGGTAGGGTGAGCTTTGCCGGATCCGAGGCCGGTGCGGTTAGTCAGATTTTTATAGTATACTTACATCTTATAGTATGTGTGTTACATTTTATCGCGGGAGTGTAAAATGATTTAAATTTTTTATTAACGAGAGTTAGATCTTACATCAATATTGAGTTATATTTTATAATAGATGAATTACATCTAATTCTGATTGCTGCATAGTCGGTTCGTAGTCGAAATGCACTGGCCCAAATCTGAATTTTGTTGGCCTCGTGGTTCCATCTTTATGGAACCAGACTCGTTGTCAACGAATGTGCTAGGGAGGCCGGATTACCTCGAGAAAAAAATCTGGATTAGTTTTACTTGAATTCCAAGTAGCACTTTTGTGTGTGCAGGCGAGTCTTTTATTTCTTTTTTTCTGTTGGCTGTAGCAATCAAGATGATATAGATGACCTGATTCCAGGTAGTAGGTACAAGCTTTCTACTATAAGCAGCAACCGTAACCATGATATGGACTTTGATGTTGATGTACAACTTGATTTTGCTATTCTATTTGGTAAATCCATTTAATCAGACTATTTTAACTTGGTGTGATGACTCTTACTTTGTCTAGCAACATCCTCCAATTAAAAAAGACTCTTAACTCTAGGAATCTACTCATGTGACACCTTATTAATATTAATACTTCCTCCTTTTTGAAATAGAGTAGGTCTTGTGAAAAACGTGTTTTTCCAAAAAAAAATGCCAGTGTTTAATATATCAAAAAGTGCCAGGTTGGCCACTGGCACTCATAAACGACACTGGTACTTTCATATGTGCCAGTGCCAGTGTTAGTGTCAAAAAGTGTCAGGCACATACACTGACACTTTTTTAGCACTGGCACTGGCAGTTATGAAAAGTGCCAGTGTCTATGTTAATATGTGCCAGTGTAATATCATTGGCACTTCTTAAAACTAACACTGACAGTTACGATAACTTCCAGTTTATTACAAAAATGCCACTGCGTGCGTTGAAACAACTTCCGGTTTATTTACAAAATTGCCACCGCCTCATTTAAAAAACACGTTTTACCCTAAGCTTAGGTGCGTTTGTTGCATTCATTAACTGGTCATACTGAGTGACATAATGTATGATAGATACAAATAGTGGTAAGTTTGGTACTAATTTATTCGTTAAGTCCGTTTCTTAATAATTGTGCAAAACCTTAACAAATATTTATTTTAGACTGGAGGGCGTAATACCTACTAAAATGTTGGTTTTGGATTGATGTCGTCACCGCCATGATAAACATAAAACAACTCCTCGTTAGCAATTTGATTTTTTGGGTCGAGTATGCTATAAACCAACTTTAACACGCTAGTGATTATTAAAGTGGCTGCTAGCCGATCGAGGTTGATATATGTTATTAATTGGTTTCAAAATGGTAGCAAGCATTTATATTAATTTGACACGACACGATTGCCACGATCAAAAGCTTGTCCTCATGGGTACAAAAATGATTAGAGCCATAAACTATTGTTCACGTAGCATCCGGGTAGCATCTTGCCATCTTCTTTAACCAGTGCTCCATCCGCCCCTGAAATATAGTCTCATTTGGTTTTGATGGTTAACATAAGTGAATTTTTACCAAATATTGATATCAATCTAATCATTCCAATGAAATTCTCAAAGTTATATTTGATAAATAATCACTTAATGATTTGTCAATAACAAGTTTTAGAAGTTCACTAGGATGATTAGATAGACATTAATGTTTGGTCGTTCACTTGCGTTGACCCATAAAAACCAAATGGGACTATATTTGCGGGACCGGAGTGAGTATCTAGTAGTGAGCGGCTGTATTCTATTTGTGTATCGTTCTTTCTGGAATGGTCTTGACTTATAAAATGCTTGTGTTACCTGCTTCTTAAGGGGACGGAGCTGAGATTCAAGCAGCACTTGCTGAGTGGACAGGGCAGCGGACTGTGCCAAATGTGTTTATTGGCGGGAAGCACATTGGTGGCTGTGATGGTACGAACCTGAATCAATATCCTTGGACTATCTATTTGTTTTAA
Organism: Campanula takesimana; assembly: GCA_026119855.1. Taxonomy (NCBI): domain Eukaryota; kingdom Viridiplantae; phylum Streptophyta; class Magnoliopsida; order Asterales; family Campanulaceae; genus Campanula; species Campanula takesimana. The sequence goes on along the minus strand of JAOWBW010001150.1, from coordinate 108,673 downwards.
GCATTCATAATTTGTGAGTTTGATTATATCTTCTTTTGATTCCCTACAGCAACTACTGGACTACACAGCGGAGGGAAGCTGGTTTCTTTGCTGACAGAAGCTGGAGCCGTTGTTAAGTCTACCGCTTAGTAAATTTTCTGTTAGTGATCGTTGAACGTATTATCAATAAAATTGCTGGATTTATGTTTGATTCTCCTGTTAGCACATTCTATTGACTATTTCATAGTCCCTCCGTCCCTTATTAAGCATGAAATTGACTTTAAACGCGCTTTAGCTGTTAGTAACATGATAAACCTGTAAAAAAAATGTTTTTTTTTTTTTTCGTTGTGCAACTATATTATCCTTAGTTAATCGTCATACTCATGGCCTGATCTGCGACTTTGGTTGACTTGGTTCGATTTGTAAGGCTAAATAATGTGAACTACATTCTCCATAGTTAATTGTCTGCGACTTTACTAGTCTTGGTTTGATTTCCGCGGCTCTTATGGCATATGATGATCTGCGACTTTGGTTGACTTGGTTCGATTTTCATGTCTAACTAGTTGGGGTTGTCCCTGTAGGCGATACCAGTTGCGGGTGAGAATGAGCGAACTAAAAGTAGAGAGAAAATTTAAGAGCTAATGTGGTTTCTGAGAAACTCTCACTCTACAAAATCAGAAACTGTTCATCTCTCCAAAACTTGTGTACAACCCAACCCAACCCAACCATTACCATGTTTTGGAAACTACCAACTACTAATAAGAAAATAAAACAAAACCAAAAATAAAGAAATTAAAATTTTTACAACAGTAATGTGACTTTTCCGTCCCTCATGGATTGCTAAAAACATGTCTAGTCGATGCTTTCAACTTGGTTAAGTTTGTATATTTAAAGTTCATTGGATTGGCTAAAATAAAAAAAAATCTCGTTGAATTATTCGACATGTCTAACTTCACTTCATGCCAGTGGCGGAGCCAGGAATTTTCGTCAACGGGGGCAAAAATTGCACCACATAAATATTTTAACTGTATTTTAGTCGATGAGAGCAAAAAAAATAAAATCTAATGTAGTTTTACTTTTATTTCAAATGGGACAATTTCAACAAATTACACTAAACTTCCAATTTTTTGTGAATAAATTTTTATTTTTTGAAATTCAATGGGAGCAATTGCCCCCTTTGCCCTATGTAGCTCTGCCAGTGCTTCATGCAAAAGTAAACCTAATAGCAGCATGTTAATCATACCATCTGGACCGTTTTAGCAACTAAAGCTAAGAACAGAGGAGGCAACCAGGATGCATATTGCATTCCATCTCTTCTCTCACTTGTTCATTTATATGTGAATTTACTTGTTTTTCATGGTTAGATGTCGGCATAGGAAATATACTTGTTAATCCAGATATAATGTATCGATGAAAAAATGAAACAATTATTTTATTTATTTATTTTTGGTTTTTTGTTGGAGGGGTGGGGTGGAAGAAACAATTAAAGTGGAAGTTTGAGAAAGTACGTACATGCAAACAAACATAATTTATAAGAACATTGACCAGATCTCAGGCCCCTTTTGGGACTGATCTGACATACTACAAGTGTCATAATTTTTATTTTTATTTTTATTTTTTGGAGCAAATGTGTCATAATCTTAAAAAGCCATCCTTGATCCTTTCAAAAATCTGATGGACAATCAAAGTATCAAACGGAGGAAACATTAGTAAACAAACAATGCCACTTAATCTTGTAAATATAGGATTTTGCAAAAAAAAAAAAAAGAGAGAGAAAAATTTAGAGGGGAAGTCCTGTTTTTATAGGGTTTAAGGTTTGGGTTTCAAGGGTTAAAAACAGGACTTTTTATAACTTATGAAGGAACTAGTTTCTTCCAAAACACACTAAAAAAAAAAAACCCCTTATAAATATATCTTGTAACTTGCATCAATCTACAAAAACTCTTCACCAGTCCGTCACGCACTAGAATCAGACCAACACTTCAACATGATAAGTTGCAGATTATCTCAAAACAAGGAACAGAGAAATAATATACGGAGTAGACCATTTTCTTTCTTTACTCGAAAAGAATAATGTATATATACGCTACAATAGCGCTGTTTTAGAGTACAACAACAATGATTTTCCGGGAACAACAATCTCATTCTCATCCATCACTCCCAGAATGACAGGGAGAAGCGTCAGTCCAGTCCCTCTTTATACTCTGTATTCTAAAATGTTTCAATTTTTGTCAACAATCAATGTCCTCAATGCATATATATATATACACATATATGTGTATATATACGCGTACACATATATTGGCAAGAGAGAGACTCTACGGTTTTCCAGTATAACAAAACGAAGTCATATTATCTCAAACACTGGTATGATTGAGGGAACCATCTAGACAACATGTAGCTTTTAGCAGCTACAATGAGCGCGAAAAAACTATAGCACGGTAAATGTAGTAGAGCCACCATTAAGTACCTACACATCAAAATTCATGGTAAAATGAGGGGAAAATAGGTTGTCACGTGCAGAAGTTCAAATAGCAACTTTTTAATATTTTTAAATCAATGGGACTCACTTGTCATACTCTGCAACTACCCCACTTATTATTCCCTACCCAACTTTCAACCCCTACCCTAATTTTCATACTCACAACACTTTAATGTTATACTCCCTCCGCCCCATAACAATGTGCACATTTTTTTGGTGTGCACGGAATAGTAGTGGGTACTTGTTGCGAGTATGAAAAGTGAGATAGAATAGAGAAGGTTGGGTAGGGGAATAATTGTTGTGAGTATAATAAGTGGGTCCCATTGAATAAAGAAATATATAAAATTTCCATTTTGGGGAAAGTGTGACTTATCAATGGACGCCCGAAACGGAAGTTTGTGCACATTGTTATAGGACGGAGGGAGTATCCTTTTCCTGAGTTCCTGTGCACGCCACTTTTGTGCAATTTCAAATGGGACGGAAGGAGTACCGATTTGGACGGTTAATAGGCCAAATTGCCTTTTGACCACCTAAATTATCCAACTTTTTTTTTTTTTTTAATAAACCACTTAATGTAATCTAGGACCTGTTTAAATGTTTTGGAAAAGGTCCTAGTGAACCATGCACTGCACCCGTCAATTGCCGTTAGGAAATTTAGTAAAAACTAATGAAAAGTAACAAAATCTTTTCAAATAGGTCCTAAATTACACCAAGCGGTTTATTGAAATAAGATGAATAGTTTAGGTGGCCAAAAGGAAATTTCGCCTAATTAATGAATCATGAGGGGTTCATGCATAAAAATTAGCAGAGAAATATTTAGCGAGTTCTCTACAATAGGAGTTCTCATGACGTACCATAATGGAGCATATGGCAATGATAGGTCAAGAAATGGGTATGGCCACCTGGAACAAAGATAAGTGCTACTTTAAGACAATAGGAGAACACAACAATAGGCTTATTAAATGTAAACAAGGCAGAGAATAACATTACCACATTGAGACACAGGCATGAACAACCCACTCAAAGATGACGAAAATCCCAGTCAATAATATGAAATACGCGATCCGGAAATAGGGGAAGTGCTGAAACAAGGTTTTCGTAAATTCTCAAAGGTCCAAGAATGTTAACATAATAAACACGGAAAAAAAAAAAAAAAAAAAAGAGGGAGAGAGAGAGAATCGATGAAGGAAAACTAAAGAAGTATGTAGGAAATTACCAAGCAATTCAGAGCCGTCTCCCCAAGAAGTAAAACAGCATTTAACGAATGTGCAATATATGTGAACTATTAACAGAAGAAAAACATTCAAAAAATAGTGAAATGTTTGTTAATAACATAATGTTGAAACTTGAAATAACTAGTCCACAAAAGTAATAATGTGGATTAAAGAGAATGAAAGGAGCCCAAATAAAATAAAAATAGGTAGTAATACTCACAAAATTCAGTTGGTAATCTCTGATATTGAGGAAAGGAAACATCAGCATCCAATAAACAGAATCAGTTATCACCACTGCCCCAGCAGTCATCTGTTTACCATTGAACCGATAATTAAACTCTTACGGCAACAAAACACAATTTTTATAGTATTTGATAACATTTCTTAAAATCTACTTTTCATCTCAAAAGTGATTCTCATCAATAGATAAATTTCAAAAATACATAATCTCGGGAGTGGATATAACCTGGAATAATATCTGAAATACATAGCCCCAAAAGGCAGCAGTTTGTAAGTAATTTTTTCCCTGATGATTCAGGTTGTAACCCGTTCTGATTGTATCCTCAGCTTCTCCATGTGTAAGAGGTACATAAAGGCCTTGCTCTGCATCTGTACCAACATGATGGACAACTTGGCCATTTGTCTTTTCACTTTTGTGATACCAGAAGCATCCGTAAATGGAGAGCACTGAACCAAACTACAAATGAACTAAAGGACATTCATGAGCACTCTAGATCAAAGAACACACACAAACACAAAAAAAAAAAAAAAAAAAAAAAAAACTTGTAACCAAATACTCCCTCCGTCCCGCCGGAAATTGCAAAACTTACTATTTTGGGCGTCCCATAGAAATTGCAAAATCCATAAATGGAAAGTTTTTAATACTTTTTAATTAGTGGGTCCCACTTCTCATACTCACATCCACTAACCCACTAACTATTCTCTACCCCACTTTCTCTCTCCCACTCAACTATCAACACTCACAACACATCACCTTTTTCACTTTTACCCTTAATTCTTGTGCCATATCTTTTTTTTGAAGTTTCCGGCGGGACGGAGGGAGTATGATATTTCAAATAAGCATCCTACCACACAGTAAGAAAGGGACAGTCCACTCAAAGGGTCTCATTTGAAAAATTAAGCTCACAAGTATAATAGCTTCAGAGTTTACCTTAATTATATGAATTTAAATTAGGAAATATATTTCCTATCTATAATAAAGAGCATTTAAGAAAAATTGTTTTGATCCTTAAACTTTCTATATTCAAATGTGGACATGATTGATAAGAAATTTGGCAAGCAAAAGCAATAAACATGTTAGGAACATTAGGCTAAAGAAAGGAGCTAAAAAGGCATACCCCAAAATATATGGTAACCAAGCAAAAAGTCCACCTATCAAGAAGCAAAATAAATCAATATATGTAGTTAGAGAAGATTTAACTCAAAGACATACTCCTCCATTCCATGCAAAGAGTCTCTTTTTACTTTATTTGGTTAACTAGGGTCGAGTTTTAACAAGTCTTTCTTTTAATCTATATGTTGATACAGAACTATAAGAGTTCAAAGTAAAAGTACTTTTAGTGAAGTTTCCATTATCTAAACTTCATCACCTAAGATGGAACAATAGTATGTCTTAGCACATGGTGTATTAAAAAATAGAAAGTGTACTCTTTGAACGGAATGAAGGGAGTATCAGCTAATGATTTAGAAAAAGACAGTTGATATACATTTATCAATATGGAAACCAGAAAGAAATCAGATATGTTTATCATACAAACATAAAGATTACTTACTGTGTGTAATAGTAAAATAAGTCACTTCCATGGAAAACAACATCAGCACTGACTGCCACTAAAAGCAAAAGGAATGCAAAGATTCGATATGCCATTAACCAAATGGGATCTATCTCTTTCACGCAAGTCCTCCATGCTTCGACACCATATAATAACCAAGCCTTCTCTTGCTGAGTCGCCTCATTGTCAGACGAAAAAGGGATAGAACCCTCATATTTCCATATCAAATATGCTGCTATTAACATAGATGAGAAGACCCATAGTGCACAAAGAAAGAAACTCCAATTCAACCAGTAACTTAAGGCAGTCGTATCACTGCTCAAAGGTACCTCCATCCTGTTATAAAGCTAGTGTGTCATGTTTCATCCACGCAGGACGGCAGGAAAAAGTGCTACTACACAAATCCAAATTCTCGATATGATACAATTAACATATTAACTAACCTGATACTCCCTCCATCCCAAAATGATCTTCACACTTTTTCTGTCGTTACCACGAATGAACTTTGAGCAATAATTTTAGGTTGATTTAACAATCCTAATGACAATCAAAAACTAGTTATTGATAGTATTGTTGATGGTCTATCAATAACAAGTTTTCGATTTTCATTTAGATAGTTAAATCAACCTAAATTATTGCTCAAAGCTGAATCATAAAAACGGCCAAAAAAGTGTGAAGATCATTTTGGAACGGAGGGAGTATCATAAAATGGTTTTGCACATATAGACTTGCGTTACATTTTATTTTTAGCAATCCATATTCACTACTCCTGGGGCAAGTTAAGCTATAATAACGATGCAATTAGCATAACATATTGTATTTTTCACAGTAAAAATGGTTCCTGATTTTGCTCAGCATCTTTCCCTGTCAAGTGAGCCTCATCAACGTATCAAGTTAAACTCCAAATGGAGATGTTCCATATACGTTGCTAGTACGTCAGGAGTCCACATAAACATCAGTATCCCGGGGCTTAATCTAGAATGAGTAAACTAGTTCTTCATCTCAGGATACTTGCTTAATTCATAAATGCAAACTAATTTCTCACCACATTCGAATTACTGCACACGTACCAAACTATGAATAGTCTAAGAATCTTACTCAAAGTTCCAAAACTAAATTGGACCATTTTCAGATCAATATTTGACATAAATTCAAGCTAATTAAAGTCTAATCATTACAAACTACAATAATATAGCTGTAATTTATCTAACAATCAAAAGCTAAGCTACCAATGAACAATAATTTTGCAACCGCCCAACAAGATCATCAAGCTAAATTAACAATCGTCTGTGCATGAACTCCAAAATCATGACAATGACAACCAAAAATATGATCCAATTCAATCTAAATTGCAAGAAAACAGAGAGACTCAAACATCAAACATAGTTACATGAACAAAACAAATCCTTGATACATAAGATTGAAACTAAAACGGAAATCGAAAAATCAACGTCAGATGAAAAATCGAATAAGTAACGGAGAAACTTACAGGAATCGAGAGAAAGAAAACGGCTGAATCTTTGGTGGATTAAGAATGGATTGAAGAGACGACGTAAACGAACGCCCCCGAAAACTTGAGGGAGTCAAATTGACAATCTCGAAAAAGGAGACCGTAATCGTCTCTCTCTCTCCTTCCCATCTGTGGAGGCGATCGTTCGTTAAATATGGCTCACGGCAGAAATGTCATTCGGACCACACAACAATTTTAAAATGCACAAATGGTCCATTTAAGTACAAAATATTTCAAATGGGCCACTATGTTCTAATTATGTTTCCATATTTCCCCCATTACTTACATTCCGTTATTTTCTCTGTTAACTTTGTGCCAAATTTCAATTTTACCCTCATAATAAGCAGATTGTTGTTGTGAGTATGATAAATGAGTCTCATTAAATCAAAAATAATTTAAATTTTGTTATTTTGGGCAGTCTCACTTGTAGTGAGAAAAGATATTGTGATTAATTTTTTTCAACATGAACCTAAGAAGTTAAAATAAAGATCCAACACCCTCGCCACGACTCGTACAATGACACATTTTCGGAAAATAGTTGGAGCACTGTTCAGTCCACGAACTATACAGAGGGCTTATGCGGTTAAAGATGGCTAAAGATGATGAAGAAATATGGCAGTTCATTAGCACTTAACCACCAAGGGCCTCTTGGCCTAATGCATGGTATTCGGGTGTGTGTGTAAAGCTTCCAAATAGTGAAGGTCTCAGGTTCGACCCTCTCTGGGAGCAAAGCGGAGAACCTTGTTACTATGCCCCTCTGATGGGGCGGCTGGAGGCTTCTGCATATGATCATTCAGATGGCGCGGGACCTATATGGCAAGAGGATTAGATGGCGCTGGACGTCTATGGGAAGAGGACTACTAGATGGCGCTGGACGTCTATGAAAGATTTTTGAAGAGGCAATATCATTCGATGTAATAGGATCTAACGTGGTGAAACTCCATAAGGAATTCGTACTAGACTAGGCAATAGATTTGTAATAGACTTAATAGGAGTTTGTAACAGATGGCAATTACTTTAAATGAATGATATGTAACTAGCTTGTAAAAAAAATAGCACTTAACCATAAAATATGGAAGTATTGAATCTTTATGAGGGTAAATTGAGTACTGTTATTATACTTGCTAAAAATATTAATGAAAATGTCATTATGAGCCAATTTGGATAAGGAAATAGAGTTAAATGGTCCATTTAAACAATTTGGAACTTTATTGGATCATTTGATTATTATAAAATTGTTGGGGGGGGGGGGTGTATAGTGACATTCTTGCTTCCATGTCTAGTATGTTCGCGTAAGATTGATGATATGATGAAGAGCCACGTGCGTGATATTAGTTTTCTAAAACATTACTCCCTCCGTCTCAAAATAGATGTCGTTTTGTGAGTTAAATTTTGTCTTAAAATACTTGTCGTTTCACCATTTTCAAAGTTTTTTTATTGTTCTATACCAATTATACCCTTAATAAATGATAGTGAACTATTTCTTACCTAACCATTTAATTACCTAGGTAGTTGAATTACTTTAGGGGTATTTCAGACTTTTTCACATGCATTAATGACATTTCTTAATATGTGTGAAACACTCCAAAACGACATTTATTTTGAGACGGGGGAGTATAAAATTGTAGAAGAGATCTTAAAGAATATTTGACTAATGTTTTTCTAAACGATTAGGTATTGATATCATTAAAATCAGGAGTTGGTTTTGGAGGAAACTAGTTCCTCAAGTTATAAAAAGTCATGTTTTTTTTAACACTTCTTAAACCTTAAAAGGTCTAACCCCTAAACCTTAAACCCTAAACTTTAACCCCTATAAAAACACAGGACTTTTTATAACTTATGGAGAAACTAGTTTCCCCCAAAATTTTCTCTAAAATCAGTTTAAATTTTATTCATGATAAATTGTAGTTTCTACGCACAATTACATTTGAGACGAGCCTCTGACTGTACCTTTTTATTTTTGTTATGCAAATATGTGTTGTTTGCTTTAAAAAAAAATGTATAGCAAGAACAATTCAATACTTACACTAATTTTTTTTCCCAAATGCAGGGTAGCTTTATCTTTATATATTAAATAGACATTAATTTGGTATGGATGACTAGTACTTTCATTATTTTAAGATGATTATTTACTTAGTTTTTGATAAAATTGAATAAAAAATTACAGTATGTTTTTTCTAATGATAGTATCTATTTTGAAATGAATTGAATATTATTCTTAGGTGAGGCCACGTTCATGTATGTTCAAGAAGGATTGAATGAGGACCGCCTCATGATGTGGTCTCGATGAAAAAAGAAATGAAATTTGCTCAGCCCCGTGCCCCCGCTCATAAAATGATAAATTTAATCTTTCAGCGAAATTCATTTTATACATGAGACGGTCTCACACAGATTTTTAACGGATTAAATTGACATTTGAACGTTGCCGTAAAATATTTGAACACCCTAAATTACAATAATCCAGTGTTTCGTTTTTTTTAAACGGTAGTACATTCTATTTTTTATTTGGCTGTGGATTTGTTTTGTTTTATGTCTATGGCGCATTGGATGTATCGGGACAATTAATTAATGTCTAATTTCACGGTTTTGTATGATAAAATATTTCTTGGAGCCGCCCCAATAAAAAATAAAAGGACTAATAATTTTAATTTTTTTGAAGGACATAAAATGTCTAAGAATTAAATGATTAATAATAATAATAATAATATAAAATAAAGATTTTTAGTGTCTAAATCATACGTTTTTAAAGCTAAATAACAAATGTAATGAATAAAATAATTAAAACATGGAGTATTACTCAACAAAACGAATAGACTAAAGAATTATGATGGTGCAAAATATTTTAAATAGAAATAGTAGAAAATGAATTTTTAGCTATTTAAAATCATTTGACATCTGTTAAAATCTTAGTTTACTATTTGGTTGTTAAGTCGTAAACTGCTCATAATTTACAAGTTAAAGTAGCCAGTTATTCAGTTAAAATTCACAGTTCGTCATTAAAAATTCAGCCGACACAATAAACCAAGCGATTATGCATTAGACATGGGGTTCTAACTGATGGACTACGGTTTAACTTATACATCCTATAAATAAAATATAGTTCAGGAACTATTTAGAGGAAAAAATTATCATGAACATTTTGTTAGAAAAATTTACAATTTGTATAACAATATACGAGGGGAAGAAGAGAAACAATTATAGATACAAAATACAAATAAATAAGAACGGAAAATAAAAGAAAAACTAAATCAACCGTCCCTTTGTAGGGATTTGGCCGAGCCATGCGTGAGTCACACTCCCCTTAAGACTTATTAGCCCCCTCATCATTGATTTTTGTGCATTGAGGTTACCATAAGGTACTCATGGACGAACGTCTCCCCTGATAGAACGGACGGACCGGGGGCACTCATGCACTTGAGTTCCCGGCGAATTTAATTGTGCTTGGACGTTATCACCATCGATGACATAGAAGGAAAAATAGAAGAAGAATATAAGAACAAACAAAACTCTAACCATAGAAGTTTGTGTTTCTCTCTTGATGTACAAGTAGTACCTTAAATACTTATCTTATACTCCCTCTGTCCCTAAATGAGTGTCCATTTTCAAGAAATCGTTGTCCCTAAATGAGTGTCTTTTTTTAACATAACTTTCTCCCTAGACGTTTTTTTCCGAAATTTTTTTCACCGGTTTCTTTATACGTGCAAAACTAAATGTTTAGAAAGGAGATTACAAGATTATATATGAATCGTTGTTACCAAATTGTTCAAAAAGTTGAGATTTTCAGTGTCCCTTAAAATGAAATTTGGACACTCATTTAGGGACAGAGGGAGTATCATTTATGCTTTCATAATCAAGAAACAAGTATTTTCAACATACTTTTTCTCTCTAGCATTTTCTCATATTCCTTCTTCTCTAAGTGTTTTCCCACACTCTTCCCTTCTCTTTTCAACAATTGTGGATGACTTCTACATTCTCTCTCCCACTTTACTTTTTCTACTCACAATATTTACTTTTTTTCTTAATTTCCGTGCGAAGAAATTGGGACCGAGGGAGTACTGTATTTTGACTTGGGAAATGAAGACTTAGGTTTTTTGTTTAATCTTTTAAATAGTTAGGGTTACAAGAGATATTCATTTGAAGTTGGGGAGGGGGCAAATTGAAAATATTGGAAGAGATTATGAAAAACTGGACCAACTGCTCCGTCCCGCCGCAACTTTTACAACCTACACCACGCCACAGACATCTTCTTCTCCCTGTCCTCACCCCTGCCGCTCCGGCGTCCGCCTCCGCCTCCGAGAAGCCCCACAAGATCCCCTATCAACCATCTGGTCAAGGTATCTACTTTAGAATAACTTTTCTAAATTGTCGAGACTTCAACACTGTATTGTATCACAAATTTGTCACCGGTCATGAACTAGGGTTAGGGATTTTAACTTAATCTATATGTCCCATGATAACTATTGCAGTTTACTTGTCAAATATATTTAGGAATTTGTTTTACTTATCTTACAATGCTTATACCATGCTAAAAGAGCAATGACGCTTTCTGTAATTAGACGCTCGATAATTATTTTGGGACGGACCAAAAAGATTGATACTTGTAGTGGAATAGAGGGATTAATTAGCTTACTATAGATGAAAAAGAAAGAAAAAAGAATGGTTCTATGATCATGAAGATTGTTTGGTCATTAATTAATCTGACAAGTAAAATAGGGTTAGCGAGTAAGGATTTTTGATAATTTTGGGGATTTTGAAGAAAGCTTCCGGTTATTCCTTCCGCTAGAAAATATAGATTAGGCTGACAGCTCCATCTCTTGATTTGATTAGGAACGGTCCTGCACAACGAGAGTTAAGTTGTGCAGAGAGGCATGTTTCTTTTTCTGGGTGGCATTTATTGCTTGATAATCGCTTTATACTTTGAATATCTCGCACAATGTCAGTTGTTGATGCTATTGCTATACCCTTAAAAGATATTGACCACCCTTGAAGCTAAAGTATGGGAGAGTCGTGACTGAAAGAAGAATTTGACAACTTTTATTAAGTGAAGCCACTAAATATCACACCCACCACCCACCCACCCACTTATTCAACAGCCACACCCTCAATTCAATTTACAAACCAAAAGGAAAAAAGTCAAAAACCAAAAAACCACTGCTCTTTCTCGCTCGAGAGGCGGCCGGCGTGTACTCGACCAGTTGAACGGTGTTGCATCTCCCTTCTCCACGTCTCTCGGAGAGACTCTCTCCGCCTCTCCAATTCCAGGTCTCCGTCTGCTGGTCTGTTCTCTGGCCTTGAGGCCCTTGACGTTTCCAAATTCCAATCTTTTCCCTCGCCAGTAACAAGTAAGAAATCTCAAGCTTTAACTCTTTAACCCATGAATTAATTAATGATTATATGATATATTGATTAGAAATTTGAGAGTTAGGGCTTGATATTTTTCTAAATTAGGCTTGAATTATCTCTTCAAAATTAGGGTTTGATATATAAGGGCTTATTCCTTTTAAAAAAAATAGTGCTTGGTTCTGGGAAATAACTTCGATTTTTAGATTTAGGACTGAATTTTGTCGTACCGCAAGTATGGAAAGATGCTTCTATGCAATGAACATTGTACGTAATCAAATTGGCGATTGATTTTTAGATGATTGTCTTGTTTGTGCGTCTCAAATAATGATGTAATTAAACGTTTTCATACGTTGTCATAGTAAGAGAACGCGTAAAGGACAAATTTAGTATGTCCTTTTTGTTGTGATTGTTGTAATCCAGTAGAAAAAAAGTATTATTTTTTCAAGCTTTGAGCAATGTAATTGATCCACCCACTTACTTTTAATCATGGATCCGCCACTGGGAGTGACTGCTGTTCGTTTATTCATTTCTGAGTTGGCTTAATCACGCTCTTATCATTTTATACTCTGAAACTATTCGCAAAATATAACGCTACCTCTTGCACAATGTTGGTTGTTGACATTATGCCTTTCAAGAAAAAAAAAAAAGCCTTGGAGAGTCTAGACTTGTGACTCGCCCCTTCTTTTGCTATTCTTACTCTTCATATGTCCCCTAAGTGGCTTGTTTCCATATTCCTTCCCTCTCGAGTTGAGGTATTTGAATAATTTTACAAGTTCTTTTGTCCTGTTGGTTTTTGTTATCTTGTGGTTTTTTGTTTGCACATCATATGTTGCATCTTTGTGGCAATGTTATGCATACATTCTGTATCTGGATCAGTGAATAGGTTATTGTAGAGAATCATATAATTTTTGTTTGTTTTCTATATCTCCCTATGTTTTAGACTAGCATGTTTAGACTTAAGAGTATACAGTAAAATAAAAACAACTCTTACTGATTCAGCCACCCTCACAAGAATCTTGCTGCATTTGTCACCAGCTGCTACAGAGTACAGATGTGGGAATTATTATGTTCATTTACTTTCGTATTTTCATGTGATGTTAGAATATCATCCTTTTCATTTGTACCAATATAAGAATATAACGAATACTCCCTTTTTCGCACTAAAAGTTACATGCTTTGTGTTGAGCACGGGGATTTAGAAAAAAATGTTATTATAATGCTGTGGAGTTAGTGTTTGTGAGTGAGAAAAGTGAGGTAGAAGAGAGAAGGTGGGGGTAGGGAATAGTAAGTGGATAGTTGTTGTGAGTATGCAAGTGGGTCCCATTGAATAAAGAAGTATTATAAAATTTTCATTTTGTGAAAGGTTATTTTTTAGTGGGAGAGGCAAAGGGGTAAAATGTGTTACTTTTAGTGGAACGGTGGGAGTATACTATTATGTGTGAATTCACGTACTGTAAAGAATTACAGCGTAGAAATTTTGAATTCTCTACGAGCGTATGTTTCAACAGTCCCGTATGATCTCTCATGACAAATGTGATTTTTTGCAGGGTCGCTATATCGTGCAATAGTATATCTAACTCTCAAGGATGCTGCCAAATCCTGAAAAGAAGTTGTCTTTTCAACGGGGCATTAGCGAGGGAGATTTGGTAATTGTGTATGAAAGGCATGATGTCATGAAGGCGGTTGAAGTCAATGAGAAGTCAGTTTTTCAGAACCGTTTTGGCGTATTCAAGCATGCAGACTGGATCGGAAAACCCTTTGGGTCAAAGGTTTTGAGCAACAAGGGTGGATTTGTTTACTTATTAGCTCCAACTCCTGAACTGTGGACTCTGGTTCTGAGCCACAGAACACAAATTCTTTATATTGCAGATATCAGCTTTGTTATAATGTACTTGGAGATAGTTCCTGGTTGTGTGGTTCTTGAATCGGGTACCGGAAGTGGATCGTTATCTACCTCACTAGCGAGGGCTGTAGCTCCTACCGGACACGTCTATACATTTGATTTTCATGAGCAAAGAGCTGCCTCAGCGAGGTAAGTTGTCAAATATATACAATATATGCTCTGTTTTGATTTTTGTAGGTTTATTGGTTCCCATTTATGAAGCTTTGTCGAATTGTAATTTCAAGCAAGCTCTAAATAATTTGTTATGATTGTTAACTCTTGATGTACTCCCTCCATTGCAAAATAAATGTTATATATTCCTTTTTGGGATGTTACAAAATAGTGCCACTTTTCTTTTTTGAAATTCCAGAATCACTTGTGTCCGCACGTTTTTTAAGGGACCCACATCTAGAGCATTTGTATCCATTATTTGTTTAATCAATTGGTTTGTAAACTTTGTGCAAAGTCAGATGGGACTCTTCTTTTGTATCAGACTTATTGTTTTTTGTAGTCATTTATAGTATGCTTTTGCTCATTTCATGTGTGGGGGAAATCTATTCTCTGTTCATGGCTCAATAAGTGTGCTACTGATTGGATGTAAAAATTTCTATTTGCCTTAGTACGCGCTGTACTTTGATCGTAGCTGTTTGAGCCTGATTGCATGAGACTCTTGGTTAATTTTTTATTTCAGGGGTATGGTGAATTACATTAAGTAGACTTGTCTGGCAGGGGTGTAGACATGCATAGACACTTAAAAACAAGAGTTTCTAGTAAGACAATATGATATTTTTTGAAGGCCTACTAATGTACCAAGCATGTCTAATTTCTGTTATCCATACAATTTATATGACCTTGCCATAATGGCACATTCATTGTGTGAGCATTACAAAATATTACAAATCTGTAATACCTATTTTTCATATTCAAGGATAAAGAATATCCACTGTACTATTTCTCCCTATTTTCTCTCGTTTTCTTGAATGATATAATTCTGCTTTTGTCTTGGGCTTTTTCTCCTGCAACAATGGGGTTGTATTCGGATTATGGCTTATTGCTTAAAAGCCCAAACAAATACTACAAAAATAAACTTATTTGAAGCCATAGGTCATAAGCCGGCCCAAAACAGCTTACTCTAGTTGTAACTTCATAAGAGTTAACAGTAATTTTATTTTTCTTTCAAACAGGGAGGATTTCGTGAAAACAGGATTGAGCAGCTTGGTTACCGTTGGGGTGCGAGATATTCAGGGTGAAGGATTTCCTGAAACATTTACTGGGTTAGCAGATTCCATTTTCCTGGACTTACCTCAACCTTGGTTGGCCATTCCATCTGCTGAAAAAATGTTGAAAGTAGACGGAGTTTTATGCTCATTCTCACCATGCATTGAGCAAGTACAACGTTCATGTGAAACACTCAGAACAAATTTTACTGGTAAGCCCTTTTGCAAAGTTTTAAAGATTTTATTAGAGTGTCAATTGCAGTTCGGTTACCTTACTTTTATAAACATTTGCAAATTGGTTCCCAACATTGTGCTTTATCCAACCCTTTTCCCAGTATTTACAATTTGTTGTAATCTAGAGTAAAAATGGATGGAAGGTTAATAGTTTAACAAAATGATGAAAATCTCAATGGGTTTCTTTTATAAATGTAATGTCTATCCTGCAGTTGGTGCAAGGGTTCTACATTCTGTTGGGAGAAGGTGGGGTTATTATTGGGGTTTAATTTTTTAGGTCGCTAATATATACCTATATATATATATATATATATATATACCTATATATACCTATATATATATATATACCTATATATATATATATTATTTTTTTTAAATCTTTTTGTTTGAGGGATATTTTTTTCAATAACTTTAAGAAATTAGCGTTCCATTTATACCAAATTGCAACAAAATGTAAAATGTTGGGAATCGGGTTGCAGAAAAGAAAATGTTACGAACCAATTTACAAATGTGTGAAAGCAAGGTAACCACATTGCAGTTGAGCCTTCATTAGATGCTTATTTTGCTGCACTTTTGGAGATAGGTGTTCCGTTTGGTATCTTTGAGTTGCCATGCCTGTCAACATTTTCATATTTACACTGTAAATATATGCATGTTGTTTCAACAGATATAAGGACATTTGAAATACTTGTTCGAACATATGAAGTTCGAGAAGGGAAAGATTTTAGCCTCCAAACTGAAGAAGCCGGTTCGGGTGGGGCCCGCCCTTTCAAAAGGAAGCAGCGCACTAATGAAGGAAGTAATGGTAAGGAAGGTTCAGATTCCTCTTCGGTGGTGATGGCTAGGCCATCCAGTGTGGCTAGAGGTCACACAGGTTATCTGACATTTGCTAGGCTCAAGTGTGTCTCATGATCCCATTAGATGGGTAAATTCGTCTTTTCACATTCATTGCAATTTTGCTGTATGAACAAGCAAGTATGGACTTGTAAGCTGGTTTCTGACAGCTGCACGCACGAGTAAGTCGTCAGAAGCAATTTCTGGAGGTGTAGAAACTTTGATAGTGTGTCCAAAGGGACTGCAGAAAAAGACTTGTTATTTAAGGATCTTAAAATCTCAACTTTGTTGTACAATTTGGTAGCAAATTGTACAACAACTTTCATTTTAAGGGACACTGAAAATCTCAACTTTGTTGTACAATTTGGTAGCAAATATTCATATATAATCTTGTAATCTCATTTCCAAACATTTAGTTTTGCACGTATAAAGAAACCGGTGAAAAAAACCGAAAAAAAACATTTAGGGACAAAGTTATGTTAAAAAAAGACACTCATTTTGGGATAAAGATTTCTTGAAAATGGACACTCATTTAGGGATAGAGAGAGTACTCATTTAGGGACAGAGAGAGTAATTAGTACTTGGTTTTAGGGGGAACTAGTTTCTTTATAAGTTATAAAAAGTCAATTTTTTTTTATTTTTTTTATTTTTTTATATATATGGTTTCACCCTTAAAATAGCGAGTTTAGACCTTAAAACACTTGAGAAAATAAAATAGCAAGTTTAGACTTTAAAACACCAAAAAAATAAAATAGCAAGTTTAGGTTTTAAAACATTGAGTTTAAAATGATGCACGCAAATTAAGAAAATTAAGAAAAGCTATTTGTGTAAGAAAGGTTGTGAGAGGGAAGAAGTTAGTGGGTATGACAAGTGGGGCCTACAATTTAAATGTGTGAGAGGGGAAAGTTAGTGGGTATGACAAGTGGGGTCTACATTTTAATTATGTGAGAGGGGAAAGTTAGTGGGTATGACAAGTGGGCTCCCATGTTTTTTCCATTTTAGGAAATGGTGAAGCAATCAACGGGACATCCATTTGGGTAATTGGTGAAACTTGAAATATGGGACAGAGGGAGTACTTTTTATAACTAACATATTTTAAATGATGCATTATTTCATTTAAGTAATAGTGCTTGCCATTGAGCAATTTGGAATGTCTTGGTTGAAAATAGGGTTGCTAATCGGATATTCATTTTCCTTTCTTTATTTGGGTTGATTTCACAGCTTGCTCTAAAAGCTTTGACAAATTTCTCTACCCCTTTAGATTTTATTTCTTCTCAGTCACCTCCTCTCAATTTTATGTAACTTAAGATGACTAATCTAAATTTGGACATCATAAATAAGGAAATGTAGGGATAAAATAATCCTACACCCCTTCCGTCCCAAAATGATCTTTAACACTTGCTTCACTAGTCCTGTTGTGTTTATGCACACTTAAAACCCGAATTGTAGAAATTGGAAAAACTTTTTTAAGACAATAAAAAAATGGCCAATAAAAAGATCATTATTACGGGACAGATAGAGAGTAGTTAACATAAAGTTGAGACAAAAGGGTACACTGAAATGAAACAAAACCTAAGGAGGGCATCAAGTTTGTTTTAAAAAAAAAACTCATGGTGGCCAATGTCCCCCCCCCCTTCCTTCCTTCCTTTTTTCTTTCTTTTTTATTGAATTAAATGGGGGTTTGCAAAATTACCATTGAATTACCAGTTCCACTCAAAACCAATCCAATATTTGAGGCTAACTTGATACTTGGGGCTAGATGTTGAGTTTCAGTGGTCCTCCTTCCCATCCAAGCCACACCTGCTCTCTCTCTCTCTCTCTCTCTCTCTCTCACAAACTTACATATTACTCTCTCACTCCCGCTTTAAAGTTCTTACTTTCTTTTTTGTTTGTCCCAATTTAAGGTTCTTACTTTACTTTATTACCTAAAATGGATAATGGGACACACTTGTCATTCTCACAACAAAAACTCTCTACCCACTTTCTTTTTCTCACTTTACTTTTCACACTCACAACATTTATTTTTTCTTAATCTCCGTGCAAATTCAAACTAAGAACTTTAGATTGCGGCGGAGGGAGTACTTAGAATCAATGGTCACTGTGGGGTATACTGTTAAATTCATCCTTTATGAATCTTTCCATTAGTTTAAGTCGGTTTTGTTCACTCTTACCATTTCATTCAATTGTTAATAAATTACAATGTTATTCTCAATTTTGATTAAAAGCCAAATTTGAATATTCATTTTGAGATGGATGTAGTATAATTATATCGATGACTAACAATATTTACAAGTTGAAATTAAATTTATATAATTGATGTAATTAGAATAATGTTGTGTATTTTCTTACGGGTTGCATCGATTCTAGACCCAATACACTCTAATTAAAAACACAAACAAAATTATGACATTTTTTTTGTAAACTAAATTTTGTTGTACTTTTTTGAGAGTTTATATTTAATCATTCTCCTTACTGCGTGAGCAATTTTGAAAATTTTTAGGACAATTATTTTGAAGCAGAGCCAAATAGTGTTTTTCATTTGAGGAGCATTGGACATTTATTTTTGGGACAGATGTTTTATTTTCAGGTGCATTATAATTTTCTCTCTTTGCAAATATGCAAAAACGACGACGCATTATCTCCAGATGAAAATTTCGTCACTATGCAAAACCTCTGTCCTCTCTCCCTCACACAACACACGCACGTACAGTGAGAGAGAGAGAGAGAGAGAGAGAATGGAGAGCCATGCATTAGCGCTCTCACCATTAACTCCGATAAATCTCAAAACCCGGACCCGAATTCCAAACCCGAAATTCGGCCCAAATTCTCTGAATTCACTCCTCCATTTGACCCATTTCACTACCAAAACCATCTCCCTCTGCTCTGCTTCTTCAACCTTCAACACAGTTACGTTCTTGTTTTCAAGCCGGAAAAAAGTTACAGTACGAGCCGCCGCCGGTTCGGTTCCGGAGAGCTCCGATGAAGAAGACCCAAAACCAAAGGCAAAGAAATTGGGGCGGACTTTGCAGCTTGGTATCATGTTTGGAATTTGGTATTTACTCAACATTTACTTCAACATCTTCAATAAGCAGGTTTCCTTTACTCTCTCTCTCCCCTAAACTGCCTCTTCTTATCAATGTTAAAATTTAAAAACAATTTAAATATGAGAATTTAAAAATGGTGTTGATAGTATTTACTCCCTCCGTCCCGCTTTAAAGAGTAAAAAAATTCCTAAAAGGGTGTCCCATTTTTTAAGAGTCAAAATTTTAAAATGGAAAGTGGGTTTTACATGTTATACTCACAACAATTACCCACTAACTCTTCTCTACCACACTTTCTCTCTCCTACCCAACTATCAACACATCACTTTTTCTTTAATTCTTGAACCCACCCATTTTTTGACTCTTAAAATAGGACGGAGGGAGTATAATGGTATATCAATAATAAGTTGTAAGTTTTCATTAGGATGATTAAAAGCAAGGTTCTAAAAAACGCTAGGCGGTCACTAGGCGCCACAGCAGGGCCTAGCGTCTAGGCGGGGTCTAAACGGACTTAGGCGGGGACGAGAATTCAGAAATAGTTATAATATCTTAGGCGGGACTTAGGCGCTTCATGAACGCCTAGCGCCTAAGCGGGGCCTAGGCGGGCGTCTTTTAAAACACTGATTAAAAGTAGCCTAGATTATTGCTCAATATTCATTTATAGCAACAACGAAAAAAGGGGGACTGACTTCCCGAGACCGAAGGAGTACTAGAGTCGCAAAAAAACAATAATAAATAAAAAAAAAATCACAATTAATTAACTAAACATTCAATTATTCACTGATTCACTGCCAACAAAATTGTGTGAGATCCTTTTTGTGCCTGAAGCTTTGCGATGGAAGTTTGGTTATTCCCCCTATATGTTTACCTGAATTAAATTACTTATGGAAGGAGTTGACGTACGCGACTAAGACGAAGACCACCAAGATTTATATTAGAACACCCTTAACTGCAAAAGCTAAAAACCATGACTTACTTTTTTTTAACTATACAGTAATATGATAATATATCCTAATTGATATTTGGCTCAAAAACAGTTAGGGTACATGATTTGAGATAAAATAAACATTTTGAGGTGATCGCTTACTTAACAACCACCCCAATAATAATAATAATAATAATAATAATAACAATAACAATAACAATAATAACAATAACAATAATAATAACAATAACAATAACAATAACAAATAAATAAATAAAATCACTCATCGTGAGTTACTTGGTTTTCGTATTAACCTCATAGTTGGAACAAAGAAACTAGAGTGGCAAAAGGATTGCGAACCAGAATGTGAAGACTGGACATTCTTTTGCACGTACCTTAGCACTTTTAAGAATCTGATGAACAAATTCGAGGGAAATTATGTCACTTAGTAACTACGAGTAAAACCTAGGGACTATTTGACAATGAATGACAGAAAAATCTTGCTACTGACCTAATATAAGATCTGGTCATGGAAAAAAAAAAGTTAATTAGTCATGGAAAACACAAGAACATATGAAGTCCGAGAATAGATTATTGGTCAAGAATACACAAAAACAGTAGATGTACTAAAGGCCTACGTTATCACATAAGTTAGTCTTGGAGGCCCGACGTAAATACTCTTAACAGAGAAAGAAAGAATTGTTACCTTTTTGGCGAAGAAGGTCATTTCGTAAGAATTTGTAGAATTTGGTTACGCGAACATGATATTGAACACATCACTACCAGCGAGGCATGAAAATCAAAGTTGCATTACAACTAAGCCTTCTAGTTCATTTTAATACAACCAACACAATTGAACCTTTTTCCTCTTGCCATAAGGAGTTTACATCTTTCTTTGGTGTTTCTTTTGTGTTGTTATTATGAAACTTTTGAAAATACATTTGATTTGGGAGTGTATTTATTATAGGCCTATATTAAATTATTGCTTAAGTGACTGAATATCTATACGTTGATTTGGTTCGTGTAAATATGAATGTTCTCTTACAGGTCTTGAAGGTCTTTCCGTACCCAACTACAGTTACAACGTTTCAGTTTGGATGTGGGACTTTGATGATTTTATTTATGTGGGCATTCAATCTTCATCCAAAACCAACGATTCGTAAATCACAAGTATCTTCTCTTCATCTTTTTCCTAGTATTTACATGTTAAAGGTGTTTCTGAATATGTATATGTAAATGTATTCATATATGTACATATGCATACACACACACCTGTACACACACACACACACACACACACACACACACACATATGCATGTGCATATATAGACATGAATATACATATACATATATAACATGAATTGCATTTCATATGTTAGGTTGCACCAGTGGTACTACTGGCTGTGGCGCACACAATGGGAAATCTTTTGACAAATATCAGTCTTGGAAAAGTTGCTGTTTCTTTCACTCACACAATCAAAGCTATGGAGCCCTTTTTCACTGTTATTTTTTCAATCCTCCTTCTTGCTGAGGTATACGCACCTAAATTTTAACTGAGATTAGTATATCGGATAAAGGGATTTCTCACTCGTTTTTATTTTTATTTTTTCTTTCACTAACATTCATGCAGTGGCCTTCAATCTGGGTGGTTTCTTCCCTGATACCAATTGTTGCTGGTGTAGCGTTGGCTTCATTTACCGAAGCTTCTTTTAATTGGTATGAAATAAAATCAAGAATTGCTTTAACTAGCCAAATACTTCCCCCATCCTAAATTGATAATCCTGTTTGACTTATCAAAGTTTTTAAGGTTACATTGTAAGTTTCGAAAATCATTGATTTTGAAGCCTTAATTTTGGAAATGTGACCAACTTTCTGGGACAAGAAAAAAGGGGAAATGGGACTATCATTTTGGGACGGAGAGAGTATCAATCTGTTTAAGCATTGCTAATTTTTTTTTGTTTCGATACAGGGTAGGTTTCGGCAGTGCAATGGCTTCCAATGTGACTAACCAATCACGTAACATACTTAGCAAAAAGTTTATGGTCAGAAAAGAGGTAACTGAATTGGTTTTTTCTGCTGTTCTTCAAGTCAGAAAAGAGAAAATTTTGGGGGGAAACTAGTTCCTCCATAAGTTATAAAAAGTCTTGTTTTATAGGGTTTAAGGTTTAAGGTTTAGGGTTTAAGGTTGTTTTATAGGGTTTAAGGTTTAAATTTGGGGTTTAAGGTTTAGAGTTTAAGGGTTAAAAACAGGACTTTTTATAACTTACGGAGGAACTGGTTTCCCCCAAAACGTACTCGTCAGAAAATGATGACTACTTTCTTGATAGATGTAAAAAAAAATTTGACTTGGAACAGGATGCTCTGGACAATATCAATTTATTCTCGGTTATGACAATCATCGCTTTCATACTGTTGATCCCTTTTACAATTATCACGGAAGGCGTCAAGTTTAGTCCGTCATACCTTCAGTCTGCTGTAAGTATTTATTTAAGAAACTAAAGCTACGTATCAATTTGCTAGCGTTTCTTTAGTTGCTTCATTTGTTGGATGGATGGGGTTCACAACTACTTGATTTCAGGCAAATCAAGGGTTAAATGTCAAAGAGCTATGCGTCAGATCAGTTCTTGCAGGTGTCTGCTTCCACAGCTATCAACAGGTAAAGGTTTCCGTTAGTTTTTCTATTCAATTATTATAACGGAGTTAACTATATAAAAAACTCCTCCATCTCAAAATGATTGTCCATTTTCAACAAAAAGTTGACCCAAAATGAATGAGCTTTTTCTCAAAAACATAGTCTCTAAATAGTTTGAAACTACTTTTTTCATATATACTTGCAAAACTGAAAGTTTAAGAGTGGGTAACAAGGATATTTATCCAATATTCCTACTAAAAGTGTCTCTTAAATAGAAAATAGATATTTATTTTGGGACGGAGGGAGTAAGGTAAGAGGCTCAACGTGACGAAGGGATGAACTCTCGAGTTGGTCGTATTTCATTCACCAAATGAAAATGGTCAAAGGTCAACTGAATGGCTCGTTGTCAACCCGGCCTGATTCCCTAAAATTCTTCATGTGTTGTTTCTTCAACGAGAAAAATTGTTTCATGGCTTGCAGGTCTCGTATATGATACTAGGGATGGTATCGCCAGTTACACATGCAGTGGGAAATTGCGTGAAGCGAGTGGTTGTCATTGTGTCCTCTGTCTTGTTCTTTAGAACACCCGTCTCCCCTATCAATTCACTCGGTATATTCTTTTAATCCAATCAAAAAAATAAAAATACATATATTTTTTGTCATGTATGTATTTACTTAGTAATACCTAATGGCACTGGTATTCTTCTAATTTCAGGAACCGCGTTGGCTCTTGCTGGAGTCTTCTTGTATTCAAGAGCAAAAAGAATAAAGCCGGAGCCAAAAAAGGTCGAATGACTCGAGACACATCTGTAATCCACTACTATACTTTCTTGACCAAAAAAAAAGAAGAAAAAAGTGCATATAAATGAATATGCATAAAAACTTTCCGATACACCGGAGGGAGTATGTAAAAACTTTTACATCCAAGACATCAACTTTAACAGTAATTTCAGTCACAATTATACTGATTTTGATTGTTTTTTACATCACATGCACAACAAAAATAGGTTAAAACTGTCTCTGTCCAGTCCAATCCAAGTCCAACCCACATGTAAAACTTACCCTTAAATTTTGCTATAAATTTATAAAGAACTCCTATACCTTAACTTACTGCTACAACACCAATCCAAGGCACTTGGGACCTCACTAACCATTGTTTGATTCTTCCCATATGCCCCCCTAGAAGGCTAGAACGCACCATCTTCAGCTGGAAATCAGACCTTCCTCTTCTTCTTCATCAGCAGGATATGCACGAGGTTTTGGTCCAATCGGTGGAGAGCTAGCCCGATCATCACCCCTCCCATTATTAACACCATTAAAGTGCTGTTTTTCCCGCTCCATCATTACTTTGTGAAAACTGCGAGGAGGTGAAGAACGATGATCACGTGCTGGTAGTGGGGCCCTGTCAAAACGGGCGGGGCTACGACTACGACTGCGGTCCCTACTTCCCCACCCTGAAGCTTTGTTGAGTGGGCTTTTACTTCTGCTCCGTCGACCAGTATTGGTAATCATGGTTTCATGGAAGCTCCTTGCTTGATAGCCGCCTGATGTATCAGAACCACGGCCATATCTGTTGCTGCAAATTAACACACATCTGAGTAAGTTATAATATCCAAGAGGAGCATTAATTTTATTTTTTTTAAAAAATGTAGTCAAATATGCATGTAGAGAAACTTTTATCCATTTTTTTGTTCACTTTCTCAAGAATTCTGATTTTTTTACGAGAGCAAGATAGTAGCAATTATCCCAATTGTCCCCTACAAGAGTGTAAGAGCTGAAGAACTTCGAAGAACTTCCAGATGAAACATAGAGATCTTGATGAAAAGCATACAAGGAAAACATGAAACTACAAATGCCCCACAAAGAAAGCTCCCATCTCGAAAATTGACAAGCAAATGCGTTCTAGAATTAGAATGTATTCATAATACAAAGAAGATCTACAAGCATAAATCCAACTCAGATGTCCACATGAATGAACTTGGATATTTGATTTATCTCAAAAATAATAGTAACACCTTTCTTCAATCTAAACTCCGAGCTATAGATCTTCAAAAATGGCAATTCTTTACTTTCAAATAAAAAACATGTTCGATCTCAACTTTTCATACATATTTCATCACAAAGTGAGTCTCCTTTTTTTGGAATTTGTTTGTTGCAAAATGGGTTGTATATAGCCTTAGCGCAGTTTAAATGGGTAAATTTAGACCCGTGCATAACTTCTAAGTTATGCTTCCATACAAATTCTCTAGATTGTTCATCAGGAAAAGACTATATGCACCTTTAAAGTCTCATCAAAAATGTAAAAGAACAACAAAAGCACATTAAAGGAGTCGATGTCGGCTGCAAGAGCACAAAGTCATGTACCTGTCACGGTCAGAATCACGGCCTCCACCTCTTCCTCCGTCCCTTCCACCATAGCTTGAACCATTCCGGCCGCCTCGGCCTCCCCCACCAAAGCTATAGCCGCCAGATCCAGAACTCGGACCCGAACCCCATCGCCTGAAACCGCCACCCATGCCGCCACTACGTGAGGCCAAGTTTCGAATTTCAACTGGAACGCGTTGATTTGCTCCTTCCAATAGTTTGACTAGATCGGAAGCATGTTTAGCATCACTGTCACTAAAGAACGTATAAGCCTCTCCGGTGGCACCCGCCCTACCAGTCCTCCCAATCCTATGAACATAATCTTCTATTCCAGTAGGGAAGTCATAGTTGACAACAATCCTGCCATAGAAATACAAAGATACCGCTGTTATCTTTCAATAAAAATAACTTACCCATCAGTACACATTTGAGAAAATATGTAAAGTTATCTCGAAAAGCATATTGCGAGTAGTTAAATACTCGCTCTGTCCCTAAGTCAATGTTCATTTTCAAGATTTTTTTTGTCCCAAAATGAACGACTTTTTTGAAAGAAAAAAGCTACCCCTAAATGTTCTTTTTACCAAAATGTTTTCGCTAGTAACTTTATACTTGCAAAACTAAATATTTGGAAAGAGGATTACAAGATTATATATGAATATTTGCCACTAAATCGTATAAAAAGTAGAATATTCATAATGTCACTTAAAATGAAATTATGACAATTCATTTAGGACAGAGGGAGTACATAATTTGAGACAGGTTAGAGAATGAAGGGCACTTCTCAAAGAGCAAATCTCATTGCACATTCTACTCTCTTAAACAATATGCAGAAAATATAGTGAATTGAGGTGATACGAATAATTTAATAAATCAACTTCCTCTGTACTCTCATTAAGAGCTTAACCATCATACACACTAATTAAGTAATTGCAAATATCAAAGAGAGTGCACAATGCAAGTTTATGAAAATATTCAACATAGCTTGAAACGGGATGAACTAAATTTTATCCAACAGCAGTTAATAAAAGGCTCAAATCTCATTTGGTTGTTCTACCGCTGACCTTGCATATGATAGAAAAGAGAAAAAAAAAATATATATATATATAAAAAAAGGGCCATTCATGATATGAGATGCAATGATATACTCTAATTGATAAAGCTTAACGTAACTAACAATATAGAGATTTTCTTACAATAAAAAAACCATCTACAGCACCATTTAAATAGCAGTTTAATCGATCGCTAACCTGATATCTTTGACGTCCAGCCCACGAGCAGCAACATCAGTAGCTACAAGCACTGGAGACTTGCCACTTCGGAACTGGTTCAACACAAAATCCCTCTCACCTTGAGATTTGTCTCCATGAATGGCAGCAGCTCCAAATGGACGTGTCAAGTTGCGTGCAAGCTGATCACACATTTTTTTAGTTGAACAAAATATAATTATTCTGGATCCAGGTTCTTGAGATCTCAGTATCTGCTCAAGCCGCCTTTGTTTCCCCATTGAAGAAACGAGTTCAACATGCTGAAAGTGATCGCAAGAAATAACAAATCAGAGATATAGTTGTATGAAGAGTTAGACTATCTGAAACAATGTACTCAGCTCCATCCCTGCCCCAAGATCAAGTGAAAGGGCTTGATAGATATATCATACTCCCTCCGTCCCAATATGATCTTCACACTATTTTCGCCGTTATTACGAAGGATATTTGAGCAATAATTTTGGGTCGACTCACTTGTACTAATGAAAATCTAAAACTTGAAATTGACATACCATCAACGATACTATCAATAACAAGTTTTAGATTTTCATTAGGATCATTAAATCAACTTAACTTAAAATCATTGCTCAAAGTTCCTTCATAGTAACGTCTAAAAAAGTGTGAAGATCATTTTGGGACGGAAGGAGTTTATGCACATCCTAGAGTCCAGGGAAAAGCACAAGATTAGGATTTGCACCTGGGTAATAGCTTTGTTTGCAACCAGCTCGTCAACATTTCCAATGTTAACCTGAACTGGATTAACCAGTAGATCAGCAGCAATTTTGCGAACCTCCTTCGGCCAGGTAGCAGTGTACATGAGAGTCTGGCGGCGAGCAGGCACCTCCTTCACAATCTTTCTTATTTGAGGTTCAAACCCCATGTCCAACATGCGGTCTGCCTCATCTAAAACTAAGTACGAAATCTGACCGAGGTTTATCCTTCTCATCTCCAGAATATCATTCAAACGGCCTGGAGTAGCAACCACAATATCTACGCCTCTGTCCAAATCTCTTAGTTGTGGTCCCTTTGGTGCTCCTCCATATAGACACTAAAAAGTACAGAATCATACGTGAAGTGAATCATTGGTTCAAGATATTAACATAACTCAAAAGTATAAGAAACAGGGATGGTGGCACAGTGTTATTCACCATGTCCTCTACAACCCAAAAATGGTATCAATGAAATCCCTGACAACCACCGAGGCATATTGATGAGCTCATAGATGCAGAAAATGATCTTCAAACTAGATAATACACCATAGAATCTTACTCCCTCAGTCCCATTTCAAATTAGATAATTTTGACCAAAATAATCAATTGGATTGTAATTTGACCAAGAATTAACAAAAGAACTGTTGTTGTCAATGAATGTCTAAAAACTGTTAAAGAGTGTTCTTAATGATGATAAAGCAACAATTTTTAAACTTTCATTTGAATAATTAAATTTTCTTCAAATTCTTGGTCAAAGTTTAATCAAGTTGACTGTTTTGGTCAAAATCATCTAATTTGAAATGGAACAGGGAGTATGTGGCATGCTTGACTTCAAACTGGTCTCAAGGAACTCTACTGTGAAATAGTGGAGCAGGATATCTATGATAGCCTGAATTATTTGATTTGCCTCCACCCCTCAACACACAAACATTTGAAAGAAAAAGGACTGTAATAACATTTAAGATCGGATGATAGCCTAGTGTCTTTCAGAATGAACTCAATCAGTAGCATTAACAAGCATCATACCGTGCAAGCTATCCTTGAAGACTTCCCAAACTTCACTGCTTCATCCTGTATCTGTGTAGCTAATTCTCTGGTTGGTGACAAGACCAAAACAGTTGGACCCATTTGAGGATTCTTGCGAGCTCGCTTTAAGTGAATAAAACCAGGAAGTAAGTAACCCAAGGTTTTTCCAGACCCCGTCTTAGCGATAGCTACAATGTCACGACTTTGAAGAGCAATTGGCCAAGACTGCGCTTGTATTGGAGTTGGGGCAGAGAACCCAGCCTGTCGTACCTGGAAAAGCAAAGAATCAGTAACCTCTGTAAGCAGAGGTCATACCGCCTTCAAGATTTCTGATTTGATTCCTTTTTGGAATTATGCAAGCGGCTAATGCAAGAAGAAGCATCACCGCCCCATATGATGACAGTGCTTGCTGATGCAAGCGACAGCAGGAGGAGGCCTCTTCTTCCGTCGGACCAAGTGGCAAACTGAATCATCACCAACGCCAGACCCCGCCATGACCTTGGGTGATTCTGAAAGCCCTTCTCAAATATTGGTCCACCGTACAAGGGGCACTCCATAAATGCAAGCCCCCTAAAGGAGGGCAGCACAGCGTACGACATTTGGCTCCTCCAAGAAGCAAATATCGCACCTGCGACAAAAAGTACAGATGAAACAACATATATGAGTCCTGAAGCTCAATGATGCACCTCCAACAATTACAGAGCTCAAATCAGAAAGTACCAAAATTACCTATTTCACGAAAGTAAAAAACGAAATCCTACCAACCAGAAACTGCTTAATGACAACATAAATGATACCTCTCTAAGAATCTCCGAAGGAAAGTCGGTATCTTCAAATGACGAAAAAGGTGGTGGTACATTATCTCCCTGTGAAACAAGAATATAATTTGATGTCATCTGTGGGGCAATAGACAAAGCTATGGAGAATGGAAGTTAGCCGCTTCCTCACAAACAATGCTCTCAAACGGACCAATCCCAAGAATACTCAACAGAGTAACAGAAGTAAACAATGTATAGATTTGGCCAATAGATGCTTACAGTTACAGATATTTCATGCTTGCGGCGGTAAGCTTCTGGTGACAAGCCACTTCCTGCAGCTGAAGACCCATAACCTCGGGTAGACGATCCTCCCTGGCCAGAACCTCCTATACCATTTGGAACATTGTTTGATTGGTCTGATACGCCATTTGCAGTCTATAACAAGACAAGTTCAATTACATAAGAAAAACAAATAATAGATAAGATGATATAAAACAACATAAGAGAAACTTCAAAAATTACTCCCACCCATGCACAGTTGCATCATAGTCATATTATTTTCTTTCTTTGGTGAGAAATTATATCAAAAGACATCACAGAAGGGAAGACATAATTTAATTGATCACTAGGTGATCATTCAGGACTCCATCACTATCCCATATCTTCAAATTTTACCCCCCCCCGAAACATCTGTATCAAATAATTCGGTTTTCCCACACGCACAATATTATGTAAACTTGATACATCAGCAAGATTCAACACTATTAACAACAAATAATACGAACATGATAAACCGTCGATCAAATTTGGAAAAAAAAATACTAAATATATTCTAGGTAATCCTCGATTCCTCGTTTATAAAGTAAAAAATGTTTTTTCCTTCAATTTTAATTAATGATTTCACAAGTTTGTAATATTTGTCGTTAATACTATTAGATCTGGCTATTTTCTTAGAAAATGGACTTAGTTATTACGGTGGATGACTGAAAACTCGGAATTTATCGACGTGTTTTTACTTTAAAAACATTCTGCACGTGGATAAGCAAAAGTACGAAGCCGACAAAAAGAAACATCGTGCCTTGTATGTAAAGCTTATAAACTGAATCCCAAATAAGGGGGTTAAAATTGAGGATGTGTGAAAGTGATGGGAGTCTGGAATGATTATCACGATTTGGTGACCGTGATTAAATACCTGCTAAATATTCTTGAATGTGGAAATATACTCCCTCCATCCTAGAAAGATAGTCTCGCTTAGACTTTGGTGGTCAGCGTGATTGAACGTTGATCGAGAATTTATGAAAATTTGATCATCATAGCGAAATTCCATATAATAATTGGCCATCAATAACAAATTTTAGGATTTCATCATGATAATTAATTCTATAATCCTGATCAAATTTTAATTAAATTGACGAACAAAGCCAAAGTGGGACCATCCATCTGGGATGGGGGGAGTATAACTCGATACATCTACGCTTTTCATATCTTTCAACTATATTAAACTTGAAGACGGACAAACTGCACAAGAAGGAAGATCCCAAGGTAGAGTAACTAGAAGTCCAAAAAACGTAATCAAGTTTTTCAGTCATCTTTTCTTGCCAAAAAAAAAAAAAAAAAAAATCTACAACTTTTAGACCTGAATAACTACCAAAAAGTAGCTACTGAATTCACAAATTCATGCAACAAAAATGAAGCACTAAATGACCCAAGAAACAATATAAGAACAAAAACTAAAATAAGTACCAGCAGCAGTAAGGATAAACAGAATGGTTGCATACCAAAAGCCAACACGAGTACATAAAAAGATTAGCAACGAAAATGATTAACATACCTGATAATGTTTTTCTTCAGAAGCAAGCTTCGACCCACCATTGCTACCTCTACTGTATCTATCGCCATCATCCAAGAAACCATTATCACGACGTGGACCCTGAGCGGAATGTTGAACTTGAACCGATGAACTAATGGACATTGCGGACTTTTGGGGTGGATCTGAACCCTTGAGTGATTGAGCTGCTGGCCTCTCATATTGGGTAACATTGGTCTCTGGATTCCAGAAGTAGAGATAACCAGTCTTACCATCAACTAGGCCTTTCCATGGCTTGGGCAGAGTCGGATCCTCTGGAGCATATCGAGGGCCAACTGTTGCAGCCATACTGGAGTTTCACTCTTAAAAATCTGCAATCGTAAACCAACAAAAGAGGAAGGGGGGATTAAGCAGCAGCAGTAAAAATGGCTTCACAGTGGAGGAAAGTAAATATATCAAACATGCATTCAATATTTCATTTACGAACTAGTCCCCTACATAAACTGAAAGATCAAAGCAAACAAAGTAACGTTTCAGCCCAGCACACCTTAAATAAATAGAAGAACTCTCAAGTTTGGGATGTTTATACTATACTCCCTCCGTCCCAGCTCACTTGACACTTATTTCCATTTTAATCCGTCCCAGCTCACTTGACACTTCCCAAAATAGCCTACTTTTTATAATTTTATATACACTCTACCCCACCACTCATTCTCTCTCTTCATTTTCCACCACTCAATTTATTCAACCAACACTACTATTTACCCCACTCATTCTCTCTCTTCATTTTCTACCACACATTTTCCTTATTTTATTCTTTTTCCTTAGTTATTGTGCCCACCTCTTGGGTGTCAAGTGAGGTGGGACGGAGGGAGTATTTAACAACATCATCTAAAGCCCAAAAATCTTTTTACAAGCTATGTTCCGTCAAGGATTTCAACTCTCCTTTCCAGGATCTGTTAAGGGTCTCTTTCAGAATAATATATAAACTTCCCAATCTTCTATAATGTTATAAATTTTTAGTTGCTCGTATGTCCAAATAAAAAATCATTTTCTACAGGTACGCTTAAAGTGGAACTGAGCAAGTAAACAAAAATGTAATTTAGAGGAATATTGCACATAAAAAAAAAATTAAAAAAATCAGCAATGCTTAATCCCATAACAGAAAATGAGGAAGTGACGGAGTGATATAAAACTCAAATTAACAAATTCATAATGTACATGTTCAGAAATTAAGCCTTAGTAGAGCAAGGTCCAGAGTTTACAAGAACACCGGCTGCATTGCATTCACATGAACAAGCGTAAGCAAATCAACCGAAACAAAAAAAGGCATAACAATGATTCAAATGTACCAATATTCCTCAAAACATTCACATCCATAAGCAAATTCTCACATGTAGCTATAAAAATTCAAACCTACCAACTCTAATAATTGATAAAGCTCAGAAGCACTAATATAACTGGAAAAAAATAATTAGGCCTTCATCATATAATGAATTCAAGGTCAGAACATTGATATCCCCAGTAAAAGCTCATATATAAGCATTCATTGTAACCTAAAAACACTAATAAATTCACAAAAAAGTAAATCTAAAGAAAATTTGATAAACGAACACCACAAACATAATAATTCACCACCTACACATTACAAACATACGAAACCGACAAATTCACAACCGACCTTACAGAATCTTCAAATAAGAGAGCAATTAGCATGAAATACAATTAAATTTTCATTCAGATCTAAAATAAAAAGAAGATCTCTTTCGAAACCCTAACAAATGAAATCAAACGGAACAAAAACCATACCTGAAGGCAGTCGCCGGTGTTACTACACTTATATTGAAGAAACCTCAACTTTTCTCGCTCTGGAAACTATCCCCTCTTTCCTTCTCTTTCTCTCTCTCTCTCTGTTGTGGGTAGAAAAATTAGGGTTGCAGAGAGAGAAAATACGCTTCCGAACGGTGGGGAAGCGCAAGAGAAAGTGAGGGAAAAGTAAGCGGGAGGTGCGTGTGAAGATATTTATAAACCACATACTACTCCGTGTGGTCTCTTATTTTGAGCAAGCTTAACTATGGTTAAGTTCATGTTTCAAAAAACAAATTTATGGAGTACTAGTAGTAGTATACTATATTAAAAGCTGAGGCAGTGATGTGGATTCGCCACTTGGACATTTTTTGCTAAACGTTGCTTTTGGTGAAGCTATGTCATCACCACCTTAAACTTTGAGTGACTTTTGATATTCTTTTTATTAGTTAAAGATATTGGTTATTATACTCACTCCGTCCCACCCGACTTATGATTCTTGGTCAAACAATTTATACTTTATTTGAAGAAATATAATGATGCTAATAAAAATTTAAAAATTGTTATTGTATCACGATTAATAATAAACTAAATAACTATTTTTAGATTTTCATTAAAATAATTATTTGTATTCAAATTGTTGGTCAAATTATAAATTGTGATGCAGTATGATGATAAAAGTGGGATAAATATGAGTATTTATTTTAATTACTTTATTTTAATTACTTGTTAAATGATAGCAAAACAAAGATTATGAGATTAAGACCGAACGAAATTGAAACAATACGGGATTGAAACCCTCAATAATTGCACAAGGCAAATATAACTTTTATTAATCAAACTCTACTTTTCGGATTACAACTTTGAGGCTATTTTATATCACTCATAAAACTTGGAAAACAAGAAATATCATCCTAAAATTAAAGCCTAACCTATAAGGTAACCTAATAGGGCATTAATTTATCAAAATAAGGTCCTAATATACTTATAATACTGAAAATACTAACCAACTAATATTAAATCCTAAAATAATAATAAAATAACAAGTAATTAAAATAAAGACTCGTATTTATCCCACTTTTATCATCATATTGCATCAAATTGCTTGACCAAGAATCATAAGTCGGGCGGGACAGAGGAAGTATAGGTTAACTATTACTATTAATAGTATTAGTTAACCATAATAGTTAATATATAAGTTAATTATTACTATTAATAGTATTAGTTAACCATAATAGTTACTACATAAGTTAACTATTACTATTAATAGTGTTTGTTAACCATAATAGTTAGTTAACTATTACTATTAGTAGTGTTTGTTAACCATAATAGTTACTATACTCCCTCCGTCCCTATTTACCTTACAAAAATGAGGGTTTGCACAAAAATTAAGAAAATAATTGTAAAGTTGATGTGTTGTGACTGTAGATAGTTGAGTGGGAGAGAGAAAGTGGGTAGAGAAAAGTAAGTGGATAGTTGTTGTGAGTATGACAAGTGGGTCCCACTATTTAAAAAATGTTTAAAAATTTCCTTTTTGGGATTTTGTAATGTAAACAGGGACACCAAAAATGGCAATTTTTGTAAGGTAAATAGGGACGGAGGGAGTATAAGTTAACTATTACTATTAGTAGTATTAGTTAACAATGATAGTTACTATAAAAGTTAACTATTACCATTAATAGTATTAGTTAACTATTATAGTTACTATATATATAAGTTAACTAATACTATGAATAACATTAGTTAACCAAAATAGTAACTATATAAGTTAGCTTTTATTATTAATATTATAAGTTAATTATAACAGTTATTATATATATTAACTATTATTTATAATATTAATTAACCAAATTTTACGTCTCATGAAGCGATGTCAGCATTGCCCCTACAACTAAGAGGCTATTTATTTTTCTCATTCTTAGCTAATTGAATTAGCTAATTTTAGTAGTAACTATATAGGATACTATTATCTTTAATTTATTGTTTTAAAATACTATAAAAGACTAATTATACTTATAGTCATCTTCTATAGATGCAATACTCATATTTATAATCTAGAATATAAAATTGAAAGGTCAAAAGTTAATACTAAATTTATTGCGAGCAATCATTTATTCATTAATAATTAATTTTAATATATTATTAAATTTTGAAGGTTTCCAATAGTCATATTGATAATCCATAACACTAAATTAACAAAAATCAAACTATTATGACTTAAGCAATTACCACTTCAGTTACAATTATAGCTCATAGAATTTCAAAGGTTGAAAACATATTAAAGATCATGAAATTTACATCGAATGTATAATAATATCTTCAATGAATGAACCACTAAAGTTTACGTTCATCTAAAAATAAACTAAATATGGTATTAACTAATCTCTACACATAAATGAATGGTCTCATTAATTTTTGATAAACGGCTTAAACTTTATCAAAAAGATTTTTGATTGTTCACTCTCCTCATACTTCAACGTTATTGGCTTGCAAGTCAACCCCAATTTTTTATACTGAAATTCAAATAGATAATTTCTCAAAGACATGGGTAAAATTGTAATTTGTTAGGTGTATCTCATTTTCTTTTTGAACTCAATATCTAAGAAAAGTAGTTTACTAATCTTTGTCATCCCATTCCTTTATGTGCTCTCAATCCATTACCGTGTGGAGCACGGGCTAAATTACTAGTTATAGGTAATACCATTGTTCTAAAAATCGCTAGGTGGCGGAGCTGTGCCTAGCGCTTAGGCGGGACCATATATATATATATATATATATATATATATATATATATATATATATATATATATATATATATATATATATATGTAGGTGCTCAAATGAGAACCTAAATATCGTGAGAACCGTGAGAACCGTGGGAACTTGGATACATTATGTAAAAAACTAATGTATCCAAGTAATGTATCCAATATATCCAAGTAACCATTGGATACATTAGTTTTTATCTAATGTATCCAAGTATGTATCTAATTATGTATCCAAGTGAACAATTTGATACATTAGTTTTTTACCTAATGTATTCAAGTTCTCACGGTTCTCACGATATTTAGGTTCTCACAGGAGCACGACCCTATATATATACTCCCTCCGTCCCACTCGAATTAGGATTCTTGGTCAATTTGATTCTACTTTGACTAATAATTTGAAGAAAAATAATGATGCTAATAAAAATTAAAAAATTGTTATTGTATTGCGATCACGAATAAATTCAATAACTATTTTAAAATTTTCATTACGATAATCATTTTTCTTCAAATTATTGGTCAAATTATAATTAGATTGACCAAGAATCCTAATTCGAGTAGAGAATGAAGTAGGCCATCAACGTGATGGATGGTTGCAGGGAAGTAGGGCAAGACGGTTGCTGCGGCGGACCTATGCAGTTTTGGTCGGAGATGGGCGTTGGAGCAAGGGGAAGTTGTTCACCGCCAATGGACAAACCACTCCACCTCCTTTAAAGATGACCGGAGTGAGGGTAACATAGAATCGTTGAATTGGGTAATGAGGAAAGGAGAAGCATTGAATGAACCGCCCGGGGGGGGGGGGGAGACCTCAAGGAAATAAATATTCTTGTGAGGGGAGTTTATGAAAAGAATAATACTAGGGGCACAAAAAAATCACAAAAACTTACTCACAAAATTATAGGTGTAATGATGTTATGGGTGTTTTTAATTAGAGTGTGGCGGGTCCATTATCGATGTAACCAATAAAATATCGCCACCTCATCTTGTGAGTAATATTTTGTGACCTTATTTTGTGCCCCTAGCATTGCTCTTATGAAAAAGCCTCTTCTATTTAACAATTGAGTTGATTTTAAGGGGCTTTAAGGTAATAATCACAAAACCCTAGCAACCAATATCCATCTACATTACTTTTTACATCTTATAAGTCTTATAACATGTGTAACACTTGAATTTTCATAACCTTTGCTTTGAAGAATATGTTTTAGTTATTTATATACTTTTTATGTCTCAAATCAGTATGCACAATTATTGTCGCGCATAAGAATTAATGAATGAATAGTATATGTCAAAAAAATATTGTGGATGGAAAAGGTAAGTGAGTGAGTTTTGAAGCGGAACCCACCATTTAATCATGTGAGTATTACATGTGAGGTAAGATTAATATAATAATAATAAGTTAACTAATTTTAAAAATTGTTGCCCATCAATGATACTTGATCAAAGGAGTAAGTGTTCACACTAAGGAGCTTAGACATAAGTACTGGAGTATATACTACTCTTTCTGTCCCAGAATGATAGTCCTCCTATTTTTATGGGTTTTACGAATGAACTTTGAGTAATAATTAAGGTTACTTTTAATTATTCTAATGAAAATTTTGAAATTATTCTTGATACACCATTATAAATACTATTAATTTCATTTTTTAGATTCGCATTAACATAATTATAAGTAGCATTTATAACTGCTCAAAGTTCCCTCGTAGTAACAATGAAAAAAGGTAGACTATCTTTCTAGGACGGAGGGAGTATATCATTGTAGAATTATTACACTGAGACTATCTTCTTACCTTTTTAAGTTTTTAAGTATGAGTGACAATATTTTATGGTTCGTATATAAAGTAGCCAAACAAATGCATATTGGAGTATTAGATTTGAAGTTATTTGGATTGTAAATATAAATTTGCAGATATCAGTCTCAACTCAGCCTTATCCACTATCATTTGGGATCCATCAATCATTTTCCGCTCGGGCAATGTAAGACTTACAAAAGAAGTTTACAAAATGAATGATACAAGATGTGGTGGCGATATTTCATTGGTCACATCGATAATAGACCCGACACACTCCAATTAAAAATACAAACACAATTATGACACCTCATTTTGTACACCACTTTTCGCAGCCATCTTTTGTAACTTTATTATTTCTCTTTCCACCACATTTTGTAGCCATCTTTTATAACTTTATTATTTTCCTTTCCGCTATTTGATGTATCATAACCGAGTTAACTAGAGAGTTCAAAAATTAGAAGAGAGCAACCAAGAAATATACTTTCTCCGTCCCATAACTGTTAGAACATGGCTTGCAAAACAAGTTATTTGGACCTTCCATTTATAAAATCATGATTATAATGTTAATATAAAGTGTAGTAAATAATAGTAAATATTGTGTAGAATTCCTGGATGTAATATTACCTAATTTTGATGGGCAAAGTGGTAATTTAACATCACTAAAGGTTGAAAGGGTGTAGTCCCTAAATGAGGTGCCTATTGGTTTCATATATAAAAGGTTCTCCATCAACCCTAGAAATCACTCCATTCATTATTTTTCTCTCCCAAATAATCTTCATATTGCTAGAGACATTAGAGAGAAAAGGCACTCATCATTTAGAAGAACTCCGTCCCCTTATTTTTTTTCTTCTTCTTCTTGTTCTCCCTACAACATCATTATGGATTCATCAGGTATTACGCTTCCGCCTTCATCTTCTTCTTCCTCAATCTTATTCTGAATATGAGTGTGGCATTCAGGGAGCTTAAATTGTTCCAACAATTGGTATCAGAGCCTGCTCATATTTTTTTTTAAGTTTGAGTTCTTTTCGGGAAAGCTTTTATGCTTTATTCGATTCATTTTTCCTGTTGAATCATCAAGTTTTGATGTTGATTAGGGACTCTAATTCATTCATAGAGTACTGATAATAATCATCTGAATTTAAGAAAATGGTTTGAAAAGTTTTGTTGAATGAACACAATGGTTCAAGTGTGACTATCCCTTCATAATATGATTTTATGTCTAGTGCATACCATGTGGATCTACATACTTGATTCCATTGTTTTAAAGCAAGATTATCCCTAAATAACATGGTTTTATGTTGTAAAAAACATATCATGTGGATCTACTTGTTGTTCATCATTTTTTGGGATAAAATTTGGAAAAGTGCAACAAAGCATGCATGAAACGGTGGCTTTAGCCCGGTCAGGTCTTATGTTCTGCCCGATCGGGTCTTATGTTCTGCCCGGTCGGGTATTATAAGTTGTCCGGTCGCGCATGTACACTATTTACAGGTTTTTGCTTTTTCAAAGATGTTGCACAATTTTGTTCCTCTTTTGAACAAAACATACATTTTTCAAACCCTAAGGCCTTGATTAATTATATGCTTTGACAATTTTATTCATTGTTTAAATAATATTATCGCCTAAGTGATTTACGTTATTTAAACCCTAAAATTGTAAAGTGTTGGATGTTTAAGTTGATATGTGAATGGCTTGAATTTTCAAAAGAAGATCTTGACATTTGACTAAACTTGGGCATTCATGTGGTAACAAGTAAAATAAACATTAAGTTATTTTCTTAGGTACTTATGTCGGCCCAAAGGAAGATTAAGTATTTATTAAAATATAAGTTCAAATTACTTGTTGCCTAAGGCAATCATTTATGAGTCAACTCGCAATCCAAAGATTAGTTTTGATGTCATGTTGATTGTCTTGTTGATGGATTTCATTGATATAATTAATCATTATTTATTGTGTAGTTTCTTATTTATGTTTTGTATTCATTTTTGTTCTCAAAATTCCAACAAAATTGTTTATTGTTTCATCTGTAATTACTGCTATGAGTACCGTTGCAATGTGGGACTAATTATAAAACTTGGAAAACAAATAATTATAATCTTGGGCTATATAGAACTCGCATTAAGGGATCCGTTTCTCTTCTTATTGCTTGAGTGTTGAGAAGTGACACGCTCTAACCGCGTAAGCCTAATGATCATAAAGAATATTGTCCCGGAGACCTTTTGGACGGTACAAGAAGAAGATAAGTTAAGAATAATTTAGAACTAAATGTACTCATTTAGCATCTACCTTTTCTCATGGGACAAGAGAAGAGGGGAAAAAACTGTGGTTGCAAGTAAAAAGAAGCCTAAGGGATCATCTCATGATCATAAAAAAAAAAAAAAAAATGTTTCTTTTGCAAGGACCTTACTAACATGAAGTTCGATTATCCTAAGTCTCACGCTTGGCGTGAGAGGTATATCATTTGGTCTTGTTTGAATTGTATTAAGGCTAATTTGGTTTAAGTCCCTACATTTACATGGTGATTGGATTTTGGTGCAACCAATCACATAAGGATGTTCAAGTAGGATTGCCTAAATTATCGAAGACCTAGTAAAGATGAAGAAATTCATCTATATGGAAACTAAGAATCCGGTTAGAGTTATAGGCATAAGGATCATTTAAATTATTGTTAAGTACTAAGTATTATTTTGTATTAAATAATATATTTATTGTACCATCATTTAAATGGAATTATGATATTTATCACAATATTAGACAAGGAAGGTCATTCTTGTTCATTAATAATAAGTGTGATCTCTATTTTAATTCCAAAGGTTGTTGGCACTAGTACTTAGTCAAGTATTCTTTCTTCACTTGACATTATTCAAACAATAAATGTGTCCCTTAATAATGAAACCAAAACTAGAAAGCAAAAGTTATCAAGTAAATTTTATTTTATTTTTCATTAAGGCATAGCCATTTGGGTCATATTTCCAAGAGAAAAATTGATAAGCTTATGTTAAAGAAAATCTTAAACAAACTTGATATTTTGGAAAATACTTTTGCATTAAATGCCTTAAAGGAAATTTACAAACATTAAAAGAATAGTATTCTCGAGAGTATCAAGTGTCTATAAAACTAATACATATGAACATTGTGGGCCATTCATTATTCCTTCGTGGAAAGGTCAACAATAGTTATTACGTTTATAAATGACTACTCTCAATATGGATGCATTTATTACTTCATGCAAAGACTCAAGTTATGGACGTTTTCAAGTCTTATGATGTCAAAGTTGGAAATCAACTTTGAAAGACTATTAAGAACATTAGGTCCAATCATGATAGAGTATATCATGGTTGGAATGATTGTTAAAGGGAACAACGTCTAGGTCCTTTTTACTCGCTATTTTGAAGAGTGTGGGATTGTCTCCATCTACATTAAGCCGGGTACGCCTAGCATGAATGATGTAAGCAAGAGACATGATAAAATCCTTAAGGAAATGGTAATAAGCATGTTTTGTGCTTCTTTTACCTCACTCATTATGGGCGATACATTAAAACCGCAGCCCTTATTCTCATTAAAGCTCCCTCTAAGCTACTAATAAAAACCCTTTATGATTGTGGGACAAATAAGGAACACGTCCTTTGTTGGGTATGCTTACTTCTTAACCCTCCTATTCTTGTTAGAATTGATTGATACCATCACCTATCAATAGTTTATGGACTTTAGGACCCTATGTAAGAAGTTTTATAACTTCAATTTTTAGCTTAGTCCATTTTATAGTATAGGCTTAGATCACAGGACTTGAAGCGGAAAGGAATGAAGATCCAAGTGTCAGTGGTTACTGCGCAGGACTTCGATGCGCAGGACACCACTGCGCAGGAATGTCCTGCGCAGCATTCTTCCTCAGTTCAATCCATTCAGATCACCTAACTTGGAAAACGCTTTGAAGATGTACGCTTTTAAGAGTGTTAAGGTGTGCAGAAACGACAAAACAAGCACACTTAGCAGATCCAACGGTGGAGACGCGCTCAAGAGATATATTTCAAATAAAGACAGCTGTCAACCTTCTAGAAGAAGCTTTTTGAATTTGGTCTTCATGCTCAGTCTCCAACGGCTCTATATTCCTGCGCACCAATCATATTGTGCCAGGTCATCAACTTTGAATAGAGCTCCAAACGGCTATAAAGGACACATGCGCACC
Organism: Campanula takesimana; assembly: GCA_026119855.1. NCBI lineage: Eukaryota > Viridiplantae > Streptophyta > Magnoliopsida > Asterales > Campanulaceae > Campanula > Campanula takesimana. The sequence goes on along the minus strand of JAOWBW010001150.1, from coordinate 67,112 downwards.
AATCATATTGTGCCAGCTCATCGTCCTTGCTCAGAGCTCCAACGGCTATATTCAAGATCTCAGCTATAAATAAGCCAGCTCATCTTCATTTCCAAGTTGCTAGAGTTTGTGCTTTATAATATCCTTGAAGTTCTGAAGATTGCTGCTTACTATTCACAGATTCAAGATCAACCTTCAACCTTCATACCTTCAAACTCCTGCCCAGATCCTAAGCCTTAAATCACCAGAATTCTTCGTGCTCTTCATCTCATAGATTCATAGAGCCCAGAATTTCTGAACACACACACACCTCTTGAAGCTTTGATCATTTTGATCTAACTTCTTGAGATACACCGGTTTAGTCTAGGATTTGCTCTTCATAGATTATAGATCTTTGAGATAGTTGTGTTTCATTGTTGTATCTTGTAACTCTCTCATATTATAAGATCTTCTTTAGAAAATCCAAGACTAACCATCTTGGTAGAGGACGTAGATCTTTCATCGATCGAACCTCTCCAAATAGCTTGTTCTTTAATCTCGCTATTTATATTCTGCTAATCATTTCTGAATTACTGCTTTGTTTGATCTTATCAGATTGCTACTATTGCTGCTGTGTTTGTTATTACTTACTGCCTTAGAACATTTTATCCAACTCTTTAAGCCAAAACTTAGCGCGTGCGTTTTTATCCTTGCGCGGCTTTTTACTGCGCAGGTGCTGCTTAAAACTTCCGTTGTGCATTTCACACTCTCACTGCGCGCTATACTTAGCTTATTTGAGAACTGTGCGCATAAGCCATTGATTTGCAAAAGGGTTTGAAAAGAATTTAAAAACGCTATTCACCCCCCCCCCTCTAGCATTTTTCATACCCTTGTTGCCTTTTTGGGACCAACAAGTGGTATCAGAGCAAACACCTTCATAAAATTTGTTTTGTTTTTCAAGCTTAACAGCTTGGGTGCCGATTCAAGATGGCTTCAAAATCTTGGGCAATGGCTAACTATTCACATGTCTCAGTGCTGAATGAAGATCACTTCGAAATCTGGAAGCACTGCATGCTCACTCATTTTTCTTCTATCGACGAGATCCTCCACGACATCGTTCTTGAAGGACCTTACATTCCAATGAAGGCCAATCCAGATGCTGCTACCAACAAGGATAATCCTACAATCAAGAAGGCCAAAGGGGAATGGATTGATGAAGAAAAGAAATGGGTTGGCTATGATGGAAGAGCAAGGAACATCATTCTTAGCACTCTAGACCTCTCCACGCACAATCAAATTATGAGCGGTGGAACTGCAAAGGAACTATGGGATGCTATTGAAGGATATGTGAATGGAGACAAAGTAAGCAAGGAAAACAAAAGATTTGTGGTGCAAAAAAAATCCAACTGCTTCATGAGAAAAGATGGTGAAACCTTGAGACAGACATATGATCGCTTCTGTACTGTTGTAAACTCTTGTAAATCTCTTGGAACTACTTTCACTAATAAAGAAGTCAATTCTCAATTCTTAGATGCGCTAGGTTCCAGATATGTGCACAAAGCAAGTCATCTGGAAGATTCTGGATTTCTAGATACTTGGCCTCTGCGCAGCTTATACGCTAACTTAAAAGTGTATGAGCTAAAGCTTGATCGAATCGACGAAACTGAAGGCAAAGGAAAGCTTGTTTCCTATGTTGCGCAAAAGGAACCTGCGCCTGCTCAAACCTCGGACAAAGTCTCTACTTCTTCTTTACTCGAAATGGATGATGATGATTTCGCTATGTTCGTTAAGCGATTCCAAAAATTCAGGAAATTCTCTAAACCTGGATCCTCTAGCAAACCACCTGCTAAATTCTCTCGTGGCAGAGACTCAAAGAAAGATGAAGAATTGGTCTGCTACAACTGCAGAAAACCCGGTCATTTTGTTTCAAAATGTCCCACTCCAAAATATGAGTACATGAAGAGAAATAATGCGCAGAGATCATCAAGGCAGCGCGGGATGATTGCTGAAGAAGACTGCGCAGAAAAGGAACTGAAGACTTGGATCGAGACTGACACTGAAGACAGTGATGATGATGACTCTGAGGATGGACTGCTCTGCTTGATGGCAAATGCTGATGCTGATAGCGATTCAGACAATGATCAAGATGCGGACACAAAGGCTGCGCCAAGGACAAAGAAGAAAGGTCCCACTATCATTGAACTGGTGGAAATGGGGCATCTGACTCCAAGCAGACAGAATGGAAAGTACTTGTTTGCCAGAGCAGACCTATCAAAGAAATTTGTAGCTGCGCCTTCACGCAAAGAATCTCTTGAAATTCCTGCTGAAATTGTTATAGAAAAGAATGACTCTGCTGCTGAGCGCAAGTCTATTTTTCAGCAAGCTGAAAAGGTAATCAAGAAATTTAACTCTATGAAAGATGCAGTGGATTTATCAATTGGAGAAATTTCACAGCTTAAGACGGAGAAAACTCTTTTAAAATCTGAGATCACCCTCCTTAAGGAGCAGATCAAAAGCATGACTCCTCTTACTGAAAAGAACCGTTTTCTCACAGATCAAAATGAGCTATTTAAAGTAAGAAACAAAGAATTGGCTGCTCAAGTAGTTGATCTCACAAAGATCACTAATGAGTGGACCAAATCTCGTGTCACTATGGACCAAATTCTAGAATCCCAAAAAGCTAGTGGAGACAAGGAAGGCTTGGGATTCTCAACTAGTGATAACTTTAAATGCGCAGTTTGCTCTGAAAAGGAAAAGGAATTTACACCACAGCAAACTATTGAAATTCCTAAAGCAAAGCATTCTGCTTCAGTGGGTAAAGGACAGGAGAAAGTCCAGAGACAAAATTTCCATTATGTCTACCCAAAGAAGCAAACTGGAAAAGCCAAAGGTAATGCTAAAGTTGAACCTGCGCATGACAACTCATATTCTGACTATGGTTGCGCTTCAACTTCAAATGTCAAATCTGCGCAAAAGGGTCATGCGCATGAAAGCCATGCGCCCCAACGCCAGATGCGCATTCTTAAGAAAAGCGCACCCAAACCTCAGAAAATGATATTTATCAAAGCAAGTTCATCTGCTCCAGTAAAAAATGCTGCGCCAAAGAAAAGTAAAGAGTTTGTAAAAACCCAATCTATAAGTGGCTTTCATCATTGTGTTGTGTGTGATGGTTTAGGTCACAAGGCTGCAGAATGCCTTTTGCGATTTGCTCCTAATGCCAAGGGACGTAAAAATCCTAAGGTCAGACAGGAGTGGGTTGTCAAAAGTTGCTAACTCTAGGACCCAAGAATAAAGGGGACCTGCGTTCTTAATGTCTATCTTTCAGGTCTCCTGCTTCACTGCGCACTCTTCACAAGCTAAAGCGCATATATGGTACCTCGACAGTGGATGTTCTAGACACATGACTGGAGATGCTACCGCTCTTGAAGAAGTGCATGAAGGAAGAGGTCCCTCTGTAACTTTTGGAGACAACAACAAAGGGCACATAGTTGGATATGGAAAAATCAGAAAAGATAAAGTATGCATTGAGAAAGTTGCGCTCGTTGAAGGTCTCAAGCACAACCTACTCTCCATATCACAATTCTGCGATAAAGGTTTGGAATGTCACTTCACTGTAACGCACTGCTACATCAAAGATGGCATATCCGGACTAACTTTGCTCACAGGGACTCGTAAGACTAATGTTTACATTATTGATCTTACTTCTATAGATTCTATCACTAATCTATGTTTTGTAGCAAAGAATGTAAGTGAAAGCAGCTGGCTATGGCATAAGCGCTTAAGTCATTTGAACTTCAAGTATTTGGCTAAGCTAGGAAGGGAAAATCTTGTCAAAGGACTTCCCAAAGTAGCTGACCATCATGACAGAAAATGCGCAGCATGCCAGCTCGGTAAACAACCTAAGCAGTCTTTCTCCAGCAAGATTGTCTCCTCAACTTCCAAATGTTTACAACTGATTCACATGGACTTGTTTGGACCGGTCACCACTGTGAGCATTGGAGGAAACAAATATACTTTAGTCGTGGTGGATGACTACTCAAAATACACATGGGTCGAAATGATGATATCAAAATATGACTGCTATGATATTTTGACTGCACTATTTCGAAAGCTCCAAACTCAAAAAGAAGACGACATCGTGAGTGTTAGATCAGACAATGGAACTGAATTCAAGAATAATGGTGTTGCTCAATACTGCGATGACCATGGAATTGATCACAATTTCTCTGCTGCTGGAGTTCCTCAACAAAATGGCGTTGTGGAAAGAAAGAATCGCACATTGATTGAGGCTGGAAAAACAATGATAGCAGAAGCTAAGCTTCCAAAGTATTTCTGGGGAGAAGCTGTCAACACTGCCTGCTTTACTCAGAATAGATCCCTCATCAACAAAGCCTACAACAAGACTCCATATGAGCTATGGAGAGGAAGAGCGCCCAACATTGCTTTCTTCAAGATCTCTGGCTGCAAATGCTATATCCTCTACAATGGCAAAGATCATAGAGGTAAATTTGACGCCAAAGCAGATGAAGGTATTTTCGTTGGGTATGCCAAACATTCTAAAGCTTTTCGTGTTTTTAATAGAACTACTCTAGTAACTGTAGAATCTGTACATGTTACTTTTGATGAGCATTCTCTCCTTGAGCCACATTTGGCTCCAAATGATTCTGATGATTCTGTTGAGAATGATGAGACAGGTACGCAGCCTCAAACTGCACCTGCGCAGAATGATTATCAAAATCAGAATCAAGCAAGTCCATCCCATGCGCATACACCAGATGCTGCGCCAGAAGTGACGACTCCTGATGCGCAAACACCTCCTCCTGCGCATAACGTTTCTCCGCTTCAGCAAATCACTTTTGATGATCTCGATGCTGGAGCAAATGAAGTACCCATTGAAGATCTTCGTATTCCTACCACTCAACCTAACTTACCTCCCGAGGTTCGTGAAGTGAGAAATCATCCAACTTCAAACATCATTGGTGATCTCAATGTAGGGGTTCGTACTAGGAGAGCATCAAACTTTGATGATGAATATCACTCCTTTATCTCTCAAATCGAACCAAAGAAGATTGATGAAGCGCTCCAAGATTCAAGCAGGGTTACTGCAATGCAAGAAGAGCTTAACCAATTTGAGCGCTGCAAGGTTTGGACCTTAGTACCTAGACCTCATGATCAAGGCATTATTGGCACAAAATGGGTATTCAGAAACAAGATGGATGAGAATGGAAGCATCACAAGAAACAAAGCAAGGTTGGTTGCGCAAGGCTATAGGCAAGAGGAAGGAATCGACTACGATGAAACATTTGCACCTGTAGCAAGACTTGAAGCTATAAGAATTTTCTTAGCTTATGCCTCTCACAAGAAATTCAAGCTTTATCAAATGGATGTGAAGAGCGCATTTCTCAACGGTGAACTCCAAGAGACGGTCTACGTAGCTCAACCTCCTGGATTTGAAGATAGCAGATTTCCAAATCATGTCTTCAAGCTTCAAAAAGCTTTGTATGGACTTAAACAAGCTCCAAGAGCATGGTACGATACGCTATCAAAATTCCTACTAGAGAAAGGCTTCAAGCGCGGTAAAATCGATACAACTCTTTTTATTGCTAAGTATAATGATCATTCTTTACTTGTTCAAATTTATGTTGATGATATTATATTTGGTTCTACTAATGAGTTACTTTGTAAGCGCTTTGAGAAGCTCATGAAAAGCAAGTTTGAAATGAGCATGATGGGAGAACTCACATTCTTCCTCGGGCTTCAAATCAAGCAATTGAATGATGGTATCTTCATAAATCAAGCCAAGTACACAAAGGACGTAATCAAGAAATTTGGACTTGAGAATGCTAAAGCATACGACACTCCAATGGCCACGGGCAACAAACTTGACAAAGACTTGAAAGGTAAGAAAGTTGATCAAACTTTATATCGAGGTATGATTGGCTCTCTCCTTTATCTTACTGCAAGTAGGCCAGATATTATGTTTAGTGTTTGTGTCTGTGCGCGCTATCAAGCGGACCCTAGAGAAGCGCACTTAACTGCTGTTAAACGCATTATTCGTTATCTTTCTGGAACTGTTAACCTTGGACTTTGGTACACCAAAGATTCGAATTTCGATTTGCTAGGTTATTCAGACGCAGACTACGCAGCATGCACTATTGACAGGAAGAGCACAAGTGGCACTTGTCATTTCCTTGGAAATCGACTTGTTGCGTGGGCAAGCAAGAAATTTCCTTGGAAATCGACTTGTTGCGTGGGCAAGCAAGAAACAAGCTGCTGTGTCCATCTCCACTACAGAAGCTGAATACATTGCTGCTGGGAGCTGCTGCTGCCAAATCCTATGGATGAAGCAACAATTAGTGGACTATGGAATTAATGAAGGAAATTGCCCAATTTTCTGCGATAATATGTCCACCATAGCAGTTTCCAACAATCCTGTCATGCATTAAAAGACAAAGCACATCGACATTAAATATCATTTTCTCAAGGACCACGTGGAAAAAGGAAACATTCATTTAGAGCACGTGGGCACAGATAATCAAATTGCTGATATCCTTACAAAGGCTCTTGACGCAAAAGATTTGTATTCCTGAGAGGAGAAATGGGTATGCTTGAACTTAGCTAACCTGTCCATATGATTTGTCAATACTAATAATCTTGTGTTTGCTTGATAAGATATCCATCATAGGTCAAGATCCATGCTTCTGCGCATCCCCTGCGCAGTACTTCCTTTGCGCATATCACTAATGTTAATCTATTTTAAGAATTGATTGCGCTATTTACAGCTCTGCGCATGATTTTGACATGCGCACACTTCGTGGATCGCAGAACTCTTTCTACTTCCTACAAGGCTGGGAACTGGATCTTGCTGCGCTACACAAAGATGCTGCCGGACGCAGGATTGTTCATCTTATGGATTCTTCCGGCATCTTACCTCTCTTTACTCTGGCTCAGGACTTCTATGTCCCCTCTCTAGTAGACGAGTTCTTTGAGAACGCAGAGAGAGTCACCATGACTCACAAGCAGACTCGAGAAAAGATTGATGTTATCCGCTCCGTCGTTCGGAATTACTCAGTGCGCATTGTTCCTGCGTCACTTAAAAAGCTTTGTGGATTTAAAGTGGATGATGCGCCAGAAGCTTATTCTGAAGCTAAACAAAACAAGCTTGCGCAGAAACTGGTTGGGGAACCTTCTCTAGTTAAGAAGTGGAGCGTTCATGATCGCAAGGAGTTTGGTGAGGTAATGTATCACCTTTGCACCATTATTGGCGACTCCGTAAACTGCAAAAATGGAAATAAGGGCAAGTTCATTTCCAAGCAGTGGGCTTATTGTGCTGCGGTCTATAATGGCGATGCATTAGACTGGTCCTCTGTTCTTTTTTACGAGCTATGGGACGCATCGGAGAGCTATGACAAGCGCATGGACAAGAAAGTAGCCAAGTACAGAACTCACTGTAGGCTCTTATCCAAATTTCTGATGAATGTCTCTGAGCTGCGCACCTTCGTGCAAAAGCGTCCTGATCTCAAAGTCCCCTGCACCAAGACATATTCCATCTCTCACCTCAACTCTCTACGAAATGAAATTGGTCGCAGTGATTATCGCAAGATTTGGAACAAGGACACCAGCTCAGACAAAGAAGATTGGGTTGATAGTGATGATGATGAAGCCCCTCAACCCAAAGCAAAGAACACTGCCGCGCAGCCATCGAAGGCCACTGCGCCTACTGAACCTGAAACTGCTGCTGCGCAGGCAAAGCGCAAAGGCAAAGGTATTGCAGAACCTATGCCAGAAAAGGTGAAGGAAATCCCAAATGTCAGATCAACTGCTGGCATTAAAATTGGATCTGATTTACCGCCACCTGCTCCCAAACCTTCAAAGAAGCGCAAAGATCCTCCTGCGCCTGCTCCCTCTCCTGCCAAAACCAAGAAAAAGCCTGCTTTTACCAGACTTCCTCCTGCGACTGCTATGGTTGAAGAAGACAGCGAGTCTCGAATGGATGAGACTGCTGCTGATGCTGCTGATGATACAGCGCAGGGGGAGCAAGATCCAAAGGCTGCTGACGCCCCTCCTGCTCAGGGTACAGGAGATAGTGATGATTGGATGGATGAAGCTTTTCCCGCCTCCGGTACGCCTGCAAAGACCGCTGCTGCTGCACCTGCCAAGGATCCTCCTCGATCTCCGCGCAAGAAACAGGTTGTGCGCAGCACTGCGAAAGGACAGCCAAAAGCTGCGGCTCCTCCTTGTCCTGAACCATCATCAAGTGCCTTCCAGCGCCTCAATATTCCGATTGGAAATACTCAACCTGGCACCTCTGTCCTTCATGATGATTTGGACTTGGAAGATGAGGATGCGGATGAGGTTACCAAGTCTGCGCAGGGCGATGATGCTGCGCAGCAAGCTCCTATTAATCCTGAAGGTGAAAAGGAAGGAGATGTGCGCACAACTGATACAGATAGCAGCAGCACGCACTCATCTGTGCATAGGTCTCCTGCTGCTGCTCCTATTCATCTCTCTCCCAAACAACCTTCTCCAACGCACTCTCCTCTCAAAGTCTCTCCTCCTCCTGTTCAAGCTATTCCTTCCGTTCCTACAGTATCTACTTCCTCTCTATCTTCCTCCGCTGATCTTCGCCAAATTCTCCAGGCTCTCAATACTATTCAAGTCAACCAGGTTGCTGCGCAGTCCCAAATGACTCAGCTCATTACTGCGCAGACAGCTATCCAAGAGCAACTTTATGCGCAGCGTTTAGAGATTGCTGCCATTAAGGGGGAGAATATATCAAAGGCAAGTACCTCCGCCGGCCCCTCTGCGCAACGCGTTCCTGATGCATTAGACCAAATGGTCCTGGACTCTTTAAAGTCAATAGCTGGGATGCTTGAAAACGTCTGCACCTATACCACTATCAATGATGGGTTTATAGGACTGCTTAAGCGTCTGCGCAAGAGCTTAGTCGATGGGTTGCATGAAGGATTTGCTGGGATGGAAGCGATGTTGTTGGAAAGATTGGAACAAGGTCCCGGTCCTGCGCATGCCAATTCGCTTAATATAGAAAGTGTCAGGGAGTGCATAACTCAAGCGATGACTGATTTCGCTGATGGGTTCAACGCTAGGATGGATCAAGCCATGTTCGATATTCAAGCCAGCGTGAACACTCAGCGCCTCCACACTGACCAAAGACTCGAAGCAACGCAAGCCACCGTCATCAACACTATTGAAGCTGCTGAGCAGTCTTATTTTAATCAGATGACGGGACATCAAGTGCAGTATAGAGCCAACTTCCGAGAGCTGCGAGAAGATAACGCAGATATGCGCAGAGGAATGGCTACCTATGTCGGTGAGGCCGTAGCGTTCAGAGAAAGATTTCAAGAACTGAAGATTGAACTTATGAATAAGTTCAACGGTCTGCAGAATGAACTACGTGAAGCCTTGCACCGGATCAACATAGACTAGGTTCTATGTAATTTTTTTTGTTTTTGCGCAAAGTATTTCTTTTTGTGCGCATTTTTTTTTGTTTTTTTTCTTATTCAAACTTGTAATCTGCAACTCTTTACATTTCAAGTTTTAATGAGAAAAATCGCATCATGTGTTTCCAAAACCTTGTTCAATTCAAACTCTTTGTTTGTGGAACAATGATTGCATTATTTCAACCCATGCGCATAATCTTAACTGTTCATATATTTATCGCATAATGTTTAAATATTCAGTTTAAACGCATACTTAAAACTAAAACTCATATCATTTGTATGCGCTGAATGATACTTCTGTCTTTCCCTTTTTGTAAAGCTAATCTTTTGGATAGACTAGAAATCTATGACATTGGCGAGTGTGTGCATTGACTTGAGGCATGATTTACTATTCATATCTTTATGGACATGTTATTATCAAGTACAATGAATTGCCTTTGTTATAGTAGGTAATGGCATCAATCATTTAGGGGGAGATTGTTGGGTATGCTTACTTCTTAACCCTCCTATTCTTGTTAGAATTGATTGATACCATCACCTATCAATAGTTTATGGACTTTAGGACCCTATGTAAGAAGTTTTATAACTTCAATTTTTAGCTTAGTCCATTTTATAGTATAGGCTTAGATCATAGGACTTGAAGCGGAAAGGAATGAAGATCCAAGTGTCAGTGGTTACTGCGCAGGACTTCGATGCGCAGGACACCACTGCGCAGGAATGTCCTGCGCAGCATTCTTCCTCAGTTCAATCCATTCAGATCACCTAACTTGGAAAACGCTTTGAAGATGTACGCTTTTAAGAGTGTTAAGGTGTGCAGAAACGACAAAACAAGCACACTTAGCAGATCCAACGGTGGAGACGCGCTCAAGAGATATATTTCAAATAAAGACAGCTGTCAACCTTCTAGAAGAAGCTTTTTGAATTTGGTCTTCATGCTCAGTCTCCAACGGCTCTATATTCCTGCGCACCAATCATATTGTGCCAGGTCATCAACTTTGAATAGAGCTCCAAACGGCTATAAAGGACACATGCGCACCAATCATATTGTGCCAGCTCATCGTCCTTGCTCAGAGCTCCAACGGCTATATTCAAGCTCTCAGCTATAAATAAGCCAGCTCATCTTCATTTCCAAGTTGCTAGAGTTTGTGCTTTATAATATCCTTGAAGTTCTGAAGATTGCTGCTTACTATTCACAGATTCAAGATCAACCTTCAACCTTCATACCTTCAAACTCCTGCCCAGATCCTAAGCCTTAAATCACCAGAATTCTTCGTGCTCTTCATCTCATAGATTCATAGAGCCCAGAATTTCTGAACACACACACACCTCTTGAAGCTTTGATCATTTTGATCTAACTTCTTGAGATACACCGGTTTAGTCTAAGATTTGCTCTTCATAGATTATAGATCTTTGAGATAGTTGTGTTTCATTGTTGTATCTTGTAACTCTCTCATATTATAAGATCTTCTTTAGAAAATCCAAGACTAACCATCTTGGTAGAGGACGTAGATCTTTCATCGATCGAACCTCTCCAAATAGCTTGTTCTTTAATCTCGCTATTTATTTTATGCTAATCATTTCTGAATTACTGCTTTGTTTGATCTTATCAGATTGCTACTATTGCTGCTGTGTTTGTTATTACTTATTGCCTTAGAACATTTTATCCAACTCTTTAATCTTTAAGCCAAAACTTAGCGCGTGCGTTTTTATCCTTGCGCAGCTTTTTACTGCGCAGGTGCTGCTTAAAACTTCCGCTGTGCATTTCACACTCTCACTGCGCGCTATACTTAGCTTATTTGAGAACTGTGCGCATAAGCCATTGATTTGCAAAAGGGTTTGAAAAGAATTTAAAAACGCTATTCACCCCCCTCTAGCATTTTTCATACCCTTGTTGCCCCTTTGGGACCAACATCCTTAAATCATCTTTATTTATGGGGTTGTCTAACATAAGGGTAGACCTTATAAGTCTACTAAGAGCAAGTTAGACATAAGATTGTTAGTAGTTATTCATGAGGTAAGCCGAGAGATCTAGGGGATATATAAATTTTACAACCTGAAAATTTGAACATTTTGAAATGAGAAAGCTAGGTTCTTTGAGGATGTTGAATTTAGTGGGAGATTAGGTGTAATATTTTGAATTTGGAAAAGAAGAGGCATCCATTTATTCACCTCTTACATATGTTCCATTTGGATTTCAAATTTTGTACTTGATATTCAAGAAGAACATACAATTCAAAATAAATATGGTTTCCCTATAAATATTGAACAACATGAAAATGTTGATCATAAGAAGGAAATTCAACAACCTCAGAATTAGTAAGAACCGGTGCCCTTAAAGAGATACAGTAGAGTAAGAAGGATTGCAATACCGGATAATTATGAGATGTATCTTACCGAGAAATTAAAGACACATAGGTTTAGTGGGAGATGAGCCATTCATCTACCATAAAGCCATTAATAGTCCTAATTCTCATAAGTAGATTAATACCATATATAAAGAGTTGAAATCTTTGAAAGTGTTGGTCTAATGTATGCTCCTTTTCTCAATTTGTTCCTTGCTCCAAGATCACATCGTGAGAATAACAGTCCACCATCGTTTTGAGCCGGAGTGAGAAATCCTTGTTCAACGAGCTCGCTGATGGTTGGTCCTTTCTTCTTTTTTACTTCTTGAAAACCTGCAGATTTCTTGATAGGTTTATTCAAGGCATTCATATCGGGAACATCCTTGGAGAAGTCATCATCAGAATCATAAGCATCAACTTCATCATCATTTGCCATCAAACAGACGAGTCCATCATCGGAATCTTCATCGCTCTCATCGGAGTCTGTTTCAATCCAAGTGTTGTGCTCATTTGCTGGTGCTTCTTCTTCAGCAACCATTCCCTTGTGACAAGTGAACTTGGGAGTGAATTTGGGAGTATGGCTGCTCTTCTTCTGCATATATTCAAATTTGGGGATCGGGCAGCTTGATGCAAAATGTCCGGGTTTCCTGCAATTAAAACAAACAAGATCTTCTTTTCTTTTTGAATCACTGCTCCTTGAAAAATTTTGAGGAGCTTTGCTGGTAGATCCTTGAAATTTGTTGGTTGAGCCGGGTCTTGAGAATTTTCTGAACTTTTGAAATTTCTTCACAAATAAAGCGAAGTCTTCATCATCCATGTCTAATAGCTCAGAAGTAGAAATTTTGGGATCGGAGCTTTTCTCATCTTGTACAGGCGCAGGAGTAGGCGCAGGTGTAGGCGCAGCTTCTCTGTGCGCCATCATAGCCATAGATTTTGACTTTCCTTCAGTTTCGCTGATTCGTTGGAGTTTGAGTTCGTAAACTTTGAGATTTGCATATAGGTTCCTTAAAGTCCAAACATCTAAAGTTCCAGCGTCTTCAAGAGCGCTAGATTTATGTAGGTATCTTGATCCAAAAGCTTGTAGAAAATTTACATTCAAATCTTTGTTGGTAAACTTCATGCCAAGTGAAATACATAGATTGATAATTTCACAGTAGCGTTCATAAGTTTGCCTCAAGTTTTCACCGGGGAGTTGAGAGAAATTGTTGAATCTCTTTTGTACTTCGTATTTCTTGTTCTCCTTGCAAACAGTGTCTCCTTCAATATGCTCTTCAATAGCATCCCATAGCTCATTTGCAGTAGCACAATGCATGACTTGTTGTTTCATAGCCGTGCTTAGAGTGCTTAGAAGAATGTTTCTTGCTTTTCCATCATTTGCAACTCTTCTAATTTCTTCCTCGGTCCATTCTTCCCTTGGTTTTAGGACAGTAGGTTGAGCAGCGTTGGTGCGTGGATTTGGATTCGCCTTCATCGGAATATAAGGTCCATAAACGACGGTGTCATGGAGCCTTTCATCGATTGAGTTGAGATGAGTCAATATGCTGAATTTCCACACGTCAAAATGATCTTCATCAAAGACCGGAACGTGAGTGTAGTTTGCAGTTGCCATAGGTTTTGAGTTTGCCATTTAGAATCGGCACTCAAGCTGTTAAGCTTGAAAAACGAAAAATGTTTTATAAAGGTGTTAGCTCTGATACCACTTGTTGGTCCCAAAGGGCAACAAGGGTATGAAAAATAGCTAGAGGGGGGGGGGTGAATAGCTGTTTTAAAATTCTTTTCGTACCCTTGAAAAACTCAATTGCGAATGCGCACTTTATCAAGTAAGCGTTATGAAATGCGCCTAAGTGAGTGAGTGAAATGCACAGCGGAATTTAGTAATGAAAATAGGCGCAAAGTGATAAAGGGAGCGCAAAACACACACTAAGTATTTTGGCTCAAAGTGAGTGAAATAAGGAACTAAGGCAAATGATATAACAAACACAACACAATTCAGTTCAAACAATCTACAATGAGTAAACAAGCAAGTAGTGAGTGAAAATAATGACTTGAAAGAAATAACAAGATAATAACACGAGCTATTTGGAGAGGTTCGATCAATGAAAGATCTACGTCCTCTACCAAGATGGTTAGTCTTGGATTTCTAATCGAGATCTTATATAATGAGGAGTGTTACAAATTACAATGTTGAGCTTATACACTAACTCAAGATCTATTACTATGAAAGAACAAATCCAAAACAATAACCGGTGTATCTCTAAAAGATGAATCTAAATGATTAATCTTAAAGAGGTGCGTGTGTGTTCTTAGTATCAAGGCTCTTTAGATCTTTGAGATGGAGAGCACAAGAAACTAAAGTGTTAAGGCTTTGAAGATCTGGGCTAAGGATGAAGGTATGAAGATGTTCTTGAGAAATCTGGAAAAACGAAGGCAATCTTCAAATCTTCAACAAATGCTTTGAGAGAGAAATTCTTGAAATTCTTAGCAAAACTCAGCAGGAATAAAGCGCATAGATGCCAACATCAAGGACAAACATTTCCTGACTCCTCAACAATGGAATGACGCTATTGATCAAATGAATGAGCTCTTCAAAGGCACTCTTGCCTCCCTTCATGAGCGCATAGATGGTGGCATTAAACTCACTGATGGCCAAGATTTCATTAATGCTATAAGGGAGGTAGAGTTGAACATAGCGGGTGATATAAGGAAGTTGTTTGAAATGGTGGCTGGAGATAGCCAAAAATTGCTGAGTGTGGTTGATAAACTCAAGGAAGTTAAGGATGAGCTAGAAATCCTAAGTTTAACTGTGTATGGTGCTGATCCTGGCGCAGAACCCAAAGCTTCTGAAACTCCTGCGCCTCCAGCTCCTGAAACTCCTGCGCCCTCTTCGAGTCTTCATTAAATCACTGAGTGTAAAATCAACCATGATGAGGCGCGTTGAGCCATTAGAGCGCATGGTCCATTTGAGGCGCGTAACAACACGCGTGGATCTTTGAGGCGCGAGGCTATATGCGCGCGCGCTGAAAGGCGCATGGCGCATAGCATAAAGGGGCGCATAGGCGCGTGGCTCAAACTGAACTTGTGATTTATCTTGAATCTTGATCTTCTTGCCCTATTTCTAAGCCTATTCTATAACAATGGACAACTTAAAAAATGAAGTATAAATACTTCTTACATGTGGGTCTAAAGTCCATGAAATAAAACTTAGGTGATGGATCAATCAAATCTAATAAATCCTAATACATTAAAAACTAAGATATGTTTGGGCATACCCAACAGAAAGATAACAACTTTTTGGATCTTTTTACATTACCTAAAGATGTAAAACCTATAAATGGGTCTCTAAGACCTAAAAGGATTCGCAAAAGTAATGTTGAAAGATATAAGACCCATCTAGTTGCTAAAGATTTTTTCAACTCATAAGAAAGGCATTAATTATCAAGAAAGAAACATTTCTCGGTATCTTCTAAAAACTCTTTTAGAACCATTATGGCACTAGTAGCAATTTGTGTCTTAAGCCTCATCAAATGGATATTAAAGAGAACTTTTCTTAATGGAGACATTAAGCAAACTATGTATATGGAGAAAATTCATTTATGACTTAAGCAAACTTCTCATTAATGGTATTTAGAATTTAATCAAGTTATTCTTTCATTTGGTTTGAAATGAATCTTGATAAATATTGTGTATACCATAAGTTCAGTGGGAGTAAAAATTATAATTTTGGTCTTATATGTGGGTAATATTTGCTTGCTAGTAATGTTTTAAACCTTAATAAGGAAACTAAGAAATTTCTTTGGAATGAAAATTCTTAGTGAGGCATCTTTTTGTATTAGGAATCCAAGTTCACTGTGAGTTTACACGGAGTATTTTGGGATTATCACAAAAGGCCTATATAGAAAAGGTATTACAAAAGGTATAGCATGCAAAACTATAAACCACTTGACACCCCTAATTTTAAAGGAGACATGCTTAGTCTCAAACAGTGTCCTAAAGTTAATTATGAATCCAAGTATATAGAAAATATCACTCTTTGCATCAGCAGTAAGAAAGCTTAATAAATGCGTAAGTCTTGCATTCAATGTTGGGATGCTTGGTCAATACCAAAGCAATCCAGAAAGAACATTAAGTAGTAGCCAAAAGAATGATATAGTATTTACAAACACAAAGATCTACATGCCTATTTTTAATCGGATAATCTTGAGATCATTTGGTATTCCGATATTTGTTAAAATTATATGGCTGCATAAAGGACTACAATTTGTCAAATAGTGTCGAAAGACCGTTAAGATATATTGTGACAATCAGGTAGTAGTCTAGTACTCTAACAAGAGTTTGTCAAAGTCTAAGTATTTAGACATTAAGTATCTTGTTGTAAAGAAAGAGTACAAAAAGGAACAAATAAAAACACAACTTATTGGAACAAACTCCATAATTATCGGATCCGTTTTCTAAAGCGTTATCATTTTTAGTGTTTCACGAGCATGTTGCTCATATGGGTGTAACAATTTTGATAATATTTAATTTAGTGGGAGTTTATGTTGTGATTCATTAATAAGTTCTATTATTTAAAGTTTTGATCTCATTTGGTTAAGTTGGACTAGTTGGAAAAATATGTATATATTCATTATGATTCCATGCTACACTTTTGATCTATGTCATTTAGTTGGATTTGTATATGTGATTATTGTGGGTTTAGTTGCGATCAATTACAACGACTGCCCCTTTAGTCTTTATACTTATATGGCTAATGGACGAGATTGTTATGAATGACAATAAAGTGCGCACATAAGGGTTGTCATTCGTGTTATATTTATGTTTTAAAGGGAGAACTTTATTTTGCAACCCAAGTGGGAGATTGTTAGAACATGGCTTGCAAAACAAGTTATTTGGACCTTCCATTTATAAAATCATGATTATAATGTTAATAAAAGTGTAGTAAATAATAGTAAATATTGTGTAGAATTCCTGGATGTAATATTACCTAATTTTGATGGGCAAAGTGGTAATTTAACATCACTAAAGGTTGAAAGGGTGTAGTCCCTAAATGAGGTGCCTATTGGTTTCATATATAAAGGGTTCTTCATCAACCCTAAAAATCACTCCATTCATTATTTTTCTCTCCCAAATAATCTTCATATTGCTAGAGACATTAGAGAGAAAAGGCACTCATCATTTAGAAGAACTCCGTCCCCTTATTTTTTTTCTTCTTCTTCTTGTTCTCCCTACAACATCATTATGGATTCATCAGGTATTACGCTTCCGCCTTCATCTTCTTCTTCCTCAATCTTATTCTGAATATGAGTGTGACATTCAGGGATCTTAAATTGTTCCAACAATAACAACAAGCATCAAGCATGGCACTATGGCACTGCTCTTGTTTCTTTTTGTCAATCTCAAAATAAGTGACACGTTTTTTTTTTTTTTAAAAATAGTTTTAGTATAATTTTTCAGTAGTACAAGTAATGTGTACATACAAATGAAAGAATAATACTAGGGTACAAAAAAGTCACAAAAACTTGCTCACAAAATCCTAGGTGTAATGATGTTATTGATGTTTTTAATTATACTATAGCGGGTCCATTATCGATGCAATCAATAAAATATCGACAACTCATCTTGTGAGCAAGATTTTGTAACCTTATTTTGTTCCCCTAGCATTGCTCCAAATTAAATAGTCGCAGTATAATTTTTCAATGGTGCAAGTCATGTACAGATAAATAAAGCACAATCTGTAAGAAACATGAAGAATTTACCTGCAACCCTTATTATGAGACGGGGACGGAGAGAGTAAATAAATTTCAAGCAGACAAACTACAGGTAAATAAAAACCAAAGGCATCTCAGACTGAGCAGACACCAGAATAAGATGAAGTCAAAGCTCCATTTCATTTGACTTGTCTTAAATGATTAAATGTATAGATCATCCAATGTGTAACTGACTGACACTGACTACAACTAACTTGCTGACAACATTCCAATGAATCAAAGTTAAAATTATTAATAATAAAAAGACCCATAAAAATTGAAATTTAAGTACACATCAGAAAAAATTCACCAAGAAAGTTGGCCCCCTATCCTACAAAAATTATGTCATTGACCAACACCCATTATGCACCTGACCAAATCCAGAATCCGGAAATAATCATAGAAAAGCGACGATTGTTCACCTTCCAGTCCGTCCCTGCTAACTCGATTACTCCCAGCAAGATTATTGCACGGACTGCCCCCGACTACCAAGTCAAACCCACCAAAAGCGCCCATTAGTTGCTCGAGTTTATCACCGTTGACTTGTTGAATGTCGTCGAAGTGGATTAAATTGCCTTTTTGATTCGTTTGTTCCCACCAACTTTTCATAATGTTTCTGTTGACTTCGGAAATCTCTACTGAAACAACGTTCTTTAGGGGGACTCCAAGCCTGTGAAGAGCAACTTCTGCTCCACCGATACCCGAGAAGAGGGAAAGAAGGTTGATGCCTTTGGGGAACATGTCTTTCACAACGGACAGATGATAAGCAACCGTGTCGACCTGAGGGGGAAAAATCAAGAATGAGCCAAGAAACTCGGTAAAAAAGTTTTTTGGGTAAAAAATATTTTATATCAGCAAATTAACACATATACCATCCATCTAGACCAAAAAAACCATACAAGTACAAAGAACTGTAAATGTTATTGTGCTGATGTGCTAGGTGATCGAAATTATTATTAATAATTTTGATGGTTTAAGACTATCAATGAAACTTCCAGTTGTAAAGAGATCAGAGACCTGCCATCTACCAAGCAGTGCTTGGTAGATTATGAGACCAAAAACACGAAAAATTGACAACTCCTAATAAGGAGTTGAGTTAGATTCTAGGGGTGTATGGGGGAATAATTCCAATCACATAAGAATATACTCCTTCAGTCCCAAAATGAATGACCAAATTTAATCATTCATTTTGGGACAGAGGTAGTAACAAATGCTGGCGTGATGACTGATAAAGGTTTCAGTTGTTAATCAACGACTTAACTATATGCATATAAAACCTCTTCTTTTTCTCTAAATGGACATGTGTACTTGTGTAGGATGTTCGCTCCTTTTGAGTGAGGCACAATTATGGTAATAGAGCTCTATATATATATTTGAGCATTGTCTTTATCGTTGGTCGTAGTAGAAAACGAAGTGCATCACTCACACTTTTCTAACTAGTTCCATGAGAACCCTCCATTTGTCAGAAATACATGCACCGGAAAAGCTCATCTTTAACAGAATCAACAGGAATACAAGGACCACCAACTTTGTTACAAAATGTGAAAATAATGGGAACCATATGCACAAGATTTTTCTGACACCACATGGAAATCACTGTTCAATGTTGTTTCATCCGTCCCAAATTAAATATGTAAACTGGATGGAGGTAATAATATATATGGCATCAGAAATTTTTAAGAACACAAATCATAAACAAGTTGTGAAGCAAGTAAATGAATCTTGACAAGATTATAAGAAGATGTTTCAGTAAACTAATCACAATCGTCATCCTTAAATCTTTTCACGGGTGATGGTTTTGATAGTACAGCATCACGTGTTCAGATAAATTATGCTTATAGTCTCATAATCAACCCTAGTGTTGGAGTAAAATGCGCTCTTTTAACTGTTGAAGAGAAACCAAGTAATCACAATAAAGAGAAACTGCAACCATAGTTCACAACTCGATTCTAAAAAAAAATCAGTTTATCAATCATGTCGAGCAAACAGCGAACTAGCATGAGAGAAATTCTATAGAGAAGAAACATTGTTATTGATAAATCATTAACAGTAGGTACTCCCTCCATCCCGAAGAAGATAGTCCCATTTAGTTCTTGAAGGTCAACACAAGTAAACTTTGACCAAATATTTAAGTCAATCTAGTCACCCTAATGAAATTCTAAACATTGTTATTGACAAATCACTTTATAATTTAGCCATAACAATTTTTAAAATTTCATTGGGATGATTAGATAGATATAAATGGTTGGTCAAAGATTATATGAGTTGACCATCAAAAAACCAAATGGGACTATCTTTCCGGGATATAGGGGTACATAAGAAGCACCAAAACTTCATACAAGAGCAGCAAAACAATCTAAAACATGCCCAGACTACATTATACATGAGCAAGAACACTGAACATGATAAATCAGCATATAGAGGGACAGTTTCTCTCTAACAAGTAATGATATATCAATAAATTAAAACCAAGATGAAAAAAGAGCATGAGAAAGGATCATTTATCCTATACAGAGACATAAAAAAATACTGACCTGGAAGGAGTTACCCAACGACTTGTATCTATCCGTCCGGCTAATACCGCCTCCTCTGGTATGATTCCTAGGGAATCCCAATAGCATCTCTACTTCATCCGGCTCTAAAGGAGCAAGTTTATTTTTTCCAACCCACACTAAATTCCACTTCCGACACTCATCAAGAACATATTTTTGAACATGGGCGGGCGGATCATCTTCCCATTTCTCCAAAGCCTTTCTGATTCTCTCAGTCAATTTCGCACTCGCGTAAGCGGTTTGTAGGCAATTGAGTTTCTCTCTCTTATCCCAGTGGGGCCACCATCTTCTAGTTAATGGTAACGCGTCAGTAATGGTTCGAGGGGGAAGAGGGAGGATAGGAAATCTGTTGTCTATTGGAAGGTTGTGAATATATCCCCTTTTTCTATTGGCTGCACAAAAAAATTTCGAATCGACAAATTCGGGTTCCACGTCGTATAAGAATCGTGAGATTGTGTCCCAAACTCCTTTCGGAGCTAGGGCCACATTCTCATAGTAGAAATAAGGCGGCCCCCTCGCTGCTTCCGGAAGGTTTCTATAAGTCACTATACTCCCTTCTGTCGGGACCCCGTACCCTACCATTGGAATAGGAAGACGGATTGTTTCAGTTTCTTCATTAAAAAGACCCTTTTTCTTCTTTTCAAACTCGAGCAACTTTCTCTTTTTGAGTCTTCCGTTTTGAAAAACATGTCTTGGCTTCTGTTCAATATAATAAAAAGTATCAGTATTCAAGAATACTACCTCCGTCCCAATTCAAGAGTCAAAATCTTTTTGGGTACAAGATTTAAGAAAAGGAATAATATATAAAAGTGGGGTAGAGTGTTGTAAGTACATAAAGTGGTTAGGAAAGAGAAAGTGAGGTAGAAAATAGTTAGTGGATAGTTGTTGTGATTATGACATGTGGGGCCCAATGAATAAGAATGTATTAAAACTTTCCTTTTTAGGTTTTTGACTCTTAAAATGGGACACCCAAAATGGAAAATTTTGTCTCTTGAAATTGGACGGAGGGAGCATGTAATTAACAACTTGCTTATAGCTTTTAGAAACAAAATTCTCGGTAAAAGGTGAGTACCGTATCTTCTTCTTGATAATTGGCATCGTCGGTTTTCGCCATTTGTGCAACATCAATAAAATCAGTCAAATCTCCAATTGAGGCTTCCGGACCTGCAATTATCAAGAGTTGGTACATAATTTAGAACCATGAAAAAATCCAGTCAGTTACCATACATAATACACCCTCCGTCCCGGAAAGTTAGTCCCACTTTTTTAGTTGTTAAATTGAATCAACTTTGAGCAATAATATAGATTAGTTTTAAATACCTTAACGAACATCTAAAACTTGTCACTGATACAACATTGTAAATACTATCGATTACAAGTTTTAGATTTTCATTAGGATAATTAAAACTAACCTAAATTACTGCTCAAAGTTGTCTCAAATTAACAACCAAAAAAGTGGGATTAACTTTCTGGGACGGAGGGAGTATTTAGAAAGTAGGTTTCAGTAGCAAAATGAACAAAAATGTTGCAAACAGGATCACAAATCCCCATAAATTAACAACAATCACAATTAGCAACAGAATATAATAAATATACGACCACAACACATAGTAAGAGTGTTAACGTATGAGGCATGGCGGCATGCTTCCGTTTTTCACCTTAGTTCTCTAAAAAAACATTTTCTTGGTAACACTCTTACTAGGTGTCATACTAGTTGCAAGGAAAATATACGTTCTGAAAACCACATTATTTCTATTAAAGGAAATGCTCCAACAAAAGGAGCTTAATAAGTTATGTACGAATTACTTGGGGTTATGGAAACAGCCTTGTACAATGGCCATGCTTATCGTGAATACTTGATTTAGCTACATAATCATTTACGAGATTATGCCTGTGTAAGGCAACCAACACAACAAATAAATAAACACTCACACCTAAATATGTTAATACTCCCTCTGTCCCGAAAAGTTTGTCCCATTTGACTTTCTATAGTCAACTCGCGTTAACTTTGGCCATGCATTGGTGTCAAAATTCTAAAATTGTTATTGATAAATCACTTAATGATTTATCAATCACGATTTTAAAATTTCACTAGGATGATTAAATCGACAACAATGTTTGGTCAAAGTTAACGTGAGTTGACCCTAAAAAGTCACGTAGGAGAAACTTTCTGGGACTGAGGGAGTATAAAGTTCTAAGAGGACACATAACTGAAAAAGCATTCAACTAAATAGTGCACAATGCAAATTAAGCAATAATTAAAGTACACACACACACACACATACCACATCTGGTCATAGCTATTGAAGCCTCCTCAACTGTGTACCCCATGCTTGCTAAGGTTAATAACATGGTCTCGTGGTCAGAGGGTGGACTTGTATTTTCCTGCAAGATATCCATTTCAATGATCAATTCTCCGTTGCACTTTTACATAATTTAAAGGTTTTATGAGCACAAACAAATTATAGATGCATTGAAGTGAATGGTGGCGCACCTATTTTTTATTACACACACATACGCCCTCCATTCTAGCTCAATGTGCACACTTTCCCTTTTGGGGGGTGTCATTGGTAGGTCCCACTTGTCATATTGACACTTAAATCGTGGGTCCCACTTATCATCCTCACAACCTCTTTTCTATTCACAATATTTTCGTGTATATATATATTCACTCAGTTGCGGAGGCAGATTGTTTTTCGAAAGAGAGGCAAAAATAGTTTCATTAAGTAAAAGGGGACAAATTAAATTTTTAATGTATTTTTTTCCTAAGCGCAACAGTAGCTGAGATCATATTACTCTAAAAGTTTGTACTCCCTCAGTCTCATATTTTTTGGCCACTTTTGACTGTTGATGGTCAACACTAGTGAACTTTGACCAAGTATCAATATCAATCTAATTATCCTAATTAAAATTTAAAGTGTTACTGATAAATCACTAAGTGCTTTAACAATAACAAATTTTATGATTTCGTTACAATGGTTATATTGGCCTTAATAATTGGTCAAAGTTCACTTGTGTTGACCTTCAAAAATGGAAAGTGGCCAAAATAAATGACACAGAGTATCTGATTTCAGCTTCCATACAAAAATAAAGCTTATTTCTGCAAGAACTTAGTATGCAGGGATAAAATAATCAGTTTGCATCACACTTCGGCCTCCTTAGTCCTTGCCCCTAAGCTTGTTACTTGAAAATAAACTGATTGGCTAGTGAATAAGCTGATAATAACAGCTCAAACAAATGTATATTACTCCCTCTGTCCTCCTAGAAAATTTGTCTCATTTTGAATTTTTTTATGGTCAACACATGTTAATTTTGACCAAAAATTGATGTCAATCTAATCATCCTAGTGAAATTCTAATAATTGCAATTGATAAATCATTAAGTGATTTACTAATGACAATTTTTATAATTTCATTGTGATCACTAGATTGACACGAATGTATGGTCAAAGTTAACACGTGGTGACCATAGAGTCAAAAAATGGGACAAACTTTCCGGGACAGAGAGAGTAATACGTAAGCAATGATAAGATACCATGTTTACATAATTTCACCCTCCTTAGGCCATTAAATGACAAGAAAGTTTATTTCTGCAAACTCTTAGAAAAGGACAAAAGAGAGTAAATGATAGAAGGGCAAAAATTACATACAGCTGTTTCGTCGTCTCCAGACCAATCAAAATCAGACAGATCATCCGGTACACTCTCATTGCAGTCATCTGACGACCACTGTTCAGTCTTTACACACTGAGGTGGTGGTTGTGGCGAAGCAATTTGACTTGTGCTGGGTTGTTCCGGGGAGTCTTCAGAATCAAGAGTCTGCAAGACATTGATGATATATGAAAACGAAAAAAGAAAAGTAAAACTACTATTCTTGAAGATAAATTTGCGTGCATGCACTTGTGCATTACTCCCTCTGTCGTGGAAAATTTATCTCATTTTGACTTTTTATGGTCAATATATATGAACTTTAACCAAACATTGATTTCGATCTAGTCATTCAGTAAAATTCTAAAAATTGTAATTGACAAATCAATAAGTGATTTATCAATAACAATTTTTAAAATATTTCATTGTGATCATTAGATTGACACCAACACTTGGTCAAAGTTCATTTATGTGGACTTTAAAAAGTCAAAATGGGACAAACTTTCTAGGACAGAGGGAGTATTTACTATATGTGGACGTGGTGGCATAATCAGCAGGTGAAACGTTTATTCTGAGGACAGTAAGTTAATACATCTAAGGTTAAGTTCAACAATAGGTGTTTCTCACATCATGATAAGAATATGAATTTGAGGAGGCGAAAGAAAAAGATTATGAACACTCATATGATGTCTAGAGACGTAACACCCTGGTCTCACATCAAATAGATGTGCGAGTTGAATGTGTCTAGAGGGAGTATTTGGAATGTGTCAATTTTAGCACCTTCAGATTTTAAAAACATGACTTTTTACTACTATAAATGACGGATTTATACATTGTGACCCCACTTAAGTTAGAAAAAAATTGCAGTAAATTATTATGTTGGCCCCCTTATATACTAATTTTTGGATATTTCGATTACTCCCTCCGTCCCAAACTAATGGTTACTAAGATTGAATGCCCGGGAATTAAGAAAATATGTTGGAAAAGTAGGTGTTGTGAGAAAATGAAGTGGAGAAAATACGTGGATAGTTGTTGTGAGTGGGTGGGAGAGAGAAAATTGAACATTTTTTTGTAAGTAACCATTAGTATGAGACGCCCAAAACAAAAATAAGTAACCTTTAGTTTGGGACGGAGGGGGTATAATATTTATCCCAAAAGCAGTGGTGACCCCTTCCCGAAAGTTTCTTGCTTCAACTCTGCCTACTACTAGTCACAAATATCATCCATTGACTTTTGGGTATGCCAAGTTGACCCATGTGGGTCAGTGCATAGTACATTTATCACAGACCAAGCTTTTGGCATGCTTCATAGTAAATAAAGAGTATGGTAACTTGTGGAGGGCCTAACTGGCTCACGCATTAGTGGGTAATTGCATGATAACTACTTAGCAGACCCCGTTTTCGGACTCGGGTCAGTATAGGAAGCAATATTGGATAATCATATGGTTAATTACTTTGCGCATCATCAATTCAACATTAAGGTACTAAAAATTGGAGCAATTACGTTCATAAAAATTAAAGCTGGACAATAAAATGCACTTCTTGATTGTAATTAGCTCATTACATAAAACTCACAACACTTATGAAGTGTACCTTTACTACTTTATGATGTCATTACCAAAAAAAATGGAGCACGTCAACTTTTATAGAGATTAGTTTTTAGCATACTTAAGGATTTTACTGTTGTAACTTATTAGTTATAGAACACCGTAGTGCACACCAATATCGATCACCTTTACATTACATAAAATAACCCGGTAATAATTTGCTCACCGAGTATGTAAGAATAGTTTCTACAATTGCTGATTCCGGTTTGCCCTCCCCTGCACATTTTTAAAGAACATAGTTTTTAAGCACACTGTTTGGTTAAATTGTCCCTTAAATGAAGTATGGTTTTTATTTTTTTTGGTACAAACTACAAAGTATGAATTCACGTACCAGTTTCTTCAAGTGCCTTTTCAATCAATTTTTTAGGAAACCCCATGCCGAGGAAATGCTCAACCATTTTGGAGTGTGAAGGGCCTCCCGAGGAGCTTGCCTTCGGACCAAAATAGATTGAGTTAATGAGTGAAGCACGTTCGATGTTAACAGGAGAATCACGCAGAATGATCATTAAACATGAAAGAAAATAAAAGGAAATTCTGAGAGAGAGAGAGAGAGAGAGAGAGAAAGATAACGAAAGCATACAAACTGATTAAATGTATTGAAATAAGATACATTTATTAGCATTTACATCCATTAAAAAACAATTATTTTGAAACCTGCATCAGTATTTTCAGAAGCAAGATTCATACAAGAAAAAGTAGGGGTTCATATATTTTCTATTACAGATCAAGGAATCAGAAATATAACACTCATCAAGAAAACTAGGGCTTCAGAATCAAGATTCATGAACTTTTTTGTTGGAAGTTTGTAACCAAAAGGGTGCTCGATATATTTTTATCACAAATACAGACACGGAGAAGGTCAAAAATAACATTTAGATCTTCAATAAACTGTTGGGGACCTCGCAAAACCCAGAATTAATTATCCTTAAAGTTTATCAGAATAAAAAATTATGCGGTAATAACAATATTGTTCCTTCATTCACATTCTACTGGTCATGTATATAAACTGGTATAACCACATATACACACAGAGGGTCAAAATATAGTTTTACTGATAGATCGATCACATTTACCTCTCCAGTAACAAAAATAGCTCCTGTACTGCAAGAGGCCAAATGTGACGAGGATGAGACAGGTATGTTCTCAATTTCAAGCTCGTCCTCAGTATCCCAATCAATGTTTTCACACTCATCACCAGAAACATTCCCATCCTACAAATGATAATCACAATATAAGAACAAAACAAACCAAACCACAGTTTTAGTTGATGCGTTTTGACCATTGACTAGTTTAAAAGTAGGCTTTACAGAAATGATTTTACCAAGCAGACCAAAGTCTGAAAATACCCCCCACCCTTGAAGAATAGCTAAGTAAATAATAGCTACTCCCTTCGTCCCTAAATGAATGTCCGAATTTCATTTTAAGGGACACTCTAAAAATCTCTACTTTTTATACAATTTAGTGGCAAGATTCGTATAATTTCTTGTAATCCTCTTCTCAAACATTTAGCTTTACAAAGATAAAGAAACTAGAGAAAAATTTTGGTCAAAAAATATTTAGGGAGAAAATATTTTTCCATTAAAGACATATATTTTGGGACAAACTTTCTTGAAAATGGACATTGATTTAGGGATAGAGGGAATAAATAAATAAAAGACAAAGGAAGCTGTACCATTTCCCCTTTTTGTTTGGCAAGAACAAGCTCTAAACTGTTCAGTCACGAGAGAAAGAACTACAGGGAAATACACAGAAAAATCAATAAAAACTATCAGGCATATCCAATGCAATTCAAAGTAACAAATGACTTCTTAAGCCACATATACCCACTACAATTCACGTAACAAATGACATTCTTAAGCACAAAATATTTCATAATTATGAACACGTCAATTTCAATAGTCAGGCTTGTGAATAGAAGCTTATATACCCACTAAACTTTTATCTTTTCCTTTCCTTACTGAAAGATAAAGATTATTACAAATAAAACCCCCCAAAAAAAGACTACTACAAACCTGGGAAGTATAAAAGCAGTTGCGGAGCCACGTGGAGTATAAGGGGGCAGCTGCCCCCTTTAGTTTTGAAAAATGTCTGCCCCCTTTAGTTTTGAAAAATGTCAATTTCCTCCCTTGTATATTTAGAAAGTTTAATAGTGTATGCCCAAACTCATGAATTTTATCGTTTTACCCCGTTTCCATGAGAAAAACAAAATATGCACCACATAATGTTTCTACCTCCATTTGTGCCAAATTTATACTCCAGCATATATAATGATCTCAAGCCACCAAGCTAGAATATATAGATACCATGTCTGCCGTTAGCGACCTCTCGTTTCTCACCAGTTGCCACCCTAAATTCACCATTGTCTCAACCGACAGTTGTCTAGTGAAATATTAGATGATGAAAATAAACAAATAAATTCTCATGTAATACAACATTCCATGCTAGCTGACATAGCAAGGAAAGGAATCACAATTTGTGCACCAAAGGAGCTTTAGGACAGGGCAGAGTTGCTATATGCATTAAGGGGACGGTTGACCCTTTTCTATCATTGAAAATGTATTCATTTACTAATACTAACTTGAAAAATGAGTTAATACAATTAAAAATCATACCTTTACCAATTTCGACCCCTTCTGTACACAAAAAAAAAAAATTAAAAAAAAAAAATACACCTTTGACACCCCTTGAACTAAATTCAGAAATAATCTGCAATTTTCTAAACTCTAATTTAGACCCAGCCTTAAGCGACAAAAACTCTCAAAACTTAACCCTTAAAATCCAGAAAAATAAACCCCCAAAATCATCGTTGAATATAAATTTGTTCCAAACAAATTAAAGAACAAACGTAAATCCATAAATTGAAATCAAACAACAATCAGCATAAAAATCAACGAGTAAATTAAGAAAATTGACACAAAACTTACCCCGATTAGCACAGAATCAGAGTGATCTTAAACCAATAAAGTATTCCCTAAAATTGAAAATGTACTTCCTTCCTGGTAAGAATAAAAATTCAAAAAGTAAACAACAAATTAAGGGCTATGAAACAAACACACACAGAATGAAATTACAAACCAGAATTTAAATAAGGTGCAAAATCTAAATGAAGTGATTCAATACGCAGAACGTACCTTCGCATATGGAGAGAGAGAGAGAGAGCGTGCGAAATGAGAATCACACACACAACTGTGTGAAGCTTTGGGAGAAAGAAGAGGAGAAGCCTTTTTTTTTTTCTTTTTTTTTTTTTGCAAATGAGTCAAAATAAATCCAGGACTAGCCTGGATTACTTTTCTAGGGTAATACGTAAAAAGTACGCGCCACGGTGGAAATTTTCTGTTACTCGCGCCACGTCATATGTTTATTTATTTACCATTAATTTTCACTTTCTTTTTTTTTGTAGAGATTTTGACTTTGCTATACAATTCACAAATAGATTTTATATTATTATATGTTAATAGAGAAAAAATTTAATACATTGACACTGTAAATGCCACAATTTGCAGAGTCCAATCATTACTTGCCACATAAGCTAAAAGACCCTAGACACTCATTAATTCCCTAAGCTTGCTTGCACTATAGCACCACCCAGAAATCATCCAATTTCTAAATTCTGGGCAAAAACCACAAACCTAGTTCAAGATGTCCACGGTTGTGCATGGCCGCCTATAGCTTCCCTCCGTCGAGTCCAATTAATGTGTATCTCCCAGTTGTTGCAATTTCCAAATCCCCTCATTTCAGATTATTCAGAAGAGTTTTGAAGAAAAAAATGGTTTAATAAATTAAGATGTGATGACAAAAAGAGAGGCTGAATCCAACAATGTCATCTCCGTCGATTTTTTCCCAAATTTTGTTGTCGCAGTAGTTGCCGACAAATAAAAAAATTAATCATGAACCAGAAAGGTTTGAGGAGCCGGCGGTTGGAACAATTGGGTATAGATTTTCTTGATTTTGGGGACGGTAAACGACGGTGCGGATGGCGTGTTGAGGGTCGGAGATATTAAGACTCAGAGGGAAGGAAGGAAGCTTCAACCGGCGGTCTTTCAGAATCTGAGAAAGATGTTACAGACGGCGACACATATCTGTTTTCAAAATGCAATGGCTGAATTGGGCTTTGCTGAGAATTCAGAAGATAATTTCATGGGTGGTGCTATGATGCAAGCAACCCTATGGAAGTATTGAATGTTTAGGGTCTTTTAGCTGATGTGGCAAGTAATGATTGGACTCTGCAAATTGTGACATTTACAGTGTCACTGTATTAAAAAATTTCTCATGTTAATATACTCTCTATATATATATGCATAAACCAAATAAATAAACTTACATGCTTCATTTAGGATTACTTCTTTTTATTCATATTAAGTTATCATATGAATTAAAGAAAATGGTGGTTCATTATGAGCAGATATTATGATATGTATTCACTATTTTTTTAAGGCAAATGATAAATACAATTCATTTACAATTAAAAAAAGATGGGACACCACACAGGTTGGAGGCTCACTCAAAATTTCATGAGCAGTTTACAAGAATGATATTTGAGATCCAAATCTTGAGACGTACGAATTCCTTTCGAATCGAAACTTGGGGGCTGCCTCAATCTGGCACTTACGAAATCCCCTCTCAGGTTAAATATTGCGCTGAGCACGAGATATGCAGAATCCGAGTTGGCGAGAAAACGCCTACCAAGCATCTCAAATTTTCCGAACAATCCTTGTGTGTTTTTTTTTTAAGGCAAACGATAAATACATTTCATTCACAATAAAAAAAAAAGATGGCACACCACAAAAGTTGGAGGCTCACTCAAATTTTCAAGATCAGTTCTATTTCTTAACTTACAAGAATGATATTTGAGATCCAAATCTTGAGACGTACGGATTCCTTTCCAAGTAAAACTTGGAGACTGCCTCAATCTGGCATTTACGAAATCCCCTATCGGGTAAAATATTGCACTGAGCACGAGATATGCATAATCCGGGTTGGCGAGAAAACATCTACCAAGCATCTCAAAATTTCTGAACAATCCTTGTGTAGTTAAAACATTGAAACTCACTTCGTTGTGAAAATGCTAAAATCGTCGCACTTTTAAAAAGAAAAATACAACAAACAAATGAATAAAGAAACAAAAAGACAAACATAGGCTCTCACAAAGGAGATAATACAACGGTTCTCACAAATGAGAGAATACAACGACTCTCACTTAGGAGATAATCTTATTATACAATATATTATATAATAGGAAATCATCAATACAATTATTTATAATTTTAAATTAAAATTATAAATAATTGTGTTGTTGAAAGATTAACAAAAGGAAAAGATTAGATTAAATTAATAATTAAAAGAAAATTGATGAAAAGATGAAGAAGATGAAGAGAAAGAAAAATGGAGAAGAAAGGGCAGAGAGAAGTTGGAGGACGGTTTCTAAAGGGGTCACCCGAATGTTAAAACATTGGAACTCACTTCATTATGAGAAAATGCTAGAATCGTCGCACTTTTGAAAAGAAAAATACAACAAACAAACAAATAAACAAACAAACAAAATGACAAACATAGGCTCTCATCAAGGAGATAATACAACGACTCTCACTTATTAGATAATCTTATTATACAATATATTATATAATAGGAAAACAACAACATAATTATTTATAATTTCAATATTGAAATTATAAATAAGTGTGTTGTTGAAAGATTAACAAAAAGAAAAGATTAGATTAAACTAATAGAAAGAAAATTGATGAAAAGATAAAGAACATGAAGAAAAAGAAAAAATGGAGAAGAAAGTATATATATTCACTATTGTTTTTCTTGTTTTTTATTATTATTTACTACAATGTTGGTTACTAGTATTATTTTTATGTTTTTTATTTTTCATTAATGTTTGAGTGCTAGTGAGCTTATTATACAAAAAAATGAGGTGAGACATGGGTGGAACAGTTGGAGAGTAGATTACACACTCCTATTCTCGAGAGTGATAGAGATTAAGACTGACTCTTTAATATGTAATCAATTCGCATTGAGAAAAGTAAGAAGAGGACAAATTTTATACAGTGAATTTGAAATGGGTTAATTGCAGTTTAGACCCTGAACTCATACACCATTTTTCAGGACGGACCTTGAAATTATTTTTTTATCAATTGCGGCTTTCACTTGAAAAAATATTGTCAATATGAGCCTTTTTGACGGAATTCGGTAGAAAGTTAGTTAAAAAGCATGTGCTTGGCACGTGACTAATGGAATTAGGTCATTTTGAATTGATATTAGCTACTAAGGGGTTAAGTGAAAATTTTGAAACTTAAAGGATTAAAAAAATTAATAAGCAATAAAAAAAATGTGTAGTTTTAATCTTTTCCTTGGCAAAACAAAATACTCCTTCTGTCCCTAAATGAGTGTCTATTTTCAAAAAATCTTTGTCCTAAAATGAGTGTCTATTTTCAAGAAATCTTTTATATAAATAATCATTTTTTTCAAGACAAAACAAAAATTAACTATTTTATTTTTCTTTTTATTACTTCTTAATTACTCTCTCATTCCCAAAATAATTTTATTTGCCTATTAACTTTTTTTTTGGCTCGTTTGATAGACCAGTACATATAAGCATTACTCCATCTGTCCCATCCGAATTAAGATTTTCTCTCCTGACACGGTATTAAAAAATAATAGCATTATATTGTGAAAAGTAATAATGATTTTTACTTTCAATTATTAAATTTGAAATAAAGCATTACTTGTAGTAGTTTATGACATATTAACATTTTTGATTAAACACTAATCATCTACCTAAAATTTGAGTACAATCAAATTTGTTAATGAAATTCCAAATACAAATTTTACATTTCAACAAATTATCATCACCATTCTCTCCACCGTTACTACCACCGGCCACCACACCACCGCACTGCCACCGCCTAGAACTATGCCAAACACTGCCACCTGGACTGAGCTCTTACTACCACCCACAACGCCACCTCCAGCCGCCGCCCCAACACCACAAACACCACCGAAACCCTTCTCCTTCTCCCACCACCCCCAATACTATCACCGCCACTTAAACCGCCCGCTCACCACCACCACTACACCAATAACACCACCATTAACACAAAACAAATGCAATCAACTCTTCCACCAACCAATCAACCATTGCTGCAAAAAACATTCAAGCCACTAAATATACCTCCACATTTGACTCTTTCTTTGATGCAGTCATGTCCACCGCCGCGCACCGCGGCAACCTTGGACTTCCCTTCGCGGTGGGACTCGAAGCGGCGGAGGGCGCAGTCGCCGAACCCGATTGAGATTCGCTCGACGAAATCGCCGGAGAAGCTCCGGCTACCGCATTCGACGGATCTGGGTCTCTCGGTTGAGATTCGCTCGAAGAAATCGCCGGAGAAGCTCCGGCTACCGCATCCGACGGATCTGGATCTGGAGACCTTACAGTTGAATGAAGTGGGATCGTTGTTTGGGGTTTCACCCTCCTCATTCCTCTGATGAGAAATGGACCCAGTGGTCGTCGCACCCATACCGTTCGACGAAATGTCTCCGAGAGCTTTATGATTTACAGAGTGATTTGCAGAGTGCTTAGGAAGAAGGGGGAATACTGGAACATGGAAGGGGAGAAGGGAAGGTTTATAAATATTGAGTGTTTATTTTAACCCTCCCCTCAGTTTTTAGATATGTTATAAAACACCCTTAAATGAAATTTCAATTTCAAAATGACCTAGTTCCGTTAGTCATGTGCACTGCACATGCTTTTTAACTAACTTTCTAACAAATTCCGTCAAAAAGGCTCATATTGACAATATTTTTTCAAGTGAAGGCGGCAATTGATAAAAAAATAATTTCAGGGTCATCCTGGAAAATGATATATAAGTTCAGGGTCTAAATTGTAATTAACCCATTTGAAATTTGTGCTGTTGCAACTTCCCATCATCACACACAAAAACAAGTAATTGGGGCCCACCATTATGACAAGGGAAACAACTTTAAAAAAGAAATGAATGTCAGTAAGACATTCATAATATTTTATTTTAAATACTTCATGTGATATATAGACGAATATCTATAACATCAAAAAGAAAATAATGAATGTATTGTACAAAAACAGACTATGATAAATGTGATGAGAAAGTTTAGGTTAATTGTAGTAACATGTTACACATGTTTGTATGGTCATTATGAGAACAGTTTATTTATTTCACAAAAGTTTCAACAATCTAAAAATGAAAGTTTTTTTATTACTTTTATAACCCTCAACTCATTCTCTTTCTTCCTCCCAACCACTCATTCTCTTTCCACCCCCACTAATTCTCTCTCTTCCTATCTACCTTTCATTCTTAATATAAATTATACAGTATATCCTTAATTTCCCAACTCAAAAGTAAATGTTTCAACTTTTCTGGAACGGAGGGAGTATGTTACATAGTATGTTGCTTAATTTTTTCATTTATTTACTATCATTGTCTCAAAAAAAAATGTTCAAATATTTATGTCCTAAAATAAATACATGAAATTATTTAATTAAGATTATTTTTTGAAATTTATTTTAGCACGGAAGGAGTATTACTTTCTCTCTTTATTTTTCTTTTTTTCTTGGAATGGTTTTTTTTTTTTTTTTTTTTGTTTTTTACAAAAATGTTTTTTTTTTAAGGAACAAAAATAATATTTTATATGCATGAATCATTGTATTTGTATTTCCTTATTGCTGTTTATTAGTATGGTGCTTGTGACTTGTGTTGTGAGCCCTCCAAACTGTGATGGAGCTTGAAACGGTGGAGATATTTTTAAAAGTGATTGAAAATAAGACTAACTTTTTTAATAAATATGCTTTGAAAATAG
The DNA here is from genome assembly GCA_026119855.1 of Campanula takesimana. Lineage (NCBI taxonomy): Eukaryota > Viridiplantae > Streptophyta > Magnoliopsida > Asterales > Campanulaceae > Campanula > Campanula takesimana. The sequence continues at coordinate 32,968 of JAOWBW010001150.1, read as the reverse complement.
CTTTGAAAAGGACAAATTCCATACAATGAAACTTGTGCTGTTGCAGCTTGCAATCCCATCATAAAGTGGGTGGGGCCCACTATTATGATAAGGGAGAATAAAACAAAGCAAAAAACAAATGGATGACAGCTGTGGTGTTGAATCGAGTATTAAACATTTTTTTTAATACTTCATGAGATATATAAATGAAAATTTTATAAGCTTAAAATTAGTAGTAAATATGTTATTTTAATAAATTCTGATAAAAAAGTTTCATGTAACACATGTTAATATGGTCACTATGAGAGTAAGTCGTTTTATTATAGTGTACTTTTTTATTTTTATTTTTATTTTTATTTTTATTTTGGGAAATAATAGTGTACTGTTGACAACACATGCATTATTTTTAAGTACAGTATGATTTGATCATTTTGGGTCGATTGAGACTTGGGAGAATTCTTGATATAACTAGTAACTAATTTTTAAAATGGGGTGTTAAATGCAAAATTCATTTCATGCATCAACCCTTTTTAAATAATAAACTAATTAATTATGTTCAAAACAAAATTAATTTAAAAAAAAACACAAAAATTAATAGAAGGTAGGCTAGTTAGTACTCCCTCCTAGGGATAGCGACGGGTCGGGTTCGGGGCGAGTTTCGTCAAAACCGAACCGACCCTAATGTCAAAAGGAATGACCAGAACCGACCCGACCCGAAGCGTACAAAATTATATAAAATTTAGCTCATATTTGCTTGGGCACAATCTATGTATAAGCTTAAATTTTAATTAGTTATAAAAATTAGTTTAAAATCATCAAACTTCACTAAAAAAACAACTATAAAAATAAATTGAACCAAATTTGATATGATTAACTAACATAATATCTTGACTTTGTACATGAGGGTGCGGGTCGGATCAGGGCGGGTCAATATCAAAACCTGACCCGACCCTAACCCTCTCGGGTCATGAAAATTGCAACCCGAACCCTACTTTTTCGGGGCGGATCGCCTTCGGGTTCGGTTCAGATTCGGTCAAATTGTCATCCCTACTCCCACCGTCCCAAAATGATCTTCTCATTTGTCATTTTTTATTGTCCCAAAAAGTTTTTCCCATTTCTATAATTTAGGCTTAAATGTTCATAAACACAACATGTCTAGTGAAACAAGTGTTCTTATCCTTAAAAAGTTTGAATAGTCAAATGTGAAGATCATTTTGGGACGGATGGAGTATTAATTAGCGGACAATCTGGATTTCTTACAAAGATGTTTAACAGATTTTGGCAATTAATTAATTTTCTTTAATCATCAAGCCACATTTCACAATCTGTAACTGAAAATAAATTCTATATACGTACCCTTTTTGTCCTAAAACATATCCCGAAAGACTTTGTATAACATTTTTCCATATTTCATTTTATTAGTTAAAAACTAAAAGGTTGGTGAAAATCAAGGGGAAAAAACCAGTTTGCCGAATGATTAAGAAAAACGTGTTTTTGAACCGAGCTTGAACTATGTTGTGACATTTTTTAAAATAAATTAGAACATTTTTACAAAAAGTGGTGACATTTTGTAAATAATCAGACTTTCTCAAACCTCTTGGCACTCTTCAAAACTGCAACTTACATTCCATTATGAAGATACAAACTAACACTCTGTAACACACGGATTGACACTCTTCAGCACATGGACAAAAGACATGGATTGGTACCAACAAAATAAATGCACTAGTTATCGTAAACACACAGCTTGTCATTTTAAACCCCACACAAACTCAATTACATATGCATTGGCATTCCAAAACACATGAACTGTCGTTCTTATACATATGCACTGATATTATTGAAATGCACTGGTGATATTTATCACTCAAACTGGTTGTGCTAGTATTTTATTGTGTCAGTTCATGTCTTTTTTATCGCAGTGAGTGTGTTTGTTAAGCACCATTCGTGGTGTTTTTTTAGTCTCAGTTCAAGTGTATGTTATGTAAGATCATGGCTTGCAACACAAGTCATTTAGTGAATTTTCATACATAAAATTATAAGTATAATGTTAATATGAAGTGTAGTCAATAATAAAATGTGTAGAATCCCTGAAATGTTATTTATCTATTTATGATGGGCAAAATGGTAAATCAACATTGCTTAAGAAATGAATAGGTATGGTCCCTATTTGAAGCGTCACCATGTTTCATATATAAAGGCTCTTCCATGAAGCCTAGAAATAACTACATTCTTATTTTCTCTCATCTAAGTCATCTTCATATTGTTGGAAGAATATTGAGTGATTAAGAGACACTATCATTTAGAAGATCCATTCTCCTACATCTTCTTCTTCTTCTTCTATATCTCCCTAAACTCAAGAACAATGGATCAACAGGTAATCATCGCTTCCGCCTTCATCTTTTTCCTCAATCTCCTTCTAAATATGAGTATGGCATTCAGGGTCATAAATTGTTCCAACAATTGGTATCAGAGCCCGCTCATTTTTTAGTTTGAGTTGAGTTCTTTAAAGAAAGCCTTTAAACGCTTTAAATTTTGATTCATTCTTCCTGTTGAATCATAAAGTTATGATGTTGATTAGAGACTCTAATTCATTTATAGAGTGCTGATAATCATCATATAAATTAAAGAAAATGGTTTGAAAAGTTTTGTTCATTAAAAATGGTTCAAGTAAGATTATCCCTTCATAACATGGTTTTATGTTTGAAGTACATACCATGTGGATCTACTCACTTGATTCCATTATTTTTTAGGCAAGATTATCCCCATATAACGTGGTTTTATGTTTTAATTACATACCATGTGGATCTACTTGCAATTCGTTTGGCTTTTGGGAATAATTTAAACAAAATTCAGAATGCAGAAAAATCTTATGCTCGGCCGTGTCTTGTGTTTTGCTCGGCTGAGCACTTGAAATTCTTGAATCGGTGCTACAGAAAAGTGGGTGGTCCGGGCGGGTCATGTATTTGGTCCGGTCGGACCCATTAGGGTTTTGAAATGGTGGGTATTGAACCAGCATGGTCCGGCCGAGTCTTAGGTTTAGCCCGGTCGAACCTCATGCTACAATCCGGTCGGGTCTTAGGAGTTGCCCGGGCGGACCACCAGGATTGCTCGGCCGTGTCTTTCATTTCGCGCGGCCGTGCACTAATTGGCCAAAATTAAGGTTTCTGTAAATATGGTGCTCGGCCGTGCACTTTTCTATGCTCGGCCGAGCAGACACTATTCATAGGTTTTGGAATTTTTTATGTTTCTGCACTACTTTGTTTTTCCTTTTGAACAAAACATACATTTTTTCAAACCTTAAAAAGTCTTGATTAATTATATGCTTAAACAATTTTATTTATTGTTTAAATAATATTATCGCCTAAGTGATTAACGTTATTTAAACCCAAAATTGTTAAAGTGTTGAATGTGTAAGTTAATATGTGAATGACATGAATTTTCCAAAGAAGATCTTGACATTTGACTAAACTTGGGCATTCATGTGATGACAAATAAAATAAACATTAAGTTATTTTATTAAATGCTTAAAACTACCCAAAGGAAGATTGAGCATTTAATCAAATATTGTTCAAATTACTTGTCATCTAAGGCAATTATTTATGAGTCAATTCGCAATCCAAAGATTAGTTTTGATGTCATGTTAATTACCTTGTTGATGGATTTCGTTGATATAATTAATCATTTATTCATAATGTAGTTTCTAATTTATGTTTTGTTTTTCATTCTTTTGTTCTCAAAAATCAAACAGATTTACTTATTGCTTCATCCGTGATTACTGCTATAAGTACCTTACCGATGCTTAATGGGACTAATTTTAAAACTTGGAAAAATAAAATAATTATGATCTTAGGCTATATGGACATAGATCAAGCATTAAGGGAACCGTTTTCTCTTCCTCTTTCTGATATAAGCACTCAAGAAGATTGCTTAAATAATGAGAAGTGGGAACGCTCCAACCGCGTGAGCCTAATGATCATGAATATAGTTGTACCGGAGACCATTTTGGACAGTGTCTCCAAGGATGTTGATGCTAAAACATTCCTTGATATTCTTGAGGAACGTTTGGCATCTACTTCTTCTCATGGGACAAAGAGAAGAAGGAATGAAATTGCGGTTGCAAGTAATAAGAATCCCAAGGGATCATCCAACGATCATAAAGAAATGGAATGCTTCTTTTGCAAGGACCTCACTCACATGAAGTACGACTGCCCTAAGTATCACGCTTAGCGTGCTAAGAAAATTATGTCATTTAGACTTGTTTGTACTGAGGATAATTTGGTTTCATTTCCTACATATACATAGTAGTTGAATTTTGGTACAACAACTCACATAAAGGATGTCTATGTAGGGTTGCCTGAAATACCGAAGTCCTGGAGAAGATGAAAGATTCATCTATATGGAAGATGGGAATCCGGTAGAAGTAAAAGGCATCGGGATATTTTAGAATATTGTTAAGTACTTAGTATTATTTGTATTAATAATACATTTGATGTACCATCGTTTAGACGGAATTTGATATATATCACAATATTAAACAAAGAAGGTTATTTTTTTTGTGATCTTTATTTTAAATTCCAAGGTTGTTGGTACTAGTACTTTGTCAAGTATTCTTTCTTTACTTGACATCATTCAAACAATAAATGAGTCCCATAAATAATGAAACCAAAAGTAAAAGCAAAAGTTATCAAGTAAAATTTTATTCCTTATGGCATAGGCGTTTCGGTCATATCTCCGAGAGGAGAATTGATAAGCTTGTGTCTAAAGGAATCTTGCCATACTTGATATTCTTGAAAATACTTTTGCATTGAATGCCCTAAAAGGAAATTTACAAACATTAAAAGAAAAGTATTCTCAAGAACATCAAGTGTTTTAGAACTAATATATTCGGATTTTGTGGGCCATTCATTATTCCTTCATGGAAAGGTCAACAATACTTTATTACGTTCATACTCTTGGTATGAATACATTTATTTACTTCATAAAAGTCTCAAGTTTTGGACGTTTTTCAAGTCTTATAAAACCTAAGTTGAAGTCAACTTAGAAAGACTATTAAGAACGTTAAGTCCGATCATAGTAGGAATACTATGATTCAAATAACGATTTTGAGGAACAATGTTCGAGTCCTTTTTACTCGCTATTTTGAAGAGAGTGAGATTGTCTCCATCTACATTAAGCCGGGTACGCCTAGCATAAATGATGTAACAAGAGACATAATTAAATCCTTAAGGATATGGTAATAAGTATGTTTATTGTACTTCTTTACCTCACTTGTTATGGGCGATACATTAAAAAACCGCAATATATATTCTCTATAGTGCTCCCTCTCAAAGGCTACTAATATAAACCCTTTATGATTTAAGAACATGTTCTTAAATCATCTTCATATATGGGGTTGTCCAACTATAGCTAGGCCTTATAAGCCTAATAAAGGCAAATTGGACATAAGATGGTTAGTAGTTATTTGTGGGGTTGCCAAGAGATCTAGGGGCTATATATTTTACAACCTGAAAACTAGAACATTTTGAAACGAGAATTGCTAGGTTCTTTGAGGATGTTGAATTTAGTGGGAGATTAGAAGTAATATTTTCGAATTTGAAAAGGAAGAGGCATCCATTTTATACCTCTTTCCTTAAGTTCCAATTGGATATCATGTTTTGTACTTGATATTCAAGAAGAACATACAATTCAAAATAAAGATTTCTCTATAAATATTGAACAACATGAAAATGTTGATCATAAGGATGAAATTGAACAACCTCAAAATGAGGTAGAACCGGTGCCCTTTAGGAGATCCAATAGAGTAAGAAGAAAGTGAAAATCCGGATGATTATAAAGTGTATATTGCCGAGAATAAAGGACACTTAGGTTAAGTGGGAGATGAGCCTCTCATGAAACCATTAATAGTCCTAATTCTCATATAGTGAATTAATGTCATAAATGAAGAGTTAAAATCTATAAAGATAACAACGTTTGGGATCTTGTCCCATTACCTAAAGATGTGAAACCTATTATGGGTCTTTAAAGACCAAAAGGATTCACAAGGTAATATGGAAAGATATAAAGCCCATCTAGTTGTTAAAGATTTTCCTCAAAAGGGAGACATTAATTATAAAGAAAACACATTTTCCGGTATCTTCCAAAAAAAATCTCTTTTAGATCATTATGGCACATATGGCATATTATGGTCTTGAGTTTAATCAAATGGATATAAAGATAACTTTCCTTAATGGAGACATTGAGGAATCTATGGTTGATTTGGATCAAACTAAGCAATTAGTTTGTGAACTTAAGAAATCCATTTGTAGGCTCAAGCAAAGCTTCTCATCAATGGTACTTAATCAAGTTATTCTTTCATTTAGTTTTGAAACGAATCTTGATTAAAGATTGTGTATACCATAAGTTCAGTGGGAGTAAATTTGTAATTTTGGTCTAATATGTGGATGATATTTTGCTTACTAAGTAATGATATGAACCTTTTAAGGAAACTAATAAATTTCTTATTTGAAATGAAAGATCTTGGTAAGGCATCTTTGTATTATGAATCCAAATTCACCGTGATCACTCACGAGGTGTTTTAGGATTATCACAAAAGGCCTATATGGAAAAGGTATTACAAAAGGTTTAGCATGCAAAAATGTAAACCACTTGACACCCCTAATTTTAAAGTTTCAAATAGTGTCCTAAAAGTAATTTTTTTGATCCAAGTATATGGAAAAGATCAATTTTGCATCAGCAATAGGGAGCTTAATGTATGAGTGAATCTTATATTTATTGTTGGGATGCTTGGTCAATACCAAAGCAATCCAGAAAAGAACATTAAGTGGCAGCCAAAAGAATGATAAAACTATTTACAAAACACTAAAGAACTACATGCCTATGTTTTGAAGTCGGATCATATTGAGATCATTAGGTATTCCGGCATTAGTTAAATTATATGACTGCATAAGTTTATTAAAGGGACTACCAATTGTCAACAAGTGTCGAAAGACCGCTTAAGTTTTAAGGTGACAATCGAACGGTAGTCTTATAACAACAAGAGTTAAAGAAAGTCTAAGCATATAGACATTAAGTTTCTTGTTGTGAAGGAAAATGAACAAAGAAATACAACTTATAGAAACAAACTCCATTTAAGAGGATCCGTTTATGAAAGCGTTATTATATTCAGTGTTTCACATGGGTGTAACGATCTTAATAACATTTGGTATAGTGGGAGTTTGTGTTGTCTATCATTAATTGTTCTATAATTTAAAGTTTTGATGTCATTTGGTTAAGTTGGACTAGTTGGAAGAATATGTATATATTCATTATGATTCCATGCTACACATCTATACTTTTGATCTATGTCATTTAGTTGGATTTTTATACGTGATTACTGTGGGTTTAGTTGCGAATCAATTACAACGATTGCCCCTTTAGTCCTTATACTTGGATGACTAATGGACGAGATTGTTATAAATGACAATAACGTGCGCACATTTGGGTTGTCATTTGTATTATATTTATGTTTTAAAGGAAAGACTTGTTTTGCAACCCAAGTGGAAGATTGTAAGATCATGGCTTGCAACACAAGTCATTTAGTGAATTTTCATACATAAAATTATAAGTATAATGTTAATATGAAGTGTAGTCAATAATAAAATGTGTAGAATCCCTAAAATATTATTTATCTATTTATGATGGGCAAAATGGTAAATCAACATTGCTTAAGAAATGAATATGTATGGTACCTATTTGAAGCGTCACCATGTTTCATATATAAAGGCTCTTCCATCAAGCCTAGAAATAACTACATTCTTATTTTCTCTCATCTAAGTCATCTTCATATTGTTGGAAGAATATTGAGTGATTAAGAGACGCTATCATTTAGAAGATCCATTCTCCTACATCTTCTTCTTCTTCTTCTTCTTCTTCTTCTTCTATATCTCCCTAAAGTCAAGAATAATGGATCAGCAGGTAATCATCGCTTCCGCCTTCATCTTCTTCCTCAATCTCCTTCTAAATATGAGTATGGCATTCAGGGTCATAAATTGTTCCAACGTGTTAGTGTCTGAAAGATTTGTAGCTAGGACTGTTTATGGAAACAACCACTTGTGAGGACACTTGTTCTCAAGAATGATCACACAAGTGACAACACAACTGACAAGACAACTGTCCACGGACAGAAATAAGTAAAAACACAGAAAAACGCATCGGATAATTAAAAACAAGAATTTTAACATTTCAGCAAGACTATGTTTGCTGGAAAACTTTCATTAATCAAAACCTTGCAAAGTACAAGTTATAAAAAACGGTTACAATGAAAGAAATAAAAATACAATATGTTCTTGACTCAAGAACAATTGCAAAATACTAAAAGGCTAAAACTCTAGATCTAGAAATCAAGAAATCAATTCAAAAATCCGCACAAGGCATAATAGAATAAATGATTGATTCTAACAATCGTTCTTCACGGATCTAGAACAATAAAAAGACCAAAACAACTTGAAGATCAAAATACTTTTGAACAAAAGACTTCAAATGACAAATAATTTTTAGAGAGAATGTGATGTATTCTTTTTTATCTCTCCAAATGGATGGAATCAGTATCAATGAATGTGGTTGGCTTCTCTTTTTACAATGGGTAGAATCCTCTCTAAGTAAAATATACTACGCTCCATTCCTCATCAACAAAGAGTCTTATCTTAAATAAAAGATACACTTTGATATGGAAAATGTTAGTAGGTTAGTAAAAGATAAATACAAAACATAATAATCATAAAATAAACATACCTAAGACAATTTACAACTAACTAAAATATAAACAAATTAAATAAAGCAAATATACAAACCATAATTACATAAATCACAAAGATATTTAAAGAGTATTTTATACTCTTTCAGTGTCAGTTTTAGTATTTTTGATAACTTCTTGTTGTGTTTTTTTAAAAGCCAGATGTAATGTTTTGAGTACCAGCGCGCGCAAAGTTCTACTTATTTACAAAAATGCAATCGTGCATGAAGTTTTACTTATTTACAAAATTGCCTCCGCGCATTATGTAAACATGTTTTTCTTAAGTGTTAGAAAAAATTAATTTTTCGTAAGACCAACAAAAAAATTTAAAAATAAATTTTATTATCCAAATTTATTTTTAAACTAAAAAATTTGAATACTTTTTTTTTAAAAAAATAGATGGAGTAGAGGTAATCATTTTTCTCTGTGAATACCAGGAAAGATTTCACAATATGGAACCGGAAATAAAACTGGGCATAAAGCCACTAGCCAAAGCCAGAGTAGAGTATATTGCTCAATTTTTGCATATATCTATATACTATTCTCTCTGTCCCGAAATAATTTTCTCATTTGACATTTTTTATTGCCTCAAAAAGTTTTTCCAATTTCTACAATTTAAGCTTAAATGTGCATAAACACAACATGACTAGTGAAACATTTGTTCATATCTTTAAAAAGTTTGAATAGTCAAATGTGAAAATCATTTTGGGACGAAGGGACTATACATTTATATGCATAAGTCCTAAAAGACATCCATGCTTAATTTTTGTTGTTGTTGTTTGGTTTTTTATTTTGATTAGAGGAAGGGGTGGTGATGGTGATTATTTATTAAAAATGATGGGTATTATCACCCTTTTGTTTTGTAGTTTTCATTGTTGGTTATGGTATGTTTTTTGAGCCCTCTATACTATACTGTGGTGAAATTTGTAACAGTTGAGATTAAATGATGTTTGTTTGAAAGTGATTGAGAGTAAGACTGAGTTTTGTACAGTAATAAATACTTTTTGAAAAGTGTGGGAAAAACAAATTTTATAATGAAACTTGTGTTGTTGCAGCTTGCAATCCCATCATAAAAGTGAGCGGGACCCACCATTATTATGATAAGGGAGGGAGAATAAAACAAAGCAAAAGACATGGATGGATGACATCTGTTGTGGTACTTAATTACTTCATGTGATATGCAGATAGAAACTTTATAAATTAACAAGTTATAAATATATACATACTCCTATGTTACACAAAGTTTCATGCTAGATGTAGTAACATGTTACACTATTAACAATGTTAATATGGTTGTTACGAGATAAGTTGTTTTATTCTGCTTTGTAAATTTCATTTTAGGCAAGGATTAACATATGTACGACAATATATTAACAATAAATCTTGGACTAATAACTGGTTCCTCAGGAGCACTATAAGTGTATGATATGAAAGCAGTCAATCACCAAAGAGCTTATAGCTCAGTGGTATGTGCGGGTGAGTTTAAGGGCCTTCCTTAGGGGAGGTCCTGGGCTCGACTAGGTGTGGAGAACATTGGTTACTATGCCCTTCTGAGGGCGGTTGGAGAAAAAGCAGTCAATCAAGAAGAATCACTTAGCAATAAATCATTTCCTTTATCATGATCAAGCCAGATTTCACAAATTTGTTACTTCTACCCAGCTAAAATAAAATGAATTACCAAATTTATCTTTAATTAAAATCAAATTTATTTATTTTATATTTATTTTATAACAGAGAGAATAGTTGATATAGTATATGGCTTACATTGTAATGAAGTCATCCTTGAGACACTGTTTGGTGTACAAAAGGAAAATTGTACAAGAAATTTGGACTCTGGACATAAAGCCAAGTCTAAACGTGCTGCTAAAATTACTCCCTCCGTCCTAAATCCTAATTCTTCCCAAAATGATAAATTCGTTTAATTATTCAAATATTCTAAAGTTATATTGTGCTCCCTCTCTCTGTCCTTAAATGAGTGTCCATTTTTAAAAAATCTCTGCCCCAAAATGAGTGTTTTTTTGTTTTAAACATAACTTCATCCCTAAATGTTTTTTTTGATTATTTTTTCCAGATTTTTTTTTCACTGGTCTCCTTTATACGTGCAAAACTAAATGTTTGGAAAGGAGATTACAAGATTATATATGAATCTTTGCCACCAAATTGTACAAAGAGTTGAGATTTTCATATGTCCCTTAAAATGAAATTTGAACACTCGTTTAGGGACAGTGGTAGTAAGTTTTAAAAATTCAGTGAGTGATTATTAACAGTGCCACTTCTAACAATATTAATTAACAACTTTTACTTAAAGCACAACTTTCTAAAAATTTCACCCGATGTTAGAAATATACACACATTTTTCATGTTTTCTGAGAAGTTACAACATCTTAACAAACCGAAAGGACCAATACTTTCCCTTTGATTGACATTGACTAGAGAATGCTCATACATCATATTTCTACACAAAACACACAACAACATAAAACCAATAAAAGATGCATACAATCACATCAGAAGTGTTTCAAGAACTAATAACTACTGTAGACAATAGTCCAATCGACACAAACAACACACGCAAAGGTAGCGATTAAGATCCTTAAAACTTTTCGGGTAAATGTAATTAGACAACCGTAATCAGTCGACTTATATCAACACTTTTGTTACAAATACAAACCCTAAAAACCGAGGAAAGGGCACTGTTTGCGAGCATGTTCTGGTATCAATTTTGCCAGGAGTTCAAGAGATGCGCCTTTCAGCTCTGTACACAGTTGAACATTGTTGTTTAAGATATGGATAAAAAAAAAAAAATTACAAAAAGGCAACCAGGGGTTACAAAAGATCCCACTATATGTGGGGTCCACGTCCCATATGGGCTTACTATTAATACAGACATTCTTCCCTTTTCGGATTAATTAATACTCACTCCGTCCCAAAATAATAGTCTCATTTGACTTTTCAAACATGTTAAGGTTACATTATAAGTTTTGGAAATTCGGTGATTTGAAGTCTTCATCATTTTGGAAATAAAACTAACTTTCTGGGACAAACAAAAAGAGAAAACGAGACTATCATTTTGGGACGACGGAGGGAGTAAAATGTAGTGACAGATAAGAAAAGAGTGTAGAGAGTAACTAACCTTGAGGTTTGAAGTTAAAGAGCGGTGGCAAGGGACGGCCATTTGGGAGACGAGTGTTAGGATCACGGAGTTCATTGAAGAATGGATGGATGCAAGCCTCCAACTGTCACAAGGAAAAAAAAAGTAAGTGCTTATCAATTACTATCCAACAAAAAAAGAATATGGAATGTAAATTCAGAAAGTCAGATTCATGTAAAAGAAATACTTCCTTATCTTATACTCTCTTATCTATGGTCAAGTAACACACAAAAAGTAAAATGGAAAGTTCCATGAGTAAAGTACCTTTTTAGTCCTTAAACTATTTAAGTTTTTACCTTTTCGTCCTTAAACTAATTTTTTTTACCTTTTCATCCTTAAACTTGCCTATTTAAGGATTAATTCGTCTTTCTTTTAGATTCCGTTTATATTACCGTTAAATTTTGCTTATGTGGCACGATGACATCATGTTTTTGCATGCGTGGAACTGAGTGAGATGCTGATAAGAAAATTTTAATGAAATGAAGGAGACCAAATGTAAAAAAAAAAATCTAAAATTAAATAATATTAAATTAAAGGGTTTGAATCAAATATCCACAATCCAAATCTCCCCTACGCCCTGTAACATTGTACTCCCTCCGTCCCGCTCGACTTAAAATTTTGATAAACTTGGTTATCCTTTAATCAAGTAATTAAATAAAAAAACAATTATCCTAATAAAAAATAAAAAATATTGTAATCACGGTTAATAATACTCTCAGTAATAATTTTCATATTTTTTCTTATGATAATTATTTTTTTATTTCAATTATTTGGTCAAAGTTAATTCAATTCGAACAAGATCTTAAGTCGAGCGGAACAGAAGGAGTAAAGGTAACCTCTCTCCTCATCTTATCCTATAACGCAATACAGAAAGGAAGACCAAAATCTGCCCCTCAATTCCTTCTTCTCCCTTTCTAAGTCGAGCGGTACAGAGGGAGTATAATGTTAGGGCGTAGGGGAGAGTTGGAGTGTGGATTTTTGATTCAAACCTTTTAATTTAATATTATTCAGTTTTTGATTATTTTTTTACACTTGGCCCCCTTCATTTCATTACAATTTTCTTATCAACAAGATTTAACGACAATATAAACGGAATCTAACAGAAGGACGAATTAATCCTTAAATAGGCAAGTTTAAGGACGAAAAGGTAAAAAAATATAGTTTGAGGACGAAAAGGTAAAAACTTAAAAAGTTTAAGGACTAAAAAGGTACTTTACTCGAAAGTTCCATGTACAAGCATCTTTAGTGATATACAGGAGCTTTCATTAGAGGTAAGTAATAACAAAACCGGATGGAAGCTTAATTTTCCAGAAAATGATATACTCCTTCCGTCCCATCCGAAATCCGAAATAGGATTCTTGGTCAAGAGAATACTAATACTTATTAGAAAAAGTGCTTTAAAAAGTAAGTGTTGTGAGTATGGAGGAAAGACAAAGTAGATAGGGAATATTAAATGAAAAGTTGTTGTGAGTATCACAAGTGGGTCCCATTAATAAAGAAGTAATAAAAACTTTATCGTTTGTGATGTCCTATTTCTGGTTGGACACCCAAAATGGAAATTTGTCCTATTTCGAGTGGGACAGAGGGAGTACAGGGCTCATTTCAGGGAGAAACATGGATTTCATTTACTTGAAACTACCAAATACCAAACTGAATGCAGAAAATGTTTCAGAAAACCATTACAACAAAAAAGAAATAAAAACTGGAGACAAACCCAACCTTCATGCTTATTTCATTATTTTACAAGACCATGGTCCTTTGCTTGAAATGCAGTAAAAAACAAGATAACAAATGTCAGTTTTATTTACCAAACAATGGTGAGGCTACTACAAGGAAACACCAAAACAGATATGAAGTAAAAAAAAAAAAAACACATGGTGTAACAAAACTATGAGGCCTCTCTCTTTGAAAAATACTCCCACTGTTAAAGATACGACAAATAAAGCTTTACACATTTATTTATTTTCTCCAAATTCTTACTTTGTGTTCAAGATAAGAAACTATTACGCATATAAGTAGATTTGTTTTTAAGAGTTTAGTACAAACTATAAGAAATATAAAGGTGTAGTAAATGTATAAAATCAATAAAAAAAACTTTCAAACGTGGACTATTTACATGAACCCGAGGGGGTATAAGTTTAGTTAAAAACCCAAGCAATAGTTACTTTACTAAACCATATTAGCTTCAATGAAAGAGTAGGGACGGCAGCGGATACTTACAGCGGTGCATCTCAAATTTGGTGAGTATTGGAGTAGTCTTGAAACAAGATCTACAGCTTCTGGAGGCATCCTCTTGTGGAAGATCTATTCACACCAAGAAACAATGTCAAACTAAATTTGTTATTACAAAATATTAGTACGAGCATAATGTCCCAGAATGCAAAAAGTGGGATCCTCACCTTATGCCAGGGATGAGCCTTGATTTGCGGGAACTTAAATTCCGTATAGTTTGGATTCATACATTTGATTTCCTCACGGGTGGGTGTACCGAGAACCTGGTAGAAAAGATTAAATACGTCAAATGAATATCAAAAAGGTTCATTTCATTATTGCACTAGTATTCTTGCTACCATAGGACTGCTGAACTAACCTTGATAATTTCGACAAGTTGGTCAACTCCACTCTCACCTGGGAAAAGTGGCTAATAGGAAATATATATAAGAATGAAAATCAATTTTCACAAAAAAAAAATAAAAAAATGTCTTTTTACAAGAAAACACATGAAATATTATATTAGAGCTGTAAAACCTGGCCAAGAAGCAGCTCAGCAAGGACACAACCCACAGACCAGATGTCGATTGCAGATGTGTATTCAGTTGCCCCGAAGATGAGCTCAGGTGCACGATAATAGCGAGAACAGATGTATGATATGTTTGGCTCGCCTTTAACCTGTTATAGAGGGTAGATTTATATATTCATCACATACAATGTTAAGGTGCCTTAGTGGAAATGAGAATAATTAAGTGACCAATCAATATATCAAGAAACAACAAAAAGTATTCAGGGCAGGAACCATAACTGAAAATAACATATTAAAATTTGCAAATACGCAGAATTAAGAATAAAAATCTAGATTAAAGCAACCAAACAAGAAAACATACCAGAACTTTTGCACTCCCAAAATCACAGAGTTTGAGCTGATGAGTATGAGGATTGACCTGAAAGAACATATGGTATCAGACAACTCAAGAGCTTATCTCTTACAACTGCAAAAGATAAGTTCCACATTCAAGCCCCACCACACAATTTCTTTTCAGGGTGAAGGGGTCAGCAGGAAAGTTTATAAGGTTTAGAAACGAACCAGGAGATTTTGAGGCTTGATGTCTCTGTGGCACACGCCAATTGCATGAATATATGCCAAAGATCTAAATATCTGGCGATCAAGAAAGCACGTATCATTAACCGTTAAACAAACATCATATTTCAGCAATGCCAAAATGATAAGCACTTGGCCATAATTCAAGCTTCTTGGTAAAATTTGGCAAATGTATTCATATTTCATATGTTTCTTCCTAGGATGTCCTTTGCCAAAAGTGTACCAGATGACATACAGAACACTGAAAGTGAGGAGCTTCAGATACTTTATGCCCACACCAAATGGATATACTCCCTCCGTCCCAAAATGAATGCCCAACAATTTCCCAAATTTACTCTTTGATTAAGAGCAAATTTGAATTTTTTTTGGACATTCATATTTGGACGGAGAGAGTAGGACAAATTTCATCCATTTACGTTGAAGGAAGCAAGAAAATAACTGTAATCATAAAAATGAAGATGAAAAAAAAGTCTTTAAGAAATTCTTCCACTAAAGACATAAATGCAAGTGTCATACATACAAAGGACAAACCTGATAAGTGTAGAGTTTGACATATATCATAGGCATACGCTGATTTGCTTTGCTATAGTGTCTAGCAACACGATAGCATGTCTCGGGTACATATTCAAGAACCAAATTAAGATAAAGCTCGTCCTTGTCCGTAGTAGAGAAGAAGCAGTGTTTGAGACCAACAATATTAGGGTGATCAAGAAGGCGCATTGTTTGCAATTCACGGTTCTTGTATCTCTTATCCTGCAAAACCTTCTTGATTGCGACAGCTTCTCCAGTTTCTAAGCACTTGGCCTGCAGAAAAAGAAATTCAGGTAGCACAGACTTTCAAATGCAGTTCTACTGCATAATACACAAGGCAAAAACAAAGCTACACACTTTGAGAACCAAAGTTATAAAACTGACAGTCCAAAAACTAGGTGAACGAATTACCTGAAACACAATTCCGAAAGAACCTTGTCCGACAACACGCTCAGCCATGTAGCTTATTGTCTGAAGTACAAATTAAATAGCATAAGGATTATTAGCGATATAGAAGCAAAAATCATTACAAGATAACTTTGTTGTTTTTTTGTGAAACAGAATTGTTACCACATAAAATGAATCTACTTGCCAACCAAGAGCACTAGCGCCAAATGAGAGAAACGAAGTAAAAATTAATATTTATACACAAAATTGATGACAAAGCTATATGAATGTACTTTCACGGTTACATCTGATGCAGCCAATTCGATTAACTACTAGCTTGAAGTTCCTCACTAGAATGTTTAGAGCATATCAATGGATTCTCAAAAAAAAAAAAAAAAAAAAAAAAACTGATGCCCTGCATCAGAACTAAAAACAATGGCATTCCTCATTTGCCACATAAGCTTCTGAAAGGAGACCTGAGGCCTACCCAAGTACAGAAATGCACCATGAATAAAATCTTTAATCTATATTTATTTATGGTTGCAGTGAACCAGATTATAGTGCACATTCTATGGCAGCAGAGACAATTCCAAAGATAGTACAGTCGCGGACCTAGGACAAAATCTAAGTGGGTACACAAATCAAAAGAATAACTTTAAGTAGAGAAAAAAACTAAGAAGCTAGTGGGAATTGAACATGGGACCACTAGGCACTAGCTATTTAACAAGAGACTTTACCATTACACTACAAGAAGTTTTATGTAGTGGGTACACTGCCATCCAGTACATAAGCCTGGGGTCCGCCTCTGAGATAGTCTCATTTCCAAATATCGTTTTCATAATTTTTTCAGTTGTTTCTTTCTTTATGAAAACCTGATTTTTTTTTATTTCCAAATATGAGGATTCATGTTAGCCGACCCCAAATCATTTTAAGGCCTTGTTGTTGTCGTTGTTGTTGTTCTCATGCAAAAGAAGATGCTACTTCCCTTTCATTTGAAAGAATTAGAGAAATGTAAAAGCACAATCTAAAAAAGTAGACTTATCAAATGCGACTATATTTTCGTTAAGGAGGGAGTATATGAGTCTCTTGGGTGCAGAAGCAAACAATAAATAGTATGCAATGATTCCTTCGTTTTGAGTTGATTCACGAGAACTTGAGATTGCAAAGGTATATGAGGCTTAAACCTTGGTAATCAAATAACGTGTCCTAACACCCACACATATGCCCATCAGTGAACAATTTCAACAAGTCCTAATCAGCACTAATTCATTTTTTACCATTACTCATCATTTTCCTCAAAGCCTACAAAACAGATTTTGACCTAAAATTTAAAGTCATTTTTGTCTAAGTTCAACCAAGTTGACTCAAAAAATTTAAGTAAGACTCTTCCGATGGCCAGGAAGGAGGTATAATAAGGCAGCAAGTCACTTGATTCCAGTAACATTGGATTTAGGTGTTAAGTCGACTCAAAACCACTTAATATATAACGACAACAACTTTTTCCCCTCCAATATCTCGGCCTACCAAGCTTGCCACATCCAGTAAATCCAAATAACCTTTGAGAAAAAATAGCTTACGCTGCTTACCTAATTCAAATGTAGTTAACAGATGTAGATATATTCCTGGACGAAATCCAGTAAATCAGAATAATTTTCAGGTCCAGACATGAATTGTGCAGTCATTCAATAACCCCTACACAGGTTGTACTCATTTTTACCTGTTTGGGTTGACCATTTCTACCTCCAATAGTTGTTACGATGATATGGCCAGTCTCAGTTCCAGTTCCAGTTCCATCCACAACTGTCGCCTCCATTTCCTACAAAACGGAAATGTCAGAAGAGAAGTAAAGAATATGACCAACATATAAATGGAAAATGAATAAGTGAATAATCTCAATTTAAAAAGGAGTTAACCTTTTCCACCTTGTCATCACTGATTCTCATTTCATTAATTTCCTCCGGAAGCTTGTCGACGAACATAGTATCACCCACTTTTGCCATGTTTGAAGGGGCCCCGCCAGCTGAGGCCATATTTAAAGATATATGTTTGATAATTGCTAAGAGAACACAAGCCATACGAAAGAGCGTCAGCTTCCAGATGTAAATGGAATCAAGATAAAATTTATGCCAGAAGATCGTATTTAAGTGTCCAGATAAAGCAAAGCCACGTCCCAAAAGATGAGGTCTCATTTAAGTGTCCAGATAAAGCAAAGCCACGTTCCATAACATGAGACACCATCTAGTTGAGTAACTAGAAATGTCAAAAGTCAATGGCAAATGTACTTATACAATACCCCTGTTTTAAAGAACAAACTCTCTCGCAAACATGCAAGCAGAACTTAACTATAGATGCTCAGAAGAATCAACAAATCGCAACAACATATTGCAAGTTTTGTCAGCATACTTTGGAGTTCGAAAGCTGGGAACGGGATGATCAAACAACTCAATTTCATTACTTAAGAGAATAAATTGGCAACTATTTGTAAACCTTGCATAAGTTGAAAGAACTACCACTGAGCCAAGTAACACAATGACTCTCCTACAATGCATACTTAATACTGAGAAATCAAAGATACAACCAAATGAAGCAAAATTTAGACCTATTGTAGACACCCCAATACAACCTCACCAAAATAGCAGTTTAGAAAGCAAACGATTCGGCAATAACATTTATCCCTATTTAATGCATGACTGAAGGTGAAAAACATGTAATCTTGAGGGAATCGATAATTTTTTAGCACCATGACATTGATATGAGCCAGGTAAATAAATGCAACCCCAACTTTCCGCCTACCTCCGCATAAATTTACCATCATCCTGCGCCAAATCTATCGCGTACAAAACTATTAAGCCTAGTAATATACCAGCAGCACAATCTACTCCAAACGAACCAGCTCACCATGATCAGAGATCATTGCCACCAGTAGTATGTATCACCAAGCGGCCAAATATAGAAATCTAGTCCCGTAGGTCCTGCAGCGACCATCAACCGTAGTTCCCAAGTAGGGAGCTGTGCTATTTATGCCTCAAAGCTATCTATAGCAAAACGAGCTACAATTTTTTTTTCAGTTTCTCATCAAGCAAATAATTACACATCACAAACCCAACAGAAAGCCGACAAAATTAAATCTTGAAAATTTTACTCTCCCACATTCTGCAGCAATAATCCACAATAATTCTAATTTACTTAGTGCCAATCTCAGCTCTTGTTTCCTCTACTGAACTCTAAATCTTAAGCAAATCGGATTCCAAATTCTTATTTTACTCCATAATGAAAACAAATAAACACTAAAACAAAATACGCATATCAAGAAATTCCATCTCTGGACTGCACAGAAAACAAAACACAACGATCCTTAAGCCAAACCTCACATTTCTTCTTTCCAACATCAAACTACACGACCAATATGCAGATAGAAAACAAGAAGTTGATGCAAACGAGGAGCTACGTCTCAAAAATTACTCTCCATAGTCTATTTAAACTTCTTTGTGCCGGAGCTCAGCTCCTGATCACTGCCGCTTAAATCTAAAACCAAAAACATCATCAAATAAGCTTATTTCTTTCCTCTATTTTCTCATCACAATAAATGGCCAGGAAAACTAGGAAACCAACAGACCGGAGTCGATTAGTCTACACTAATTTATGCTCCTGGTCACTCCAACCTAAAATCCAAATCTAAATCCAAAAACACCTTCAAACAGTTTCATTACCTCCATTTTTCTCATCACACAAACATTACAAACAGCCAAAAAAAACCTAGAAATCGAGAACAGAAATCCATACCTGTAGCTGTAAATCAGTCACATTCTGCACAAAAACAACAAAGCTTCCCGATCCACACCTTCTCCGAAATCCGATCAAGCACGCAAAACAAACCCTAGAGATAGAAGAACTTATCTTTACCTTCGTGGAGAGAGAGAGAGAGAGAGAAAGTGGGAAAAGGTGCGAAACGAGTCTTAGAGAGAGAGAGAGAGAGGTTTGACTAAACTGTGAGTCTTCATTTTCTTTTCTTTATAGCTTTGGATGCTTTAATTCTGGAGGGAGAGAGAATGGGCGGACGTCAACTGGTTTTCTGAAATTAGGTTTAATTAACGGTTTACAAGTCCGTATGATTGGAGTTTGGTGCTTACGTGGAGAATGGTGATTGGTTTGTTTTTGGTTAGTTTGAAAATTGTTAGTCGTTGGGCTGTACAAAGGGATGACCAAAATTGGTTCCGGACCCGGTTTCGGTTCGGAACCGCCGGTTCCGGTTCAGCATATATGTGACCCTGAACCGGCCCGCGCTTACACCGGTTCCGGTCATCACAATTCGGTTCCGGTACGGTTCCGGTCCGGTTCCGGTTCAGTTAGGCCCGTCTCAATAATTATGGGGGCCCTGAGCTAAATATGAAAGTGGGGCCCTAAGTCCTTAAAAATTTACAAAAATGATGGCAATAATGTTGAAGTAATAAATAAATAATTCATAATATATATATATATATATATATATATATACTCCATCCGTCCCACCTCACTTGAGACTTATTTTCATTTTGGTCCGTCCCACTTCACTTGAGACTTCCTAAAGTGGTATTTTTTTTATAATTTTATATTGAATCTACCCCACTCACTTATTATCTCTCTTCATTTTCCACCACACAAATCATTCAACCAATCTACCATTAACCCCACTCATTCTCTCGCTTCATTTTCTACCACACATTTTCCTTATTTTATTTTTTTCCTTAGTTATTGTGCCTACCTCTTAGGTCTCAAGTGAGATGGGACGGAGTGAGTATATATGTAGAGAGAGAGAGAGAGAGAGAGAGAGAGAGAGAGAGAGGGAAACAGGCTTTTCAGCAAGATTGGATCCTAAAAAAATCAAATTTTCTAGTTAAGATAAATAGAATGAAATCCTAAACTAAAAAAAGCGGGAGGAAAAGCCTAAAAACTAAAATATGAGAAATAACCCAAGTAGGCTAAAAAAATCCACATAAATTAGAATGATAGAAGAAAGGAGAGACCAAGTAGAAAGACTACATTTCTTTATGTGGTGCTGTTGCAAGGACTCGAACCTGAGTAAGTTAGGGAAAACAAAAGCACCTTATCCACCAAACCACCTGCTGTTATGATGTATATTTTGGAGTTAAATATATATTTACTAAATTACAAAAATTTGGGGCCCCACTAAATAGTTGGGCCCTGTGCTATTGGGCTGCTTACACACCCTCAAAACCGGGCCTGGGTTCAGTCCACGCTACCTTTTTTTTATTTTTTTTTATCATACAATAATGAGTAAACATGTTAAAATTTATTAAAAGACAAGAGATTTTTATTTTATAATACACGAATGAATAAACATGTTAAAATTTATTGAAAAATAAGGGATTTATATATTTTTTAATGGAAATGCCGATCCGGTTCCGGTTCGCCATATATGTGACCCTGAACCGGCCCGCGCTTACCACGGTTCCGGTTACTCCGGTTCCGGTTTACTCCCCGGTTTGCTCCGATTCCGGGCTTTTCCGGTCCGGTTCCGGTCCGGTTTTTCGGTTCCGGTCCGGTTCCGGTCCGGTTTGGCCATCCCTTACAAATGGATCCCCCAATTATACTAGTGATAAATAAGTAGCAGACATGGAATTGTTACAACAAGAATACTAAGCTGTTCACCACTTTTTAGTATTTGCTCATATTTTTCTAATTTTAATATAGTATATGTTCAATATGTTCAATTATTTTAAGTGTTTTTTTTAGCAAACGATATTTTTTTTTTCATTCACAATGATAAAAGAGATGGCGCTCCATAAATGCCGGAGGCTCACCCCAAACTTCAATAGCAGTTCCAACTCTTAACTTACTACAACAATATTTCCGATCTAGATCTTGAGACGCGATTCCTCTCCAAGTAAAACTTGGACACTGTCTCAATTGGGCATTCAAGAAATCCCATGGGGTAATATGTTGCGCTGAGCACTTCATATGCAGAATCCGGGTTGACGAGAAATCGCTTACCAACAATCTCAAAATCCACGAACAATCCTTGTACAGTACGTGGAGAATGGTGATTGGTTGGTTTTTGGTTAGTTTGAAAATTGTTAGTCGTTCGGCTGTACAAAAGGGTCCCCCAATTTGACTAGGTGATAAATGGGTAGCAGACATGGAATTGTTACAACAAGAATAATAAGCTGCTCACCACTTTTTTAGTATTTGATCACATTTTTTTCTAATTTTAATATATACTCCCTCTGTCCCAGCTCACTTGACATTTATTTTTATTTTACTCCGTTCCAGCTCACTTGAAACTTGACGTAGCGGAAGCTTAGATAAATGATTGATTACGGTAGAAATGAATCAATATGCGTAAACAACCCTTCAACAGCAGTCGAAATTAATCAAGACTACAAGTCGGAACAAGAAAACGATTTCATTCAAAACGGCATAAACTGCCTCTCAAAACCCTAGAATAAAGTATATAAATTCTGCGAAAAAACCCTACTGAAAAGAAACCCTAAAACACGGAAATTACGAAAATGTCCAAAACAATGTAAAAAAACGGATAAAAACTTCAGAAGGCCGTTTGAGGGCCTTAGAAGCGTTTTTTGGCCTTTTTAAAGCCTGGTCAGGGGGCAAACCACTATGTCTATTGTTCCTCTCGAAAAGACGCTCGTTTTGATATGCAGCGCGTTCCGTAACTCCTCCGGAATCAAAAGTTACGCCCGTTACGGTCGAACGCATCTAAAAACTCGAACGCCAACTCTTCAACTGCATCAACACTTCTCAAAATAGCCTACTTTTTATAATTTTATATCCACTCTACCTCACCACTCATTCTATGTCTCCATTTTCCACCACTCATTTTATTCAACCAACAGTACTATTTAGCTAAAATAATAATTTGGTCACTGAACTGATAAATGACTATTTTATAGTCATTTAAGGTCTAAAAAGATAGTCTATTAACCTTATTTTTCAATAAATAAACCTAAATTACTTATTTTCTACTCTTTATTTGATATAATGCACTTGGGAGAATGTTTTTACAAGCAGGTTTTTCAATACATTCTTGAGGAAAGAGGAAGCTAAGGCATCATCTTTGTGAAAGGCTTGAAAAAGGCTTGCTCGGCCGAGCACTTTTCCTTGACTCGGCCGAGCACCCTCTGAATCAGCAAAAGGTGCCTTTTCAAATGGAGACCTTTCAAAGCATCCATCCGGGAAAAAGTGCATCCTCTCCTCCAAGGCTTATATATAGAAGTAGAAATCAGTGTTTTAGATATCTAAAAATTATTGTAAACACATTATAGCAAAGTTTGTATTCCAAATATCATTTTTATCTCAGAAATTGCAAAAAGTTATAAAACTTTCTTTAGCAATTTTCTGAGTTTTTCAAGCAATAATATATCGAGGTTCTCTTCAAGTCTTGTGTTCTCATCTTAATTTCTGAATAAGTATTTCTTTCTCTATCTTTATTTTATTTATCTTATTCTTATTATTTCGCAAATGGCTTGTGAGTAATCCCCCTTTTTCTTGGGGTTGGATAACTCAAGCAACATTTGTATTTACTAATATTCATGCTCTAAATTTATTCTCTTCATCTTAAACAATTCTACTATATCAAACTTTAACGCCTACGACCATGATGACGTCCATGATTTGTATGAATCTTAGTTAATCAAGGGAAGTACTGATCGGAGAACCTTGATTAGCGGATCCATATAGTCAGAACTAAGTTCATTACTCACGAGAGTAGTGTAATGGCTTAGGGATGCTCCTTGAGTGGAAAGTATGCTGATTTTTATAAAGAAAACTTAATGGATTCTTACTAATTATGGGCCATCGAGAGATAGGGCATAATTAGTACGAGAATACAAACGCTACTTGCTTGATCGTGAGAAGTAGTGTAGGATTAGCATACCATCCTTGTTTCAAAATGAAATTTTAATCTGAAAAGAGCATGATTAATTGATGAATACAATGTTGTTTGTATCCCAATCCCGAGAATTCCTTAACCATAAAAGTTTTCAATCTAAGCTATAGTTTTTATTATTACTTTCTAGTCGTGACAAACAATTTTATACCCCCAATCATTCTCTTTTCTTTATTCTTTTATCCAAATCAAAACATTTTATAAGTAAAGTTGTCTCCGTGGGAACGACTCGCTCTTGCACTATCTATACCACAAAAACCCGTGCACTTGCGGAATAACCTAACATGAACCAATGTTTCACTGTCCTCACAATGCTTTTTTATTGTTTGATTGTCCTCACTGAATTATCCCAATGTCCTCGCTCCGTCCATAATATCGTTAAAATCCTAACAAAAGTTAATCATATGCTCTCACGTGAGTCGTGACTTACTCAAGTTTGATTTTTAACAACCCTGTTAAAGCTGTTAGAAAGTAGAAACCCTAATCATAAAATATGCAATGACCATTTTATCCCCAACTTGTAGTGGTGAATGACTGTCTGTCAACTATAAAATGATAAAGATTCCTAACGTGGATTTTTCAAAATGCATGTGTTCTGTTGAGATATTGACGGATATTTGTGAATACTTATCTTTTCCTTATTTTGTTCTATGTAAAATATGTAGGAGATATGATTAGCTTAAATTTAGGGATTAGTACTGATGACGCCCTAGATTTCTAGGGTCACGGAGGTAGAACTCCAATATAGCTGTCTCTTGATCCTGATCACAACACAAACAAGAACACCGTTAAGACCAAGGCCGGGTTGGAATCCGGCTTAGGCCCTCGGGTGTGAGAGTAAGGTCTCTAAGGAAAACCTAAGAAGAAGGTTCAATGAAGACCTTGTGTGTGTGAGTAGGATAGAGCACGTACCTGGCCCTTGGGGGTGGATAGGAGTATTTATATGAGTAGAAGGAGGAGGTAGGTTTAAGGTACTAACCGCCCTTGTACCGGATGGACACGCGGCAGGTCCTCATTGGTTCGGCCAGGGGAGTGGCTGGGAACGTGGCGTGTTGTCAGGGAATCATGGTTCCACCACCAACCGTTATGGTATGTCAGGTACGGACATGTAGCGTCTGTTGTACGTTTGTGACAGCTGGCTTCTGCGGGCTACGGGCAGGAGGTTGAGTGATCATCATGGGACCCTTAGAATAGCGGGAGGCAGAGCTACCTCGGTTATGGTTATCAGGAAGCCCGGGGGTCTCGGGCTTGCTCGCTTGCGGGCTTATCCGGTTCGGTGTAATCGAACTCGCTTGTACTGGTTTTGAACCGGGTCCGGTCCGGTTTGTGATGCTCAGTCTCATCAGTGGCCCCTAACTCCGAGGGTCAGCTTATTTATGAGCGGCGCGAGGAGTTATATTTCAATGGCTCGGTCAGGGCAAGCTGTAGTAAATACGGGCACGGAATATCATGGGACGGGAGTCTTACGATTGTGGTTGACGATAGGACAGTGGGCCCCACGAGTCAGGCTAGTGACGTAGCTGTCAGGTCCTTGATATGACAAGGAGCACGCTCATTAAATGCGAACCGTCATTGAAATTCGAAAAAAGCTGATTCCCGCCTCTTCATTTTCCGGGTTTATGCCGGGTCGTTCCGGATCTTGGGCAAAACCCGACCCACTCTGGGGGTATAAATAACCCTAATTGGCTTACTCAAGAACCTTCGGCATTTTTAATTTTTGGCTATCGTTCTTGAGAGAAATATTGCTGATAACGACGTTGATTTGCTTCCTCCGTTTCTTAACTCGATCGATTTACAGGTAGTGCTTCCCTTTTTATTTTCGTCGCTGGTTTCTGATTGCTAACTTTTCGCCTTCGGTCCTTTCCACCGTTCATCGGGGGTAGATGTTGGGTTTCCTAGTAACATGCGCAGCGGATTTAGCAATTAAAATTTTAAGAAACCCAAAGCCATGGATCCGTTCATATGATTAATCAAATACAACAAGATGAATAGAGGAATAACTAACCCTTGATGACTATGAATTTTCTCTTGGTCTTTGGTGGAGAAACTTGAAGACTTGATCCGATCACAAAGCTTGAACACGAACTTTGAAGATGATGATTTTCACCCTCTAGCGGTATCACACTTCGAACGAATATAAAGGATCTTGATCTTGGTTGCTAGACCAATATTATGAAACACACTTTCACAATATAATAAAAGAACTATATTGAATTTATTTGTGAATTATTTGTTCCTCAATCAAGGATATCTTAGAACAAAATAATATCTCTCTCAAACTTTGAGACTCACAAAATCACTTGTAAATATGGTCTGGCCGAATTGGGTTTTTATACACAATTAAGACATATTCCAAATAGGACTCTTGTGCTAAAAACTTCCTAAATCGAATTAGGAATTTTCCTGTCGGCAGCATCAGGCGCCCGCCTGTAAAGGGCCAGGCGCCCGCCTGAATGACCAGAGGTCCCTGTCTTTCTGGAATTACTTCAGGCGCCCGCCTGGTCTGAACCAAAGCGCCCGCTCGGTAGACCAAACAGCCCAGAATGTTTCCAAAATTCCTCCAAGGTCCTTGACTCTAAATTCCAATATAGTCCTTTTATTTAAGATTCGTTCTATTGTGTGTGACCCTTCTAGGATTATACTAAGTTGGCAATGGGCTCAAACATGATCCCATAAGATATGATTAGGTTCTAGCAAACCGTCATACCTACCCAAATAGTATAACTAGATACAAGTTCGCATTCCTTTAGAATATGTCACAATCCCTTTGTCCACGTGTCATTGCACAAGTCATGGTCAACAGTCAACTTGTTTTTTCAATACTTTCTCGATTCCGAATATGTTGATAATCCAAATGACATTGATCCAATCAATTCATTTGAGTCCGGCCGAACACATTTCATCAAACATCATCCTACGAGAGGCCCAAGCTTGACATCTCTCCGTGGAGGGACAAATCCATTTAGCTTATTATTCTTCCCAACGGGAATCCGATTATGCCAATCATACCCTTTATAACTACCGTGTTAAGGTAGCGTTTGAATATGTCAAACACAATGTTCATCAAGTGGAAGACTATAATAACTTCATGTCTAAGGATTCAAATGACATAACTAATATGAGATATATGTTCGACATAGACCATGACATAAATCTCATACAGCGGGTCATGTCCAGTACCTTGTTCAAACAAGTACCCATAAATCTAACATGATCATCTCATGATCATTTAGCCTTTATACTAGTGCTTAATAAGTACTAGGGACGGGGATTATTATAAGTAAGCATGAACAACAATAATAATCAAAACATCTCTTTATTGATATGAAATAAATGATAACAATTACAACGTTTATTAAACGTGCCTAGGGCACCACTACCAACAATCTCCCACTTGCCCTAGGCCCAATCTCCCATGTATCTAATACCATGGACCTAACATGACCATCATGTTTAGCTTGTGGAAGTCCCTTTGTTAGCGGGTCCGCAACATTGTCATCAGTAGGTACTCTGCATATATTTACGTCTCCCCTATCAACGATCTCTCGAATGATATGAAAACGCCTAAGTATGTGTTTGATTTCTGATGTGCTCTTGGTTCCTTTGCTTGAGCAATAGCACCATTATTATCACAATAAAGGTCTATTGGATTAGCAATACTAGGAACCACTTCAAGTTCAGTTATGAACTTCTTAATCCAAACAGCTTCCTTTGCAGCATCCGATGCAAGCAATATACTCAGCTTCTGTTGTAGAATCAGCGGTTGTACTTTGCTTGGAACTCTTCAGCTTACAGCTCCACCATTTAACATAAACACAAAACCCGATTGCGATCGGCTATCATCTTTGTCAGTTTGGAAGCTTGCATCCGTGTAGCATTTACAACGAGATCATCTTCCATTCCTCCATAGACCAAAAACGAGTCTTTAGTTCTTCTCAAGTACTTTTAGAATCGCTTTTACGCTATCCAGTGATTTTCGCCAGGGTCGGATTGGTATCTACTTTGTCATGCTCCAAGCATAAGATACATCCGGCCTAGTACAAATCATGGCATACATGATGGACCCAATTGCCGAAGCATATGGAACATCATTCATTTTCTCACGCTCATCATTTGTCTTAGGACATTGAGTCTTGCTTAGAGAAACTCCATGTAACACTGGCAAGGTGCCTCTCTTAGAATTTTCCATACGGAATCTTCTAATGACCTTGTCAATGTATGTACTTTGGCTTAAAACCATAGCCTTCTTGATCTATCTCTATAGATCTTAATGCCAAGTATATATGCGGCTTCACCATATCTTTTCATTGCGAAGCACTTTCCTAACCAAGTCTTCACAGACTGAAGTGTAGGAATGTCGTTTCCAATGAGCAATATGTCATCCACATATAAAATAGGAATAGCACTATGCTCCCACTAATCTTCTTGTATACACAAGGCTCATCTTCGTTCTTGATGAAACCAAACTCTTGACCGATTCATCAAAACGGAGATTCCAACTCCTTGAAGCTTGCTTCAATCCATAGATGGATCTTTGCAATTTGCATACCTTAGAATCTTGTTCAAAACCTTCTGGTTGTGTCATATACACATCCTCTTGGAGTTTTCCATTCAGGAAAGCGGTTTTGACGTCCATCTGCCATATTTCATAGTCATGATATGCGGCAATGGCAAGCAAAATTCTTTAGACTTGATCATTGCTACGGGTGAAAAGGTCTCATCATAGTCAATACCATGAACTTGCCTATACCCCTTCGCTACAAGCCTAGCTTTGTAAGTATGCACCTTCCCATCATGTCAGTCTCTTCTTGAAGACCCATTTGCATCCTATGGTTTTTACACCTTCGGGTGCATCAATCAAATTCCAAACTTGATTCTTGCATGGATTGCAATTCGGATTCCATGGCTCCAAGCCAGTTGTCCGAATCAGGAGAAGACATCGCCTCTTGGTAGGTTGACGGTTCATCATTCTCAATGATTTCTACCTCATTACTATCCGTTACGAGAAATCCATATCTCTCGGGCTCGGATCGTGACTACTAGATCTGCGAGATGCTTGTGTATTTTGAACAGGTTCACAACTCCTTGTGGTTCTTGTTCTTGTTCCACTATTGGTTCAATGTTATTTTCTGGGTCTCGAATTTCTTCAAGATTTATTTACTCCCACTGATTTCTTTGGAGAGAAACTCTTTCTCTAGAAAGACACCAGTTCGGGCAACAAACACTTTGTTGTCCTCTCGGTTGTAAAAGTAATATCCTTTAGTTTCCTTAGGATATCCCACGAAAATACATTTATCAGATTTGTGTGCTAGTTTGTCAGAGATGAGTCTCTTGACATAAACTTCGCAACCCAAATCCTCATGAAAGATAAACTAGGTTTCTTTCCACTCCACATCTCATATGGAGTCTTTGGAACCGATTTAGTTGGAACTTGATTTAGTGTGAAAGCAGCGGTTTCTGGGCGTAACCCCAAAAGGATATTGGAAGATCAACTTGACTCATCATTGATCGAACCATGTCTAACAAAGTCCGATTCCTCCTCTCGGACACACCATTCCATTGTGGTGTTCCAGGTGGAGTCAATTGTGAAACTATTCCACAATTCTTTAGATGATCATCAAATTCTTGACTTAAGTATTCTCCACCTCGATCTGATCGAAGTGCCTTAATGCTTTTGCCAGTTGTTTTTCTACTTCATTTTGAAATATTCTAAATATCTCAAATGCTTCACTTTTATGTTTCATTAGGTAAACATACCCAAATCTACTATAATCATCAGTGAAGGTTATGAAGTATTGAAATCCTCCCTAGCATTGCTACTTAATGGTCCGCATACATCGGAATGTATCAACCCCAATAAGTCGCTTGCCCTTTCACCCAATTGGTAAAAGGTGTCTTAGTCATTTTTCCAAGAACCACGACTCACAAGTATCATATGACTCTAAGTCACATGAACCCAAAAGTCCGTCCCCATGGAGTTTTGAGATACGCTTCTCATTAATATGACCAAGACGGCAATGCCACAAATAAGTATGATTTACATCATTAGGTTTAGATTTCTTATTTACATGATAGACATTATTTTCATTCTTGACATCCAAGATATAAAGGCCATTAAATGAATTAGCAATACCATAAAGCACATCATTTAAATAAATAGAAAATTTCTTATTCTCAATAAGAAACTTAAAAACCTTCATTATCCAAACAGAAATTGAAATAATATTCTGCTTAAATCCGGGAACATAATAACAATTGGTCAAAACAAGAATTAATCCGGAAGGTAAAGTGACTTCATAAGTCCCTACGGCTAATGCAGCAACTCTTGCTCCATTTCCCACGCGTAGATCTACTTCACCTTCTTTAAGCAGTCTCCCTTTTTTAGTCCCTGCACATTTAGACAAATGTGAGAACCACATCCGGTATCCAATACCCAAGAATCAGTGGTAGAAAGGAGAATATCTATCATATAGATACCTGAAGTCGACGCAGCCTTGCTGCTCTTCTTCTTCTTTTGCTCTCCACAGAAAGCCTTGCAATTACGTTTTCCAATGACCAATTTCTTGACAATGGAAACAGATTGCATCCTTTTGTGAATCAGGTTTTGCCTCAAATCCTTGGCAACCTTTGCCTTGCTTATCTTAGGTTTGACAACTTTTGCCTTACCCTTTCCTTTGGCACTAGCCTTCTTCCCATCATGAACCAAGAGCACGGGAGAACCTTTCTCCACAATTTTCATCTCTGCAGTTTTGAGCATCCCATGCAACTCAGAGAGATTCTTATCCATTCCATGCATGTTATAATTCATCACAAACTGATTATAACTTTTAGGCAATGAATTAAGAATGAGATCCGTGGCTAGCTCCAATGGATTGGATAGCCAAGTTTCTCAAGGTGCTCTACATAACTTTCATTTTAAGAAGTGGAGGACTCACTTGTTGCCCTTCATTCATTTTACTAGTATGAATGCAACAATGGTCTTGTACCTCTCTTGCCTAGCTTGCTCTTGAAACATGGTTCTCAACTCCACGCCTATCTCATAGGCTTCCAAATGTTCCAAACTTTGTTGGAGTTTTGAACACATAGCAGCAAGCATGAGACAACTTACATCTCTAAATCATTACGATGTTTCTTGTAATTGTCTCTTTCTACCCTAGGGGCAGTAGGCGGTGGTTCAGCAGGGAGAGGCCCATCGAGAATGTACAACTTATCTTCTTGCCTAAGAACAATTCTTATGCTTCGGATCCAATCCATAAAGTTTGTACCATTCTCTTCGAGCTTATCCTTCTCAAGGATCGATCGCAACGACATTGATTGAGTGTTATTAGTCATTATCTACAAATATGCAAAATTTCCAAAATTTAATAAGTACCGATTTTCATTAAAGAGATAAAATAATGTATTTTTAAACAAAATACTCCCACTAAATTATATAACCTTCTTATACATCCAATGTATATAATAATTTAATGGGTTAAGATCCAACTTTAATTTAATTTCAAGTCCGCTAAGGCGGATTACACAAAATCAAATTAATTAGGTAGACAACTCTTGTCAATCATATCTCATATGACTCTTAATTCCTTTTATGAGATTCTTTTAGAAATCCAATTTCAAAAGCATGTTAAACCTCATCTTTGCCTAGGCCCAAAACTGTTTTGACGCCCAATTAAGTCTAACCATTTTAAACGCATAGTTAATGTGTCCCTAGGGCGTGCCCACATTATCTATCTTGCTCAAACATAAATAAATTTAATGCACCTTGCTAGGGCGAATCTACATTAAATCACTCATGTACTAACAAGTGTTTTAATCATGGCATGGCAATAAAAGACTTAAAAACTTTCTTTGAAGGTTCATCCCATATACATATAACACATTTATGAGCACATAATATAAACACATTTAAACATCAAGTTTAGCCACTAAATTAATCCCATTAATTTAAGCATAATATTTATGTGTCATTAGTTTCTCTATAATTATGAGGATGAGACTATTTCAACTTTGGTTATTATCTCCAAATCAAGACAACAAGAAGTGCGGTCGAACTAAGCCATTGGCAACCACAATCCCGCACTAATTCCAAGAAACCAGAAAGTAGTCCATGTGGCCGAAACTAAGCAATAGATGGTCTCGATGAACGTAGGCCAATTGCATTCACATTCCACATGGGATCTCCAATCATTGAATCAAGAACTTTGTTTCTCAATTTTAGCAATTATGAACTCTTCATAATTCTAACTTCGTTTTTATCTTTGAAACTTTGATGCGATCAATTTTGGGAAACACAATCTCGATGAACGCAGATTAGCCATCCAAAACTGAACCAATCTAGGAATCACAAGACTAAAACAAATAGGAAAATCAAACCCCAAGAATCCACACACAAACCAACTACCCAAAACCCATTCCAGATCAGCAGTCTGAAGTGGTCTGTTACTGGTTTTGTCGGATTTTATCGAAAAATTCAGAATCATTTTTGAACAAAATCAGAACATTTCTGGCCTAGCAAGCGCGCGCCTGGTCCAGCACAAGGCGGGGCGCCTGAAGCGAGCGCGCGCCTGGTCCACGCGGGCGGGCGCCTGAAGGGTCAGAATGGTATGGAATTTTCAAGTTCGAAAATTTTGTCTCAAATTATTTTCCCCGATATTAAAAACTTTGATCCAATCAAAAATCATATCGAAATAATTCATAGATCCACCATAATTTTTTATTGCGATTGAATCGTGCGATTAAGGTTCGCAAACAATAAACCACATAAAATCACAAAACACATAAACATCATATAATTCCAATATTCATATCATGCTTGGCACATAAAAATTTTATATACACAACATGATCCAAGTATTGAATTATCAACATGAACGGGGCTCTGATACCACTGTTGGGTTTCCTAGTAACATGCGCAGCGGAATTAGCATT